>CM049796.1:35817820-36417820 GCA_027422405.1 Ptychobarbus kaznakovi
AAGTTATACCGGTTTTAAATTTATGAGTGAATTTATTTATGAATATTTTTTTTATGAATATTTGATATATGAAACATGTTGAACTCTAAACCTGCTAGAAAATCAAAGTCATAAATCTAAACAAGTTGTGTTCCAAATTTGAGGTTGATATCACAAAAAATTAGCTTTCAGTAAGATTTTGTTTGGGCGCAGTACCACATTTTTACCATTTGATGCCAGCAAAACACAGTGGTTGGATTTGTGATTTGCAGTCTCAATTTTTACAAGAACACACACATACAAACCCCACTCTGACATCCATACCAACACACCCACACAACTATTGCTGCATTATTTTCCAATTGGCTCTAAAATATGCAGAAGCAGAGAACAGGAATAAAGTGAGTATTTTCTTTATAGACCAAACCTGAAAAAAAGGAACCCATCTGGTAAAAAAAATATTTTTGAATCCTTGCCAACAGAATGAAAGCCTATAACCCAAAATTCATAATTTTACAGTTAAACGGACTGTGAAGAAAAATAGCGGGTTTTAATGGTTCAATGGGGACATTTTTGTCCAAAAGGTGCTGAGTGTTTCACTATGTTTTACTAGTGTAAATAGATTTATTAAAGGAATTGAAGTGGAAATATTAATTCCAATAAAACTACACAACTGAGCCAAAAACGTTGCAGTTCGGCATTAACACAGGCAAAAATTATAACAAAAAAACTAAAAGGACAAAAAAATCCAGAGGTGCACTGGGGGTTACAAAAAGTATGCGGTTACTAATAACTTCGTTTTTGTGACATCCTTTGACCGTTCATTCATAAATTCACCATTTTGTGTTTTGCGAAGCACCGTTTTCTCTAACACGCCGTATTTTCTGTTGACAAACTATTACTAAGCTTAAAATTAATTAACTAAAAAGTGAGTATGAAAAACAACACTACACCCTTTCAATGTTTTTCATATTTCGTAAGCCTGCTCTGAAGCTGCTGCTGCTTGGAGACACTAGGTGTGACCACCTGCTAATAAGCCCAAGGGGGGACAAGGGGTATGTTTCTGAGGGACAATGTGGGACCTGCCTGATCGCGGCGGTGCCCCCACCCACGGGCAGACTCACTGATAGTGGTTTACCCAATTTCTAAGCACATACCACCTACATGGCATATTAATAATGCCCTATTCCTAAACATGTTGTATTGCTGATGTTGCTCATGAATAGGCCAACAATGTGTATTTTTTTTTCTAAATAAAGATTCATAATATTTTGAAACTTCAATGAATTGACAGTGGCACTTTCCACTTACATTTACTTTGCTATTTAATTTATTTATTTTACATTACAATTTATTTACTTTAAATAAATTTATATAAAATTATAGATTAACAGGAATTGTAGTTGCTCAAACACCAAGGAAACCATAGATTTGGATGTCTTCTTTCTGTTGGACACTTTCTTGTGAGTTTTCTTCCGTGAGTCTGTGTCGTTTGACATCCTATTCCCCTCCATGTCCTATTGAGAACGGACGTTTTGCAAAGGTCACAAAAAGCCCTCTCGGTATCCCCTCAACACCTTGCAGCCACAAATATTCATTTTCCCAGTCTTTCTTGTAACCCACACCTTCTCTTTTTAAATTGAGGATGGCGGTGCCTCAGACTCAGTCTCTTTCTCCATTTTCGAATGGAAAGCGGCATAAACTAAAATACCAGTTGGTCTGGTATGCACGTGCGTGCGTGTCATGACATACAACGAAATAAAGTTGGACAACGACCTAGTCAGCAGTTTAACTGAGGGGTGGGTGTGGCAACAGTAGCGTGCTGAATGTCTAGTATGTTCGTTTGGCTGCCTGGGGCTTCGAGGATATAGATAACCAACTTTTCTTTTGAGCAACTATTGATTATGCGTTAACACGGTTCTGAATTTGCGGGACGCCAAAATTGGGCTTCAAACGCTGTGCGCGCAGCGCTACGGGGACGGGTGGTCACCCAGGTGACACACTCAAACGGATGACAGGAACGTTAACATTATAGAAATGACAAAAAATGAGCCAGAAGGCTGATACTATCCTACGCGGTACAGAAAACGAGGCGATGCTATCGTAACGTTATCGGGTACGTGGTAGAGTATACGTTGTCATTAACTTAACTAACAGCAGGGGATTGTTGGCATATAGGAACAATGAGTGATTTCAATAAAACAAAAAGTTAATATTTAGTGATTTGCATTGTCTGAATATAACAGTATTGCATGATTTTGCTCTATTTCGTCAACTAAAATAGTTTCAAATAAACTCTCAACTGAGCCGCTGCACATCTCCATTCAAACAGCATTGTTTCTTTTATGACTGAATCTGCGATTAAACTAATCTAGTGAGTCAATTCAATTACTCATTCATAAAGACAGTCACTGCCTGAGTTCCAGTGTGCATACTATCCATCCTAAATGTGATATTAGTAATTTTCAATACTACTTGGGGCAGATAGGGTGGATAGTATGCACATTGGGATGCAGGGACTTGCTTTGTTCCCGAATGAATCAGGCGTTCGAGAAAAAAAAACAAAATTAATTAATGATTCTGTGATAAAATCACTAATTTGCCGCCACCTAACGGCAGTCTTAGTTTCATTTTTAAAGTATCATTTCAGTTATTTAAATCATTGAATATTTCTATATTCAAAATTGTATATTTAAAACATTAATCTCAACATGAATTTATGAAGTTAATTGCACTCATGCCACCTCTGAGCCGCATTACATTTTGAAAAAAAAAAGCTTATAAAAATACACTTTTGAATTTGACATGAAAGGTAACACTTCAAATAAATTAGAAAAAATGCCCCTGTAAATCACTTTAAGGAGTCCAATATTACTTCGTAATGAAAAGGCTGATTTTTGTTATTGAGAAGGTGCTCCTGAATTCTTTTGTTTACTGTGCCCCTAATTTTTTTAAATTAGCTGCACAAGAGCTCCTAAAAATAAAAGTAAGCGTGGAGCCCTGTTTAGTGAGTGTGGTGGTGCTTATGAGAGGCTGCTCTGGTACGGGTGAGTAAGAGGCTGGGAAGGAAAAATCACAGTACTACTCACTACAAAAAAATAGATTACACCACTGAGTACAATAGTATTAGGTCACTTACATTTTTGGCGGAAACACAGCAACCAGCCGATTCATTGCTGAATGATTCAGTGTTTTGAACGAATCGGTTGAGTCAAAGTTTCATTCATTCTCCATGCATAAACATCTGATGAATCTGCCGTATGAACGAATCGTTTGAATGAACGACTCAATGACTCACTCATTAAACGCTCACAACTGCCGTTTTAATTTAGTTTAAAAGTATAATTTCCATCATCATTTCTTGTTTGTATATTCAATTTTCTTTTTAAGATTCTCATAAATGTAATGTAGTTGTATTTTTCAGTGTAAATCATTTAATTTGATAACGTATAGATGCAGATAAAAAACATGCAGATGTATTGTCTGTCACAGCTGATAGAAAACCGATGAGAATATTAAATTAGAATAAATCATATTTGCAAAAAACAAAACACACACACATATATATATATATATATAATATATATATATATATATATATGTCCATTGTCCTCATTTGCAAGTCGCTTTGGATAAAAGTGTCAGCTAAATTACTAAATGTAAATGTATATAAGCTTGATACCATAGTAGAGACCCCCCCCCCAAATCACAACAATCCCCTGTCTATAAAGCATATTATAATGAATTGAGCAGCAATAATTGGTTTCTCAGATTAGGGATGGATAGGATTAGGATTTGTTTCAAGTTCAAGATCAGGATAAGCACAGGATTAAGATTGTTGTTAGGATTAAGAAAGGACTGGAAAGAATAGGCAATGTCCTGTAACACAAGGTGACACAAATGACTGGTGTTAAACATGGAGCAAGATAGACATTAAAGAGATAGTTCACCCAAAGATGAAAATTCTGTCATTAATTACTAACCCTCATGTCGTTCCAAAGCCGTT
This sequence comes from Ptychobarbus kaznakovi, assembly GCA_027422405.1. Lineage (NCBI taxonomy): Eukaryota > Metazoa > Chordata > Actinopteri > Cypriniformes > Cyprinidae > Ptychobarbus > Ptychobarbus kaznakovi. The sequence continues at coordinate 35,821,806 of CM049796.1, forward strand.
CCAAACCTTCAGAACACAAATTAAGATATTTTGATAGAATCTGAGAGCTTTCTGATCCTGCATAGGCAGCAATGCCACTGACACATTTAAGGCCCAGAAACATAGTTAGGACATCGTTAAAGTAGTCCATGTGGCATCAGTGGTTCAACCGTAATTTAATGAGACTTTTTGAGCACAAAGAAAATAAAAATAATGACTGTGTGAACGGGCCTCAACAATAAGGACAAAGAGGAACGATATCATTGGAAACATGATATTTTGTCCAGCTGATGAACATGAAAAATATTTGCATCCAATCAAAATCCACTTATAGCCTGAGTATTTAAAGCTTATAATGCTTTAAATAATGCTTATATAGTTAGTTATCTTTGTAGTTATATTTTTTGGTGTGAAGGACCTGGTACCAGATAAGCATTGTTATAGACAATAGTGAATATTAGGAAATATTCTTGGTGCGGTGATTTACCAATTAGATTTGAGTATTTCAGAGCGATGTATATCAAGTATAAATGATATACCTATTGAAACGAATCCATTATATGTATTAGAACGTGCGTCTCTTTCTATCTATTTATGGAAAAATCTATACCTAATGGGAATGTTCTACAATTTTACTGTATGGGCTCGACAAAAGGGAGCAGGTCATGAGTGTATAATAGAAGGCGCTCTCCCAAAATTCCAGGACACTTTCAAGATATAAACGTTTTTGATTGGGGGAAGGGTATGTGAAACCAAGCATCGCATCTGATCTCATGTATTAAGCCTGACCTTGAGAGTCAGATGTTACGCTGCTGAAAAGCGACCCGTTCTGCATCATCTTTTTAGCGTCGGTTGACACTGTGAAGCATCGGCTGATTGAACATCTTTGCCGCTGCTATCAGCGGGAGCACATGGGGTCAGAGTTAGCATCAGCCTGTGACATCCATCAGACGAGCGCGCCCAAGGCTGCGCTGACAAATTTCTACGATCAATAGCATCTGACAGGACAACACGAGGTTATGGCCATCCATGTCAGCGCTATCTGTTCTTTTTCAAGTCTGACAGATGTGGGCTAATTAATGGACTTCATTAATCAATCAAAGCCGTTGCTAAACTACAGATAAAATGCATCAGTATTTACTGTGTGGGAAAGAAACAAAGCTTTTAAAGGGATAGTTGACCCAAAAATGAACATTTGACATTTACTCAACCTGACTAATGACTTTGTTTCTTTTTTGAGGCAAAAAAGAAGATATTCCTAAAAGTTGTACAAGCTGCTCTTTTCCATACAGTGAAAGTGAATTGTAAGCACATACAGTAAAGCAATATGTCAGTATATTGGCTTTAAGACTTTTTTATTATGGCTTTTATTTGATATTTGACCGTCCCTGGTCACCATTCACTGTAATTGTGTGGGAAAAAAACTGCTCAATATGTTCTAAACTTCTTTTATGTGCCACAGAATAAACTAAGTCAGGTTTGGAAAGACAAGGGTGTTTAAATGTTGATAATATTTATTTTGACTGACTCGCAAGACAAAAAGATAAATGACACCAGATAAAAATCTTGCCGTTTTATTTGCATATAAAATTGGCTAAATGTCACAATAGATAAAAAAAAAGTCACAAAACAGACAGCATATACAATAGCAGAAATTACAGAAAAACACTTTTTGTGATCAAAAGATTGCAGATACAGTGAAATATAAATGCACATTACAAAAAGCTAAAAATGGAGATGAGGAGAAATGAAATGGCTCAGTGTTGTATGTCATTTCCAGTTTTGAAACCAATAGAATACGAAGACATTGCAAATCTAGGATAAGCAATTGTGTTTGAATCTTTACAGAGAGGTAACAGATATATCTCTGTATATCACAATTATATTGAAAGTTCTCATCCACTTTTAATATGTGCTAAAGGCAAAATCAGAACAGGTATCTTTATGATCTGGAGATTTTGCACATTCAGCCTCCTCTGTAACTAGGACAAAAGCAGCACAGCAATAATGCGAAATTCAATTCACAACACATTCGCTTCCATCGTTTGATAAACTGTGCCACTCTATTTTATGTTGAAAGGAAAAATGCTTGTCTTATGGTGTTTGATGGCCTGGTAGATAAGATGTGTCTTCTTGATGAGAAAAGAGCAAAGTCTGATTGGAGTAATAAATATCAGACCCATTGGACCCTTTGACAGGGTGAAGTACACACTCATTTAAATCCAAAATTGAATACACCACACAGAGTTCATAACTTTAAATAACTTTATATTAAATTTACAAAGCACATTTAATATTAAATCAGACATGGTCAAGTATTGCTGACGCTTTTAGGAGTACCTTTATAATGCACTTTTTAAGATCCTGACCAATAAAAAAGGAAAAAACGGAAGGCAGCTGATGCAAACAAATTACAAATATGAATTCACAACTTACTCTTTGCCTACAATAGTCATTCAAATGGTGTCGGCTTCAATCCGACTTTAAAAAGTATTTCATTTCCATGCATTTTTTAAATACAAGCAGTACAAAAAGACTTACTTTAAAGTAAGGAAGAGTTATTTAGAAAAAGGGGCGGGGTTTAATGAGTCTCAGGAGTTTCCTGGGTTGGGGAGATCAAATATGATTGGTGGATTGGTCGGCTGGAAGCTGACTGTACATGTGGAGGAGTTGATAAATGTTGTATAGCCATCTGTCATTAAACCATACCCTGAGAATGAGAAAGATTTTTTTTTATACATTTAATTTACACACAATAAAATGCTTAAATATGTATACTTTATCCTCATAAATATTATTTTATATATATTACAATTTATAATATAATTTTTATATTTTATAATATTTGTATTACTTCAATATTTTGAACATTTGATATACATTATATTACCTTCATGGATTCCCCCATATGCGTGGAGTTTGGGTCGGACCCTCTTTTGTACTGTGTTGAGTAGTTCCACACAGCCAACTCTCTGAAGTTCTTTTGGGACCCAATCTCTGAACCCTGGACAAAGTCCAACATCACATTCTTAATGGCGTATCACCACATTTATGATGACTTTACAATTCAACAGTCCATCTGCAGACACAAACTGATGTATACATGCTCTACATCTACAATTGCATCCACATTTCAGTGCTTACCCAGAGGAGGCCCATGTGTCATAAGAACATCTACATCTTCAGGGATCTGGTTCCACTTATCGAGGAGAGACTGGCCACGGGGTAAGTTAAAGCCCCATCCATTAAACCATGGGGTCCTGTGGGAGCAGACAGACGCATTTTACACACTTCATAAATGTCAAAATCAGCATACACATACCTGCAAGCTGTTCTCACACACATATGCAAAAGTTGACAGTATTATCAAACATATTTTCAAAATAGACTAGTTGGTAAAGTGCATTTAAAAAAAAAGTCTAAAAGTGAGTATTGCAGTATCAGATTTGAGGCCATGGCAGAACTCAAGCTATTCATTTCAGCCTCCATCAGGGCATCCGGCGGTTCGCAGAGGTCATCTGCAGAGGAGGCAGATTGATCAAGCTGTCAGCACCAATGAGCAGAAGCATGTTAATAAGAGTTTTATTTCCCCTCTGGGACGGGCCTGCTGACAGACTGTGGTAACCCGGGCCAGACCTTTATTTACCACTCTCAGACCCCGTCTGATAAGGGCCAAGTGTCTGGCCCCAGCTAGACAAGGCTGTGCAAGGCCAGGGCTAAATGTAGGCCTTTGTAGAGAGGGCAGGAACTGACCCCATGCTGATAAGCAGAGCTGGGTGATGGATGGAGGCAGTGCAGACAAATGAGAGTTGGAAGCACTGCGGAGAGCAAAGTCTGCAACTGCTCAACAGCACTTTAGAGGCTGCACTACGGTTCAGGATTTCAACACCGCTTGAAACAAGTGTTAAAATGGAAGTGCCTATACTGTATATGCGGTTCTGATTGTCGTTTAATAACAGAACGCTCTATACGCTCGTTGCCATACTAGACTTTACCTCTGCTCTAAGTCTTGTTTGTGTTAAACATGGCAGAAAAACAGTCTTAAGTAGGGATAACTGCAGGCTCGCGCATGGGCGTGGCTAGGTGTGACGCATCGACGCACTCCATGCTAATCGACGTATTTTTATAGTCGACGTAATCGATGACGTCGACGAATCGCTGCAGCCCTAAAGGAAACCTCTGGGGTTGGGTTCATGAAACAGGTCTTAAAAGTAAAATTTTGCAACTTTTGTCTTATTTTCTAACTTAGGATCTGTTCTTTAAAAAAAGTAGAAGTCATTCACTAATAATTGCATGGATTTAGAATATATTAAAGTATCAAAGTTTTTGGTGAATTATAATTGGTTTGTAAAGACATTCTTGCACAGATTTCATGCAAAAAATTGTGAGTGTGCATGATGCTTACAACTGCTTAATGGGTTAGTTCACCCAAAAATGAAAATGCTGTCATTAATTACTCAGCGTCTTGTTGTTCCAAACCCCTAAGGCCTCCGTTCATCTTTGGAACACAAGATATTTTTGATGCATCCCGTGAGCTCTCTGACCCTCCCATAGACAGCAAGGATCCTTATTTATTTTATTATTATATTATTTTACCGATCTCCTGTGCTATGTTTCTGGCCCTTGATTGTGTAAGGATCCTTGCTGTCTATGGAGGGTCAGAGAGCTCTCACGGATGCATCGAAAATATCTTAATTTGTGTTACGAAGATGAACGAAGGTCTTACGAGTCTGGAACAACATGAGGGTGAGTAATTAATGACAGACCCGCATAGACAGGAGCAATTCATTGTTGAATAAAGTCCACTGGTCACATGACTATTTTAACAAACTAACCTTTCCCTTGAATGTTAGTTGAGTTGCTGTCTCTGTAGGGTAAGAAACTTCGGATTTCATCACTAATATCTCAATTTGTGTTCCAAAGATAAAACCAGTAAAATTTGCCAATTTTATAATCATGACCATTTTAAGCAGCATTGAGAACATATGAAAGCATTCTTACATAGGATATGTTCAACTCCCATCAAGCCAGTTGCAACAAAAACAGTGTGCCTATTATGATTATTATGGTAATCTGGAGGCAGCGCTTTGAACAAGAACTTGACTTACAAACTAATTTTAACTTATTTTAAGAATTTTCATCACTATCTTTAAAGTATTTTGTGAATTTTGTTATGATATGACCTGACTGATGAATCTGATGAATATAAAACAGCTTGAAATAAAAAGCATTAGAAAGGATGAGATTACAAATACTAAATAGCTTAGTTGTAGCAGCTAATCGCATTAATGAGTCTTAAAGAGCTTGATTCTACCGTACTCACAGACATGCATATATGTATGAGCTCACATGCCCAGCTGTCCGGAGGTCATTTTACAACGAGCACTTGACAAAGTCAGAGCCTCTGAGAAGCAGAAGGTTAAGACTAGAGGGGGAAAGGGTTTTCATAACATGTTCTCTGAGACCTGAGGCCTGGACCTTCTTTTTCATTCATTGAATTATGTTGAAATAGACGAGGGACAAGGGCCCAGTCATTTGTACCATCTAAGAATAACAATAGAAAGACAGCCCTGGAGCGGAGTATTGAAAACCAATTACAGAGAGAATAAAAAATGCTTTAGAAGGAAAAAATGGAAAAGTATGGAGACTGTCGCTTTAAAATAACTGCCCATTAAACTTAGAGCCCCAGTTAAACCTTGCAAAAGAACAAGGTCTGTCAAATAAGACAGCTGTTCTCCAAATTCGTTTCCTAACCAGACATGACATAAGGCTCCAACATCTACTCAAAAACACACACAAATAAAAAGATCAAATTGCTAAATTATACTTACTGTATTCAATAATCAAAAACCAAACAATCAAAAGAAACTTCGAAAGCAAAAATGCTTCAAGATGCTGCACAATAACTTCCAATTCAAATGTTTTTAATGTTTAATAAACAATTATGTAGAGCAGACCATTTTGGACCTGGCAGGGTTACACACAGTAATGCTATAGAAACAGGATTGTCAGACAAAAACTAAGCTACATGAAAAACGCAGCCTTTATTGTTTATCGGTTTATTGCATCCAATGCTATTTTAGTATTATTTGTATACAATTTTTTATTAGCTTTTATATTTTCAGTTTTTGATTTATTTTAATTCTTAAATAATTTTGTTACATGCTTTTGTCATTTTTATTTGTAATTAATTTTATTAATATTTCTATAGCTAGAATAATTTTTTTCTATAATTTTGTATAGCTTTAATTTATTTGTTTTAGTTTTAGTAATTTTAGTACTTCAACTGATTTTAATTTCAGTCAGTTTCCAAAGCAGCATTTTTTTTGCCAATTTCTCTGATTATAGTCTTATTTTATTTCAGCTTTGTTTTAATTACTCAAATTATAAACAGTTTTAGCTTACAATGACAACAACACTGATTACATTTCCTGGTTATGACATAGCCTAGGACTTATCCTGAATTGACATGCTTAACATTGATTAGAACCAGATAATACTTATTTTGTGTTGAAGACAAAGATGCAAGCAAATATTCAAATTCAAGCTGTCACTTTACGGACATCCTCCTTCGTTAACCAAACTAAAGAGCAGTCGTTTTGGGATTTTAATGTTCATCATCACAGGCTTGTCTCATAGCTGGTCTATGGTTTGTCTATCCATTAGCACCTCTTCATAGATTTGAGAGAATGGAGTTGATGGTGGATGAAATGGAGCCTGAACACAGTAAATGGCTGCTGAGGTCTCAGTGTATGCGTGTGTATGTTTGGTAGCCGGGCTTGTCCGTGGATGATTGATGAGAAGGCAAATAAAGGCGAGTGGTTGCTTTCGAACACTGTGCACCAGGCTGGTACTCTTGGGTACAATCTCTCAAACCCTGTTAGCTTTCCTGCAAACATACTCCGGCCCGTCTGCTTCAGCTCAAACATAAACGTCAGCACCCGAGTCAGGCTTTCATCCGTTCATCAAAGCTAGTCGACAATGAGATGTCATTACTTTCCGACATGCACATAAAAACAGGGATCACAGACAGAAAACAAATAAAAGGCATGCAGTGTAAAGGAAATGTATTATTACATGGCGCACTGGAATACTTGATTCTGATTGGCCGATCGAAATTTCAATTTATACATTTGGTCCTAGTGACGGATTTCAAACACTGTGCCAGGTTCATGCCTCTCATATCATTTTATGGTCTCTTTGTTTTCAATATAAATCTCTCATTATCAGTATGTAATGTCCGTTTATTATTTGTTAAACAGAGTTATAGTACAGCTGGTAATTACTGCAAAAATAAACCTCTCGTTTTATTTTTTTACGATAACTTTAAATATCACCAATAATTAAATTAATAATATTTTACTAAATTTTGATGTAAAATTAAACCGAAACATTTTTCAGTGGCTTTTAAATATAATTAAGATTATTATAATTAATAAAGTTAATATAATCATTATTTTATTAAGCCCATCACTTTTGAAAAGAAAAAATGAAATAAAGTTTAACCATGTACGTTTAAAAAGAGAGAGCGGGAGAGAGAAAAGAGAAAAGAAAGCTTTCACTGTCAGAAACTGTTCAGTACAGAGACACAAGTGTATATTTGTGTCTGCGTGTGTGTTTGTTTTGGCTGCGTCAGCACTTTGTTTTGATGAACTCTCGGTGACCTGGACACATACACACACACACAGTGGCACACAGGAGCAGCCGGCTGAGCCTCAGTAACACACAAACACACTCCCAGTGCTTACTTTGGAATCAGTGTGTTACTCTAATGCACAGGCCTGCCAGTCCTTCAAACATCTCACATGCAAAAAGGATTACTGAAATATTTATCTGCCCCCGACAGCAGGACGGCAAAAGAGAGGGGGATCAGGGAAAGATGTGTGATTGTGAAAGTGAGGTTGGAGAAGGTTATCAACGGTCAGGAGAGAAAAAGCAGAGCTGGACATGGGACAAAAAGAGAAATGAGAGCAGAGAGGAAATTAGACATTGTTGGGATTTCCTGTCTAGTGTGATTTTGTGAAGGTACCACGCAGAGCACATTCCAGGGCAAGTCTGACAGCAAATCTGTTTAATATTCCTTATAATATGGTGCAAATATCAGACATTTTTCGATGTAAATGATTTAAAAAAACAAGACCTTTTTCTGCTCCTATATCAAAGTCTGAAAATACATTACGTTCTAAGTTTGGGGTTTTTGAAATAAGTAATTTACGCTCACCAAGGCTGCATTTATTTGATAAAAATACAGTATAAACAGCTATATTGTGAAATATTGTTACAGTTTAAAATAACGGTTCTCTACTTTACTTTATTTTAAAATGAAATATATTTTTGTTAGCTAATTCTCATCTTCAGCATCACACAATCCTTTAGAACTCAGACTAATATGCTGATTTGCTGCTCAATCTTACTAATATCAATGTTTAAAACAGATAATGACTAATATTTTTGTGGAAACTGATCTTTTTTTCATGATTCTTTGATGAACAGAGTTCAAAAGAACAGCTTTTTTATTTAAAATAGAAATTGTATAATATTATAAGTCTTTTATAATTACTGTCGCTTTTAATGAATTTAATGCATCCTTTCTGAACAGGAGTATTCTAAAATGTAACTGACTCCAAACTGTTGCACTAAAAAAAATATCTTACATTATGGATGTGAAATAGTTTAGGAAGACTGCTTCATGTTAACTTAAAGCTGTTTATTCGTTTGCTAAGAAAAAAAGATTGAACTCCTGAATCCAAACAAATCAAAGGAAGAAATAAAAACAAGACTTAGCCTCTCAATAAAACAAGACTTGATTAAAACAAAGATTAAAAAAACTTTAATCTGTGCCCTCTTTGATAGTGCTGGTTTAACACAACAGGACCATCATGTTCACAACAGCCTTGATGACTGGAATACAATAAAAAGCTGTTCCTCTCCAAACAAAATAAAGGCCATTACATTTGTCATGTTGCACTAAGGGGAGTGCAAAATATATCGTCTGCGATAATATCGTAATTGTTGTTTTAACGATGTGTAATTTGCCATTATCGAGTATTTTGCAAAAACCAAACAAAACACCTACGGAGTACACGCATACATTTAGGGATGCAGCGATTCGTCAACGTCATCGATTACGTCGATTATAAAAATACGTCGATTAGCATGGAGTGCATCGATGCGTCGCATGTTTGCCCTCTCCCTCAGCCGTCATCACTGCGCCGTGTGACGCTTCGCTCTATCATTCTGCTCAGTTACCGCTCATGCTCACCGGAAAAGCAGAGTCCGCTCAAATAACGCGCCGACAAGAAAGGTCTATGTAACGTTAGTATACTTGTTGCTGTTTGCAGTAGAGCTGCTGTGCTGTGACATGCAGTAGCCTACAGCTGATCTGGGCTATGCTCTGCTCACATTCGCAGACAATACATGTTTACTTGATGTTTCTTTACACCGATTCATAATTTCTATTCATTTCCCACTGATTTACGCGATCTGATGAGCATTAACTCATATTATACGCGATCATATCTCTGTATGAATGGAAGACAGAGACGCGCGTTTTCCTTTACCACACACACACACTGAAGCATGCGTGATGTCTCAATGAGTACATAAACACAAAAAACATCTCCAGAACTGCTCTGAGAGTCACTTCATGAGTGTTTCGCCATTTAATTTTAGTAAAAGCATTTCATATCCTCATATCACAGAAATGTAAAGGTATTCACGGCAACCCGTCAAAATAAAAGTCAGTGAAGCAGAAATATTTGTTCAGCAGAATGTACATACTACTACTACAAAAATTATGAAAACTACAAAATTTTTAAGGAATGACACACAACATTTCCAACATGTTTTAATTTTAATAGTAAATTCCCTTTTGTTTGCCAAAAAAAAATATTTTCAAAATGTAAAGATAAATGAAATTATGTTTTATGCCTTCATTTTTCTGAGGAAAAAGAAAACATTTAATTTGGCTATTTAAAAAAAAAAACAATAAAACATTAGGTGAGAGAATTTTTTTATTTTTTTATAATTGCCATTTTCTTCAATCATATAATTATTATAACACCTAAATACATTGCATGTAAAAAGTGTTGAAGGGTACATTGTGTGCCATGACATGATCAGGATGGAACCACCTCCGCTGCATTTTGAGAAAGAAAAAACCCTGTTTGCAGGACTATACATTATTTGGATAATTAGTCAAAAACAACAACAACAGTTATGTCTGATTCTGTTGCATAGAACTGAATAAAAATAATTCATTGATATTTAATATTCATATATTTTCTGTCCAATTTTCTTTCAATAAAAGGTTGGTTATTTTATTGGCTTGTGTCTTAAAATTATGTAAAGTGAATTTAAGACAGGCGAGAATCCTGCGAAATCCGTCGTAGACTTACTGCAATTAACGGAAATCCATCGTAGCGATGGAGAACTTTAATCCCTGTGTCTTCATGAATGATCGTGAATAGTAATGTGGTAGTTAAAAGTTGCATATGAAAGCAATGTGAGTCGATCGCTTGAGTTTGTTGAGCTCATAATCACGAGTGGGACTAATAAAGTTTGTGATGGCATGAGACCAGCTGTGTTGTTATTTTTAATCAGATGACAGGCTTTGAAACGGAGTATGTTTTCTGTAAAGATAACAGGCTTGAACTGATTGTGGAATGTTTATCTGCAAAGGCTAGCACTGCCAGCTCTTGAAGCTCCGCCCTCTTCTCCGATAGCAACAGCTCATTTGCATTAAAGCAACATACTCAAATACCCTAAAAGTGGCAATTTTAACAAGCTATAAAAAATTATCTGTCTGGTATTTTGAGCTAAAAGTTCACATTCACACTCTGGGGATATCAGCGACTTACATATTGTAAAAAGGAGCATAATAGGTCCCCTTTAAGCAAAATAATTTCTGACAGTTATCAATTTTAGTACTGATCTATCATTGAACGGATTAAAATAATGTTAGAATAAAATAAAATTGACATCAATGAAAAAAATCATAAAATTTGACAATGTCATGTTGGAATAATTTAAACACTTTCTGTGTCATGACGTAATTATAATACATAATCATAATATATAATTATGCATGGCGCACGCAGTAAAAATAGTTTTGCCATGTATGTGCTCTAAAAGGAGTAGTTCACTTCTAGAACAAACAATTTCATTTATGTGCTCTAAAGTATGTCATATTATGTCTTTCTTTCTTCAGTCGTAAAGAAATTATGTTTTTTTAGGAAAACATTTCAGGATTTCTCTCCATATAATGGACTTCTATGGTGCCCCCATGTTTGAACTTCCAAAATGCAGTTTAAATGCAGCTTCAAAAGGCTCTAAATGATCCCAGCCGAGGACGAAGAGTCTTATCTAGCATAACGATTGGTTATTTTCTAAAAAACATTTACAATGTATATACTTCTTAAGCTCAAACGCTCCCCTTGTCTAGCTCTGCATGAACTCTGTTTTTTTCCAGTTCATGACAGGGTATGTCGAAATACTCCCATCTCATTTTCTCCTCCAACTTCAAAATCGTCCTACATCACTGCAGAAGTACTGATGTAGGATTTGTAATTAGATTAACTAGCTAGCTATCTGGCTAACATCGACAAATAAATGACATAATGTAGCCTTTATTTTGTTGCCTTTGTTGTCTGTTAGACTATTTTAGGCATTCATATTGCTCATGTTTTTCTTTGTTGTAATAAGTAGGCTACTTGTCACTGTAGGCATAGTTGTGGGTTGCATTTCTCTGTTTGGGTGTAGGCTCTCATGTCTGGTCTCTTCAACGTTTTAACAGATTCACTCATAAAATACCTACAAGGTGCATTTATTTATTATCACAATTTATTTGCTACTTATTTATGCTAATACTTATCAGTATTTATGTTATATTATAGTAAAGTTTAGAAAAATCAGCATTTTCAGAATTTTTTTTAGTGGGGGCGGAAATCTAAAATCTTGCCTAGGGCACCAACAGAGTCTGGGCATACCCCATACCCTAATTGCACTAAAGCCAACCAAACAGCAGTTAAACCAAAATAAAACAACTTGTCCACAAACTTAGTCCATGACTATTTATGCATGTGAATAGATCAGCTTTGAGAGAAACTTATATGACATTTCTGTACAGCCTGCCTACTAATAGCATCTGACCCCTTTTCTAGTCGGCCCATCGCTCTCTCTTTCACTGTGCCCTCACTATGCCCTCCACCCCCCTCGATTTCTCAATCCTCCCTGCCTGGTACCACAAACGCCGCCAGCCATCAGGCCCAGCAGAGGAGATGTCAGCTGTTAATTACCACTGACAAATGACGCCACCTTCGGGCCAGGGGTCAGCTTACAATCAGTGACGTGAGCAGGTAGCTTGTCGGCAGGAGCTGGAGAAAATTGTTGCTTCTATAGAAGCTTCTGTTGATAGCTGAGAGGACCGGATGGACGGGGTAATTACATTTACGCACAGTATGAGATTTCTGCGATTTTTCCATGAAGGTCAATGACGAACGAAAAAAATTTAAACATGGGGAAGCTAAAGAACAAGAAGCATATGACTCAACTGCAAGAGTTTGGCACTTGCAACAACAAGGCCATGGGATCGATGCTCGGGGAACATGTGAAATCCATCACATTGTGGAAGGGTGTATGTGAAATCAGAGGAGAGATGAGAAGCATCAGACTGTTATAGCTACTTGTCAACACCTTAATTCAGTCAATTCAGATGAGTTCATTAATATTCATTAGCAGGCCTTCGAGAGTCAACACTACTGAGGTACAGTACGTTAAAGCACATTAAGCTGTCAAGATGTGTGTCTATGTGTGTACTAAAATCAGTGCAGTATGTGATTTACCACTTCACAAAATGTTTATATTTCTCTCATCCTTGCCGGTGAGAATGAAATCATCAAGAAATGTAACTGTTCCACGTTGTGGCTGTAAAACCAAGGGTGGTCGGGCTTTTTCAGCTGCAGCCCCTAAACTTTGTTATAGTAGTTGAATAGTTGGCCTGTAAATGTGAGACTCGCTCCTTCACTAGCTAGTTCTTATTTGTTTTCTCAGGCTTTTGATTAATGTTAGTTAAGGCTCTGATGTCAATTTGCTCTGATTTTATTTTTTAATGCATTTAAATTTCATATGATGCAGGTTTTCTTTTTTGTTTTTTTATATACTGTATTTTATTGTACAGCACTTTGGTGCAACTCTGTTGCTTTTAAATGTGCTATAGAAATACATTTTGACTTGACTTGATTAGAAAGGTGGTCAATTTACACAGGAAACCCAATATGCTGCACTGGCCGTTGAGAGCAACGCAATCAATACAGCCACACTGTTAGACATTTCTGTATTTTCCACAGTTATTTACTGTATATCACCCAGTATAATACTGCAAATTCCCTTTACAGTGAATAACTGTAACACCCTTTGCATCATGGTCATTTTCTGAGACGTCGGACCCCACATACAGAGACTAACTGTATTTTTTTAAATTGCTGTATACTATTGTATTTGCTGTAATGGTCTCTTTAGCGCCATTCTATTGAGGTCGTTTTATTTTCCTAATTTCTTACATTTGGATTGACACAATTTACCCTACGTGTCTACAGCGCCACAACAGCATGGGATTGACTGTTACGTCGCTTGTAATAATGGGCAAATTCGTTTGTCCTTCATGTCAGAAACTGCACGAGCGCGGAGTACATCTGTACGTCAGTAATATTTAACATCACTTTACTGTCCACATCCACTGTAGTATATACTAGGGGTTACACAGACTAGTCGACTTCAGTGCTCTGCCATGACACTTTAAGCTTGAAGTCGACTAGTCGCTGGTCCTATAGAGGGCGCAATAGGATAATAAATCCACAATTACGCTCCGTTTCCAGACAGTTAAAATTACAAACTAATTCATACTCTGAATGCGCTCCACAAGATATGAGTGATTATATTACTGGATGCTCGAAATTGAATGGCAGAATGCAGGTTTTAAACAGCTTATTGTACAGGTAAGTTAATCACGTTCTAATCTAATGCGCTGCTGCATTCACTGTAACGCGCGCATCTGAGACAACAGGACATTGGCTACAGACAAAAGTAGTTTTTCGCGTCACAACAATACATCACACGCAGATCGCGTCCTAAAATGTCCTAAGACAGGAATGGTGAAGATGCACTGTTCCAGCATTGGAAGTCTGCATTTTTAAGTGTTATACATGCAATAGGGATGTCCATTTCGGTTTATTTTTCCTAACCGACAACCGATGCGTTTCGTTAACCGTTAACCGACAAGATTATTTTGAATTAGAACTAAATTAAATTATTAATTGAGTGAGGTTCAAATACTAATATTTGTTTTCGGGGATTAATTTTACATGCGCAAAAAAGCAGCAAACAACAGTGATGATTCGCATGGTCATCATAGCTATCAAGCACATGCAGCGCTTTCTGCAGTGGGAGAAAAACTGGTAATAAAGCTAGGCGCTATGTGTATCGATTTTATAACGAATACATATGCCTATACGATAAAATATATTTTTACTTAATTTTAATAAGAAAGAAAAACTTTGCAACAAGTGACCTATGCAGAAATTTTGGTTCATTTTTGTGCTGCGAAAGGACCAGATGGGCAGAAAACGGCATCCTATTTTTTAGGCTTATTTTAGATTTTTCTTTATTGTGAATATCAAATAAAGCATTTTGCAATGTCCGATTAAGACTAAAAAAACTGAAGTGATTGCTTGTGCGCCACAAAGCATTCTACCTTGACAATGCTGCCTGTTCATTATCTAAAGATTATAAAAAGGCAATTCAAAGTATGGAAAAAAACAAGCACTGCTCAGTTTAAATATGTAGATTGTGCGTTATTTTTTAACCGAAACCGTTATCGCCGTACCGTTAACAAGAATTATTTTGAAGTTAGCAAATTATTTTTGAGTGAAGGCAAAAGGGTTTTACGTAAGGATATTGATAGTTTTCAAGTTCACAACCTTATAGAACTACCAGATGAAAAACAAAGCTTTCACAAAGATCCACTGAGCCATTAATAGCAGATGATGGTTTATTTTTACGCTTAGCTTTATTAATGACCGTAATAATGTAGTAAAACGCAGATGTTTAAAGGCGAGATTCAGTGGACATCTTATTGATTATGTATATTTTGTACAGGCAAGAGGATGAAGCCAGAATATAAACCCAATGTGCAAAGTTTCACATTAAATGGCTTCCCATAGAAAACCATTAGAAGGAAAACACTGAACCGCTAAGCGGATTGCATTCACATTCCCGGCCTCATCTGCTTGCCTAAACTATGCATCATTAATGTGGTGATTACTGAATTTGATCTTTTAACCCTTTAGGCGCCAGGTTTTTTTTGGAAAAAATGCTGGATTTTGACATCAAGATTTCAAAAGTTTGTGGCTTGACAGGGGTTAAAGATAGAGATCTGTAAATGAGAAAATTTCAAAAGTTTGTGTTTGCATATTTGACATCACAGGGGCCCTCTTTAATTTCATAATATTAAAGATATTGAGATCTACTGTTTTTTTTATCCTCATTAAATGAGTACAAAATATTACTAAAAATGTTGGGCATCAGACCAGGAAATAATAGATATTGAATGGTTGTTTGAACTTATTTGCATGTTTTCTTTTGTCTTTTATCCTCATTACAAATTCAGGAAAAGATATAACAGAAAAACAGGAGAAAGTGTAAATTATTACTATATTACTGGCCATAGTAAAATACATTTTATGTATTTTATACATAACAAAAATAAATAATCAGTTGAGCAGCTATTTGCCCTCAGGTATCTAGTTTGCTTGAGAGTATGGTACCTCTTATTATGGCACAGCGCACAGACGTACCCAACATGACGGCACCTGTACTGTCTGGCACTTTGAGCGCACACGATCAGAAAGAAAGACTCAATCTGGGGCGATCATCAGCAACACAGAGCCTATCCTATGGACACTACCCCTGCCACCCCCATCCCCGTTGGACAAAGGGCCGAAATGATCACTTGTTTGTGCTTTGTGAACACTCTCGCCATGCCCGGCGGCACCATTGCGCAGCAGAGATGTACCAGGAAGAAGCGCGATCATTAGACGGCCGATCGCCATTTCCAAACCGCAAATATTCCCCTTCAGAGTCAGAATCGGCAAATAACATTTGCAACACATACTCACAGTACAACTTTTTATTAGTCATTTGGCGATTTTCTCTCACAGATCTCACAATTTACTCACACGCTATGAACTGATCTGCTTCCGCATCAATGACACGATAGCTCACTTGCTCTGCTATTTCCTCGAACACTTTTGGTCTAGAATCGAAGTACCACATGTCTGCCATCTAGTGATAGGGAATACAAGTGCGATATTACACGATATTAGGAATTAAGGTCTATTTCATGAAGTCTGGCGTCTTGTCGCAATTTTGCGACTTTGGCGCTTAGAGGGTTAATATTACTGTTTTAAATATATTAAAAGGCTCTTTAAGTGTTTTTACAAAGATATCAATTATTTATTAACAATGTTTCGGTCGACATGACCTTCATCAGGAATTTTTTCAAACATTGTTTGAAAAAATTCCTGGTGAAGGTCATGTCGACCGAAACGTTGTTAATAAATAATTGATATCTTTTGCATAGATTGTGTACGGGACCTTTTTGTCTTTTACTTCTACTGTAAAATTTTGGTAGGATACTATGAAATGGATAACCTTAATATTATATAATTCAGATGGACTACCTGTTATTTTTATGGTATATCAAAAAGTGTATATTTTTAAATGTGATTGTTGGTAGATTTTACCAGTATTTACCATACTTTCATAACAAAAATAAAGTAAGAAAAATATGCAATATGAAAATAATTTATGAAAACTTTTTTTTTTTTTTCAGTAAATCACAAGATTTGGTTTTCAAAAAGCCCTTTTACAAAAGGTACATCTGGAAAAAGGGTCTTATAATCGGAGTCGTCTTATATTTGGGTCAATACAGTAATACTAGCCATAAAAAACTAAAGCTCACTGAATATAATTAAACAGTCACTAATTACAAGGAACAGGATAAAAAACTATAGTAGAACAAATAAGAAATCAAATATATATAAATAAGAATTAAATATATAGCTATTTTTTTAAGTTACAACATTTATTTAGTCGAGAGCAGTGAGAGATTTTCTCTATTTAGTTGTTTTATTGACATGAATGACAGACAGCAGGAATATTAGACTGCTGTCACTTTAAGAGCTGCCCAGATCCAACATACTGTCGCCATGTTTTCTTTTTCATCAGCTGTTTGCTTTTACTTAAGATCTAAATTATGGTGTTTATGACGGTTCTTGCAAAAAGGGGCATTTTGACACATACAAGTGTGTGCATTTAACTGTTCAAGGCCCATAAAGCAGCAAAATTAAAGGCGCTTCACCTGCGTGTGCCTCTCTGACAGTGCGCACAGAGCAAAAGGAGTTCTCTTTCACTACTGCTGATTGCGTTTCAACACAAATCACTTGTGTTAAAACTACAATGCTTAATTATTGCCTGCAAGCAATACGTTTTCATGACCACGTAGCACAGCGTCATGTGAGTGTGAAACCTTGATAGAGACGACATTCCAAAATCTCTGCCGGTTGACAGATTTCTGTCGGTTAATTGTGTCTACTGGGACATCACCCACCCCTACTGAAGAAAAAAAAAATCCTACTGACTTCAAACAGTAGAGCCATTTCATAAAATTGTGGGGACAATCGACATAAGCATAAAGTAATGGGGACAAACTGTCCTCACCTTAAATGACATACTAATGCTACTAATACTATAATGAAGTAATCAGCGCTATCAGTTTCACACAGTTCTGACCGCACACAGAGAGAAAAGCTTACACTTTATATCTAGTATCCATACAAATGCAGACAAACAGCTTTGTTGTGTGTCCTGAAAAACCACAAACGACTTATATCATCCCTGATCATTCATTCACAAGCACATCATAATCATAAGAATGAAGCAGTGATACAGTTTCTATGGCAGCAAGAGAGACACACCCCCACTATGTATTATAGCAAAGCCTTGCAAACACACCCTAGATGAACTCGGGTCACATGACTTACGTCTGCCTTTCCTAAGAGGATTAAAGAGCCTTTGATTTTCAAAAGCCATACCAACGTCTTGCACAACCAGCTTACAGGTTAATCAAACCAATCACAGCTGCAAGCTGGAATATATATGCGACATATCGGTGCGGATATCTGGAGTATCGTAAGCAGGATTACCACATGTGGCGTTATCAGGATAGTGGTTGCCAATCTATGCAAGACAGCCTCGCTTCTATTAGATGTTATGGTTAGGCATACAAAGGTATATTGGATATTTTAGAAAGTAATCAAGTCAAGGTCAATGTACTGACGGGAGTAATGCCATGAAAGGGAATGCCGATAAATAAATGGACATAAAACATTCTCGTCTTCTACCTTGGGCTAGACGGGAGTCAAGCCTGACTGAGCACTTTGTAGGGAAGAAGAATGAAGCTGCGTAAATGACCTCCTTGATAGCAAGGGCCCGGGGTCAGGAGGGTCAGAGTGGCCCACTGCGAGCATGCACTTGGAGGGGCACACCGAGGTCGGCCTCACGTTTTGATCCTGGCTCTCAACAAAGCACCAGGATGTGTTGGAACAAAAAGCACTTCCTGCAGGAGAGGCTGGGAAAACTATGACCAAAGCGCACCCCCACCAAGACCACCCATCGCAGATGTCTGCGTTCCCACTTCTTACCAAAATTAGCATTCTAATTCTGGTTGGCTTGAAGACCTCAAGATATTTTAGATAGACTAGATAGTATTGTGTTTGGACTATCAAGCTAAATAAATCACAATGTGGTGGTTCAATAGTGAGTATTTCAGTGTAATGTTTGTTACACAGAAATCAAAATTATCAGTAAGTTAGCACTACAAATTATCTCAATGAAAACAATAAACAATTTAAAATGGTAATAAATATATTGATATATGATTTATTATTCTTACAAACAGAATACTTAAATTATAAAAGTACTAACTATATTTTATGCAACAAAATTAATCGATTTGATAGCACTAATATATTTATATAATCAAATACAAATAAATTACAAAATGCAGCCTGTTTGACATTTATGCAAATGAGATGTACTTTTTTATTACCATTACCAATTAATGTCAACAATAATTGTATTACTGGTGGTAGTAGTAGTAGTAGTAGAAACAGAAATATACATTATAATATAGTTAATAAAAAAGTACTAACTATATGTTATATAATGAAATATAAAAAATGGCATTTAGGCATGTTTTATGCAAATGAGATTCAGAATATTTAAGATATTTATTTTGAATAATCTGGGTTCATTATCATTAGAATGAGGGTAGGAAAAAAGTGTGCATATGTGAATCATTTGTGAAATAGATGACAAAAAACTCATTACATTGATACACAATTTTTAACTGAAAAAGAGGACGAAAAGATGATTATAAAATTAAGAAACTTTCAGCTGATTCTGCAGCATCGTCTCCAGGTGAAAAACTGCTTCTAGTAGCTGTTGACCATTGTGTCACATTCTCACAATGCTCTCAGTGCCAAACACTGCTAGGCATCTATTCACACCTGAAATCTAACACACCTCTGTTGACGTCCTGTGGGAGAAAGGGGTAGCCCAGTGGGTGAAGGGTTAACTGAGATAATGGTCTGCTTATCAAACGATGAGGTCTTCGTATGAAAGATGCTAATGTGTGATGATGGCTGTGTGTGCGTAAAGAGTAACAGAGAAACAGAGATGGAATGAAAGTGAGAGAGTGAATGTTCGTATGTGTGTGTGTGTAACACTATCTGTAGCGAGTGAGAACATGTCTCGTGTCCTGCGGAGCAGAGAGTACAACAGCGTCTAACATAACCCAGGTCTACAAAGGTCTTTCTGTCCACGACTGAAGAGAATCAGTTTATCTCAAGGTATAAGACAGCCATGAGAAATCATTCAAGAGACATAAACCTTGTTCACTTGCAGTAAATCAAATACAAACTTAATGTAGGTCAATCGGCCATCTGTTACTTGAACAACGAACTTGACATATGTTGTATATGGTTTGTATATACATAGCACTGATTGTGATTTATGGAGCTTTATCATAACGAACTGCGGCTACTGATTCTATATTAACCTAAAAAGATTAAAGAAAATATGAAAACAGCACCAAATAATGTATTCTTGGAAATACGGTTTACCAAAAAGGATCTTGGTGGATTTTCTAAATATTTTACAGAAGTGGTTCCTAATATTTTCAGACGAAGTACCATGTCTAATCAAATCAGATTATTTAGGGACCACCTATGAGACAGTTACACCACAAATATATATATATATATATATATATATATATATATCCCATCTAGAAAGAAACATGCAGGACAAGATTTCATCCATCTGGAATTGACTGGATTGTGAAAAGTGGGTAATCCAGAGCATGGTTTTCATAATTCACTTTATATAAACTAATCCTGGTTATGCCTTTGCTGAGGATATCCGATTCAAATGTTGAATAACTCACTTAATATTCTGCATGATAGATGTAGCCAACAGGAAGTAAAAAACAATTTTATGACAGCAATTATTTAGAAATGCTTACCACGGAGTCCCGTAAATCCTGAATCCTTTAATGGTGACTTCAGAGTCCTGTAAGTACACACAGTTTGTAAGGAGGGACTGAACGTCGTCAAAGTCCTCAGTCCTCAGCTTTGTCACTGAGGGGAAACGGTAGTAATCCTGCTTTACGAGTTCTGCCATAAAACCTTTATCGAAGGTAAGTTCGTGATTTCCAGCGATGACAACTTTGTACTCGTAGGGAAGACCGCCTGAAAGAGACCGATAGATAATGAGAATGACAGATTTTGGAAGCAAACGGAAAACAATATTTCACAGTATCATGCACTCTCTACAGCATAAGACTATTCAGAAGTTGAGAAGTGACATTTTAGACCACATTCTTTAGTGACCTAGCATCCGAAATAAAATCTAGATATTTAAAATATCTTCGACAGACCATAGACAATTTACAGCTCACTGTGTTTGCCATTCGTAGGCGGAAGAGTGACTTTGATTTCACCAGATAAACAATATTTTTGACCTCTCTAACCTTAAAGAACCTTGATTTCATCAAAGTGAATTGCTGCCGAGGCCAATGAGACCAGACTGAAGGGCACCTATTAAAGCCAACAGCTGGGCATTTTTCAATTTCCATTTTGACCTTCTTCACCCCCAGCAATAGCAAAGGCCTTCCTACTCGCTAGAAATGCTGTGCGCATTGCAGCTTATTGAATTCAGTTAAAATCAGCTAACAATCATAATGCTGTTTTATGCATCTAAATTACAAAATATACAACTCTGATATGCTTCAATCTTCAAATAGGCCACCAGGTTTGGAACTGGAAAACATGTATGCAGTTGACGGCACAAAACCTAAAAGAGCACAGGCTCTTTAAAAAAAAAAAAACATGTTGTGAGAGCAGGGGAAGTGCTTGTCAGCAAAGGTAACGGGACTGGTTTTGCACACTTACCTAACCAGTCATTAAACTTCTTCACTTCAGACGGTAGGCCGAGTTCAGTGAAGTCACCCGTGTGAAGCAACACATCGCCAAAAGGCATCTGGATTCCATCTGTCCTCGAGTGTGTGTCTGAGACGCAGACGAAACGTGTATGACCCGCAGGCTTCGGTGCATCGTAGGGAAGGGGCTCTACCCTGTGGAAAAAAGGAACATGTTTGTTGGTTAAAGGAATAGTTTACCCCAAAAAAGAAAATGTGTTTCAGGGCTCTAGACTCATTCTTCCCACTGGTCGCACTTTTGCGACTAACTTTCTCAGTATAAGCTAAATTACTTTTAGCATTTAGAATTTTTTTTTGCTACAATATTTGATTAATCAATGCATGCTGATGAACTTTTATCATAGTTTATAGTTATATGGTAACGAAAGTGTTCAACATTCAACCCATTCTTTTTCATCAGTATTATTTATTATTTAAATTTTGTGAACAGGAATTCCTCTTTTCGTGCGCTTTCACTTTCAAATTCACGATCTTGGTGTCACGTTTTACAAGAAAAGATAATTGTCTGTTTTGCTTATATCTATACACCTTTCACTTTTTAAAACTAAAACAAAAGATGGATTCATTGTTATTCTTAATTAAAAAGCACAACAACAATTAAACAGTATGTTACAATTACAAACTAGCTTACATAACATTTATTAACAAAAACGAATAAGACGAGGCATGGCATAGGACACATCACATGCTGTATTATATACCGACTAATAAATTACAGAATGTTTAGCAAACCGAGGAATCAAATAAATAAGATTAAAAAAAATTAAAAGCCTCCATAGCGTAACGTAAGGTAAACAGCAAAGATAACAAGCTTTTCAAAAAGAAAAGTTAAACTAAACTGGCTGTCGCTGACAGGACTTGCATGTTTTTTCTCTACAAGAATACCAACATGTTCACCTTCTCTGGTATTTTACTTTAGTTTGAAAACCAAATCCTCCGCTGCGCTCCGTCTTCTGCGTGCACCTTCGCGCTCGTGCTGACGCTGCAAGTATAAACCAGGCTCTACACCTTCGAGCTTGTGCTGACACGGTGAGTATAAACCAGGCTCTACACCCGAACCGCCTGCACTGAAAGCGCCTCTCTTCAAGTGATCAATGAAATCTGACTCCTGCTACAAAGTGCCGCGGCTCTGCAGCCCACGCTGTATGAAGCAGATGCACTCGCACAAATGCGACCACGTCAAATTTTAATTTACACATTCTCAATAAATAGTCGCAGTCTAGAGCCCTGTTTAAAATGTATTCACCCTCAAGCCATCCAAGATGTAGAAGAGTTTGTTTCTTCATCGGAACAGATTTTTAGAAAAGTAAAATTACATAATTTGCTCACCAATGGATCCTCTGCAGTAAATGGGACAGAATAAGTCCAAACAGCTGATAAAAACACCACAATAATCCACAACATGACTTCAGTTAAACAATTCATGTTTTGTGAGATGAAAATCTGTGTAAGAAATAAATCCATCACTTGTGTTCAAAACCATAATATCAGTTCCTCCAGTAAAATAGTCCACCCGCTTTATTCCGCAATTTTTTTTCTTGTAAATGGTGCTTGATCTGTGCATATTTATCTCCTGTTTCAGGTCAGACAACTGTTTCACTGGAGAAACAGATATTTAGATAGAGGACTTGTTTGAAATTAAAAAAATAAAATTTTTACAAGCACAGCTTTTCACTGCACAAGATATTAATTGATAGACTGGAGTCATGTGGATTACTGGTGTATTATTGTGATGTTTTTATCAGCTGTTTAGACTCTCATTCTGACGGCACCCATTCACTGCAGATGATCCATTTGTGAGCAGGTGCTGTAAAGCAAAATTACTCCAATTCTGTTCTGATGAAGAAACAAATTCATCTACATCTTGGATGGCTTGAGGGTTAATGTTCATTTTTTGGTAACATTCCTTTTAAAGATGCCCAGGACATTTCTACAACCTTACAAAAAAAAAGATATTTTGAAGAACTGTTTTCGTCTATACAATGAAAGTCAATGGTGTGCAAAACAACTTTGCACTCCATTGACTTTCATTGTATGGACAAAAAAATATATTATGTGTTCTGCAAAATAAAGTCATACAGGTTTACAACAAAATTAGTGTGAACTGAAAGTGGAAGGAGAAACAACCCCTTTCTGATCTCCCTATTTAATTCATAATCCACCTGTTTTTCTAGGATTATTGCCATACATTGCGCTGATAAAACTGATAGATCGCTCTGCACTGGACATTTGTTGCCCAAAGTACATTGCATTGATTTACATAACACAATTTAATGACAAATAGCTGTTTCTTCCACACTTACGCTAAAAGCATTTCATTGGCACATGCATCCTGGTCGATCCCTTTTGCTTGTGCTGATGTGCCTTAATTGCATGGTACCATTAAAGCAGCAAAGGCTCAGCTAATCAGGTTCTTTAGTATCTGCATCAAGCCTCATTATGCCATCATCAGCATCAGTCAATAGTCAGGTTTCTTTAGAGGTTAGCTCTGACCCCGGGGTCAAAGAGCTATTGTTAAAGAGCTAATCAACTCAACTAACCTTTGACCTCCCTCTGGTTAATAAGTACAAGAACATGAGGCGCGTCTTACACTGTTTTTGCTCTAACATCTCTATTACAATAACAAAGAAATGTGGGTACAAATGCTTTATGGCTGAAAAAGATGTAGGTGTATTGATAACATACACATAACTGGTAATAATTACAATTATTAAGTATATTAGAATGATTTCTGAAGGATCATGTGACACTGAGGACTGAAGTAATGGCTGCTGAAATATAGCCATCAAAAACAGTTATTTTAAACTGCAATAATATTTCACAATATTTATTATATTTTTGATTAAATAAATGCAGCCTTGGTGAGCATAACAAAAAACATATATACAAATAATATTAAGAAAATCTGAATTATTTCAAACTATTGAATGAAAGTGTACATGACCTAAAATGTTTTTGCATTCAGTCTAAAAGACTGAAAAAAAAAAAAAAAAAGAGATAATAAATAGCCAGTTTGAAACTGGACTAGTTTTACACAGTGCCATTATCTCAGACATGAGAGCATTATTAAACCCTGTTATGCCTTCAAAAAATCTCATTAAAATGCTAAATATGCAAACATCGCCACAATATCAAGTTAAAAAGGTCAATATAATTCATTACAACAGAAGTGAAGCCGCAGGAGCCTCCGGATCACCTGTCGGGCGAGATGAGACAAAAGCCACCAGATGCCCGCTCTGTCAGCATTCTGTTCGGTCCTCAATCAATCAATTAAATCAATGTTTCAGTTACAGGAACACTGTACACAGACACTCACATGTGGACGTGAGGGGGCTGGAAGCGGCTTTGGTTGATGTTGTAGTGGGTGAAGGCCTGGGTTGGGTTGGAGCTGTACTCATCCACAGAGATGGTGACCTTCCCCTGGGAGGATATTCTGCGAGCCATGGCACCTCTGGATGGGGCATGAGCAGGTCACAGCAGTGCAGTGCAGATCCAGTGAACAAACATCCTTTAGTCCCAAGGCTTGGATCTGAGTCACCATACACAGACGCCAAGATACAAAACGTTAATGATGCGAATCCAAATACAGTTAAACAAGATGGTACTGAGTAGGGCTGTGCAATTAATTGCATGCGATACTCATGCGCATCTCGTCCGTCAAGCGACGCGAGATCACGTTCATAATCGAATGCGATTCATCTGTGATATTGAACGCGATATTGCCAAGCTTGTCAGTGAACTACGGCTCTGTGTATTAAGTGCCGTGCCATTTGAAAACAGGTGATGGAGATTTACCGCCAATCACGGAGCCGGCTTTACTGACGAGATGCGCATGAGAATCGCATTCGATTAATTGCACAGCCCTAGTACTGAGACAGTATCAACAATATATTCAGCAATCTGATCATAAGATCATCCATGGTAAAAAATTATCTAATATCTGCTAATAATAATATTACTTAAAAAAGTCCAAGGCAGAGTTCAGCAGTACATTTTTATTTTTATAGAGCACCTAAAAGAACATGGTGATGAAAAAAAATACTATGAGAAGAAAAATTGTATTTCAATGCTTTTACGTTCGCTCACAAAATTTTCAAAAAACGTATACATTCACACAATTTTTGTGTTGCCTTGAGAAACATTGGCGATTAAAATGTTATCAGCTGGGAGGAAAATATATTTAATTTCTATTGTAACTGAATGTAGAATACCTCAGGGAAAAGCAATACTTTTGTGAGAAAACACAAAAGCTATGTAAGCAACTGAAAGACACTGCAAAAACACTGAAACAGTTTTTCCTTGCATATGACCCCCCCATCACCACATCCATTTGGAAATTATTATTTCAGTTTATATGTAAAGCTTAAATGTTTTTTATATATTTACCAAGCAGAATTTAGTACCTTTCATACCAATGCAAGCAAGTTTTACTGTAGTATTAATTGTATGAGCATAAACCCCTTCATAGATGCTAGAGCTTTAGAAGTTGCCAAAAATGCTCAGAAGAACAAAGAACCATTAAAAAAGCGGTGAATAGCAGATAACTTGAAATAAAGCAAAAATGTTATATTGTAACCAAATAGAACACATAACTAGTCCATAGAAGAAGTAACATGGAGTAATAGTTATAAAATAATTAATATTTTTGCATTGGGGTCCTAACCGCCCTGTCACAGTATACTTTATGTTAATGACCAACTATTTATACATTATTCCATACATAACTTACTCTACATAATATTTTCTGAGTTGCTTTCTGTTTGTTTTTGCAACATGCATGTCCAGCTGTCAAATGCACCTTTCCCACAATGCTTTACAGCCTTCTCCCTATAACAAAGAGAAAAGCTCAATTCATTGGTTAAAAAAATGAATGTCTATTTATCGATCTTAAGTCGTGTTAATATGTCCTGCAGGTAATTAAACACATACACAAGATTGGTTTAAAAACAATTATCCCTCATTGTTACCTGCATTCGTTTATTTTGTTCAGCTGCGCCGCCTCACACTGTCTCTGACGGGCTAACCTTTTGCCATAAACTTGAACTTTTCGCACCCTCCCTGGTCGACTTCAGACCGGCCACATTAATAACACTTATGACCAACAGCTTGCGGTGAGCCGGCAGCCTCTGACTCCATAATTACCTGTCAACAAAAGCCAAGCTCCTAACCTGGCGTCAGACTGCACGAGGAAAGTCTATATTTCATTGTACGGATAATGCGAAATCTGTTCTGCTTACTAATGAGACACCTAAATCAAAAACGTTCATTCAATAGCATAAATAACCCAATGATAGCGCATAATTTGTGCACAAAGCAAGGCAGGAGCACATAAAACCCAATAAATATTTACCGAATTCCTTTATCAGACGCCGAGCTATGAACGTGAAAGAAACTTGTCGGCGCGAAAATGTTACAACATATTGCCGCGAAAATGTTAAAATGTATCCGTTGTGCTGATGTAAAAATGTTCCAATGTATCTGAGGCAACGTTTAAACGGTTTGCATCGAACATGACAACCAGCCACCTCTAACCCATTACCGCTTTGTGCCTCGCTATTTTTCCCCCAGCTATCTTCTTCAAAAGCGACTTGAGTATACCTTCTCTTTTGGCCCAAAAGCGCTCGGGGGTTGTCCGCTGATGTGTCAAAGACGACGGTTATCGGATATCTCGGAAGCCGTGAGGGGTTGAGGTCGCGGCGGGCAGGGCAGAACCTTCGACCCCCGGGGTCTCTCTCCACTAGCGCTCTCACTGAAATGCGACAGACGAGAAAGGAGGGAGACAGGAGAGAGTCTCGACGTGGGAAGAGGGGCAGCCCGAGAGAAACGAGTGCAATGAAATCGCGCTGCCACTGGGGTCAGAGAGCACAGCAGTCGAGTCAGGGGGAAAAAGACGCACGGCAATTGGGTGGCACCTTTCACCGGAAACGCACGCGATAGGTCAGACAGCCAATGAATTTGGCTGCTTTTTTTTTTTTTTGCACACGTTACAATGCAAATAGTCTATCATTAAGGTAAGTTTGTATTTGGGTTGTTTATTGTCTGTTTTATAAGCAACAGCTGGGTTATGTGTCAGTTTGGTCTTTATGGTCTACAGCAGGGGTTATCAAACTTTCTTGGTAAAAAGAAAAATAATTGTTCTGGGAAAAAAAAAATACAGAAACGCCCTCCAAACCTCAATATGCTCCTGGGGCCCAGGAATAGACTTTTGTCCTCTGTAGTGGACATCATATTTTAGTGAAATTCTCTGAGACTATACATGCCACAGTTTTAAGTCTGGGTGTCCTGTACAGAGCACATTCAGGGCTTTTCAGAGATACCAAATGATTGGATGCTTCACCACGACCACTCCCGCTCCTTGGTCTTAAAAATGGCTGACATTAATTTAGTGATCAAATGTAACACTCTTATGGAAATAAGATACAATTTTGTAATTAACATTTAAATCTGACAAAATTTTAAACCATCATAAATCAACATCTCAGGAAAATGTTAAGGGGTTTCAAATCAAAATATGACTTTCTTTTATGAAACAGGTTGATTTCATACATGTCCACTGTAGAGGACACCAGGGCTAAAAACATGCTTATTACACATTTTGGGAGACAATACATGAATAGGGAAATAAATTATATTTCAATACTTCTATGAAATATTAGATATTATTGTGAAAATCTTGCCAATTAGGCTATTACTCCCATTATCACACTTGTTTTTCATGACATGCTGCCCCAAGAACACATACATATGCAAATTAGATACAGTGAATAGATACATTGTATACAATGGGGAAAAAACTCGTATTGCCATTTTACATACATTTCATAAAGCAAAATGTATCAAATATATCAAATCATTATGTTATATCCTTCATAACATAGTTGAGAATCATCCTTATACAAAGTTTGATATAAAAAATCCTGAAACCTAAAAAATTATTGGTGATTAAAAACAAAAAAAAAACAATTGTTTTTGCCTATGCATGTCTATTCATGTTTATTTTTTATTATTTTTTTTAAGTCCTGTGTCCTTTACAGAGGACATAGCATAAACTATGAATAAAATATAATTTTTCTTATGCTCTAAACCAGCGATACTCAAATCTGGCTCGCAAGATCCACTTTCCTGCAGAGTTTACCTCTAACGCTACTCAAACACACCTGAGCATGCTAATCAATGTCTTCAGGATCATAAGAAAATCACAGGTAGGTGAGTTTGATCAGGGTTGGAGCTAAACTCTGCAGGAAAGTGGATCTCACGAGCCAGATTTGAGTATCGCTGCTCTAAACAATGTAATGACATGAAAAAATACTAAATTCACAAAACATTTTTTCCCTTTTTCTCAGGAGGATATACATACATACAAACTCAATATACAAATACACACACACACACACACACACACACACACACACACACACACACACACACACACACACACACACACACACACACACACACACACACACACACACACACACACACACACACACACACACACACACACACACACCAGCATGTGTGTGTGTGTGATTGGGACATTTTTTCTATCCTCTCAATGAAAAAAAGTGCCCCAATTGACCATATAGGCAGTTACAAGTTTTATATATGCATACAGACCCATTTATACTATGTGATAAATATAGCCATATATCAACATAATGATTTTAACTTTAAAAAAAAAAAAAACTATTGGCTTTTGTATAACAATTGTTCTAAATATTATACAAAATATTAAACAGATTATTACAAATTATTAAAATATGTAAAAAATAAATAAAGTTTTCTACTTGTTGGATGGTATGTAAATATGTATGAATAATTTTAAATATATTTATGTGTGTGTGTATATATATATATATATATATATACATTTGAATGTAAATATTTGTGTTTGTGTGTTGTGTTATGTTATGTTATGTTATGTTATGTCCTGTTATGTTATGTTATGTCTGTCTGTCTGTCTGTCTGTCTGTCTGTCTGTCTGTCTGTCTGTCTGTCTGTCTGTCTGTCTGTCTGTCTGTCTGTCTATCTATCTATCTGTCTGTCTGTCTGTCTGTCTGTCTGTCTGTCTGTCTGTCTGTGTCCGTCTGTCCAGTAATTTTTTTTTATTATTATTTATTTATTTTCTGTCTATCCATCAACTTTGTTTTCTTTTTTTAAAGTCTGAAACTTGCTATTACTAATAAATGTGCATCAGTTTGCAGAGTATGTAAAAGCAGCCATTGCATCTGGTTGATAAGGGCAGCGGCTGTGTCAACATTACAAAACACATGTAACTCATTTTTCATTAGAAGCAAGATGGACTACTGTAACTGATTCCTTACCAGCCTTCCCCAAAAAAACAATCAGACAGCTGCAGCTCATACAGAATGATTCATACAGAACCAAATAAACTGAGCTAATCACCTCAGCGTTTGACTTCCGGACACATTTCAAATTGATTTTAAAGTTTGTTTATATAAATCATTGTGGATATGCTTGAAGTATATAAACATTACACACCTCTTATACCACCTACAGCTAGAACCAGCTCCCATATTATTGCACTGCATTTTTTTATTTTACTTAATGTCCATTTATTTATACTGTTTGCCTCCTAAATAATTTTAATTTTCCCTATTCACATTTATCTTCTTAAAAAAATGTTAACCTTGACTTTTATCTCTTATTTTCTTTATAATGAAGTCACAAAGCACTTTGAAATACCATTGTGTAATTACTTAATTAATGCAGTGACAGTGAAAGAAACCAAACCGACACGTTTGCACGTGCACAATGAACCCCTGATTTTGTTCTTGCATGGCCACGTTGTCATTACTGACTGAGGTTGTGTGTATGCATGTGTGTGTGTGAGAGAAGAGGCATTCTTTGAAGAACAGAGGGTGAGGGAGGCAGGGAAAGCAAGCTGAAAGAGAATTTCACTTCCATGGCAACCAGGCTGTTCAGGCTTCCGTGCCTTCTGTCATCCAGCTCTATACTGACAGAGCCTGGCATCACCAGCACTGCTCTCTTGTCTGTTCTGCACAGGAGAGCGAGCGTCAGATCATTACTGCTGTTTCCACAATCCACAATCCCACATACACCAATACAACTGGGCTCTGAATGGTGTATGTGGGATTGTGGTATGTGCTGGTGGGTGGGTGTTTTGCTTGGTTCTATAGCAATATTATGTGCCTTTGTTGTGCATATTCATCCCTGAGCTTTTTGGGGGGGTGATAAAATATGTTGAATGTTCTCAAAGGATGGATTGAGATCAAATCCTCTCATGTTAGGATGATTTTCCATAAGAGATGTTTAGAGATGTATCATAAACAGCATATTATATGATGTGATGTTGTGCTGCTCATAGTCTATGTTCAAAAGAGCTTTAAAAATGTATGTAAAATAATGCTATTAAAATACATATATATATGCAAGTGTGTGTGTGTGTGTGTGTGTGTGTGTGTGTGTGTGTGTGTGTGTGTGTGTGTGTGTGTGTGTGTGTGTGTGTGTGTGTGTGTGTGTGTGTGTGTGTGTGTGTGTGTGTGTGTGTGTGTGTGTGTGTGTGTGTGTGTGTGTGTGTGTGTGTGTGTGTGTGTGTGTGTGTGTGTGTGTGTGTGTGTGTGTGTGTGTGTACAGTATATGAAGGTACTGGACAACAATTAATTGCATCTAAAATAAAAAAAAATTGTGTATATTTATTATGTATATATAAATACACACACATGCATGTATATATTTATGAAAAATTTGTTTTTTATTAATTGTTGCCCAGCACTAATATATATAGAGAAATATATATAGAAATTTTCATTTTTTAAATAATTGTGCCACTGGTAATTTAGAGAAGACCTTTTCACAATCCAGTTCATTCATGATGGATTCAAAATGTAAAAAAATTAATATGACTCAGAAATGTGTCACTTTATGGTCATATAGTCAGTTGCATATGTACTTTAATGAAGTATTCATTAAAATCTAATTTTCATAGAGCATTACATTTATAGCAGCACAAATCACACACAAAGTACAGTAAAACCAACTTTTTAAAAGATCATTGTTAGCTAACCTCTAAAGAAGTAATAATAATAAATATAAATATTTGAATTGACCTATGATTAAAAAATCTAGAAAATTGTGTTTGTTGTTTAATATAAAAATTAAATAATGTTAATATAACATTTAATCGTTTTTTATTTGTCCATGATAGTTAAAAAAATTATTAAAAGTGTCACTGGTCATTTGAGGACACCTTTCACAGTATTATATTATAATATTATATGATTAATTCCTGATGGATAAATAAAGTTGAATATTCTTTTTCACTCTGATGTGTCACTTTATGGATGTTAAATTGGCTGCATAGGAATTTTAATGAAGTATTAATGAAAGTCAATATGCATAGAACACTACATTTCTAGCTTTAAAAACCACACTCAAAGTACAGTACAGTAAAACTGAACCCTTTTTAAAACATGACCGCTAGCTGACCTGCAAAGTAATGAATAAGGGACCAAATCCATAATCTAGAAAGGATGAATCAATACACACTAATTCCACATAATGCAGTGGGGTTTGGGTCCTCAGCAGTAGTCTCTGGGCATTTGCTGTCCCCTGCAGAGTCCTCACAATTGCAGCAGCTTGCCAGGAGTCCCCCTTTATGAAATTAATTGACTGAAGGAAAGCTGGGGTAATTAGTAAAGGGCGGCACAGGTCCACACTTCCTTGGACCCTCTTTTCTGAAGGTGACACATTCATTTCACAACAAGACAGCTGCTGATTCAAACCAGATTGTTTTTTTGTAAAATTAATTGTGAGTATTTTTAAATGTATGGGTTAAAAAAGGCTTCTATAGAATCAGTAATATATGAGAGAATAATACATTTATGGATAAATCACACTGAAAGTTGCATGGATTTGAAATGAGAATGTATATCTGCCATTGACTGCTGTAGAGTTTGATATTGATTGTGTAACCCAGCTAACCCAGTTTATGCGTCTTTTATGAACATGAATATTTGTCAATATGTCAAAGGTCAGATGACGCTGTCACTTCCTGTGCCTTTGGAACTTTAACCCCCTGAAGTTTAACCCCCTTGGAGGAGGAAGGCCTGGTGCCCTTTGACCTTTTCAATAATTACTGGAGGTCTAAGGAGTATAATAATGGGGCACTCGGCTATACCAGTGAATAAGGAAAGAGGGGCTTTTCTCCAGCGCAGCTGTCAGTCATTGCAAACGACATGTAGTCAATAGTAAATGTACATTTTCTGCATATAAGTCAAACAATAGGATGTGTACTGTATTATCAAAGGGGACAGTACCGGATGAATGAGGGTTATACTGATCAAACTGAGATGTACAGTTATTGATCAAGAACATACACCAATCGAAGTAGAATGTACAGTAGGTG
Source organism: Ptychobarbus kaznakovi (assembly GCA_027422405.1). Lineage (NCBI taxonomy): Eukaryota > Metazoa > Chordata > Actinopteri > Cypriniformes > Cyprinidae > Ptychobarbus > Ptychobarbus kaznakovi. The sequence continues at coordinate 35,854,790 of CM049796.1, forward strand.
CTGTTTACTTTGGCTGTGTAGATTGCGAATTGATTTTGAAGTTAGCTAATCATTAGAAATTATCCCCTTAAGCTTTTCTCAAATTATTGATGCTGCTTTCCGATTCCAGACACATCCACTCTAACACTTGGTTTGCAAAAGGGTAACTATTTCAAAGATTATCATGCTTATGCTAAGGATTAGAAGTCTCTAGGCTTACTATTAACTGCAATGATACCAGAAAACCCTAACAACAACCTAGTGATACCTAACAACTCAAAACACCCTAGCATAGTGTCAGCTTTTCACAGACAAGAACTACTCACAATTTCTCCAGAAAGTGTAAAACAACCATTTAGCAATGTCCTAGGTTCGACCAAAAACCTCCAAGCGACCACCTATAAATAGCTACCAACCCCATAGCAACTGCATAGCACACCCTAGCAACCACTCACAACACCATAGCATAGTGCTGGCTTTGTACAGCCAAGCACCACTCACAATTTCTTCAGAATGTCTAAGCAACCACACAGAAAACCCTAGAAACTGCATATCAACACCCTAACAACTGCAAGGTAATGGCTTAGCAACCACTTAGAATAGCCTAGCAACTACATGGGAATACCCTAGCATGGTACTGGCTTGTTCTGAACAGCTGGTCCTGAACAGGAGCTAGTTGCTTAGGACTAGCTTAGGACCAGCACATGACCAGCTAAGGACCAGCTTAAACCAGCACACGACCAACTAAAGACCAGCTTGCACCAGCTCATGACCAGCTAAACACCAGTTTAAACCAGCTCAAACCAGCAGCCATGCTTCATTATAGAATATGCTGTTTTTTTTCAACAGGGGCCACTCACAATTTTTCAGAAAGTGCAAAGCAACACCATAGCATCAACCTAAAACACCCAAGCAACCACCTATACATTTGTAAGTTGCTTTGGATAAAAGCATCTGCTAAATGACTAAATGTAAATTTATAAATACCTAGCAACTACCCAGAATCCCACAGCAACTGCATAACACCCTATAGCAACCACTCACAACACCCTAGCATAGTTATTTGGCACTGACAAGCACTACTTACAGTTTCTTCAGAAAGTGTAAAGCAATAGCACAGAAGAGCCTAGCAACTGCATAGCAATCACCTGCAAAGCAATGCCCTTGCAACTTCCTAGAACAGCCTAGCAACCTTTCCAACACCTCTAGCATCCCTTTAGCATCGTGCTGGCTTTTTCACTGACAAGCACCACTCACAATTTCTTCCAAACTGTAAAGAAACCATCAAGAAACAACCCAGAACACCCTAGAAACTGCATAGCAACACCCTAGCAACCACTCACAACACCCTAGCATAGTGCTGGTGTCCAAAGACAAGCACCACTCACAATTTTTTCAGAAAGTGTAATGTAACACTCTAGCATCAGCCTAAAACACCCAAACAACCACCTATAAATGCCTAGCAACTATCCAGAATCCCATAGCAACTACTCACAACACCTAGCATAATGTCAGCTTTGGAACTGACAAGCACCACTTACAATTTCTTCACAACGTGTAAGAAACCACCTAGCAACCACACTGAACACCTTAGCAACTGCATAGCATAAGCAACACCCTAGCAACCATTCACAACACCCTAGCATAATGCTGGCTTTGGTGCTGACAAACACCACTTATAGTTTAATATACAAATACATTTACATTTTTACATTCACATTTACTCATTTAGCAGACGCTTTTATCCAAAGTGACGTACAAATGAGGACAATGAAAGCAATCAAAATCAACAAAAGAGCAAAGACATGCTATAACAAGTGTCTCTTAGCTCAACGCAGAACACGTGTTTTTTTATTGTATAATAAATTAAAAGAAAACATATAGAATAGAAAAAATAGAGCAAGCTAGTGTTAGAGGCTATAGTGCTAGTGTTCATTTTTTTCTTCTTTTACGAAAGCAAGCAGTTAGTAAATGAATAGAGTGCAAGTCTAAGAGGGGCAAGTTTTTTTATTTTTAAGAATTGAATTAGAATATAGAGTGCCAGAGTTAGAGGGTCAAATAAAGATATTTTCTTCAGGAAGAACCACACGGAAGATCCCAGAGTGTGAAACAATGCCCTAGCAACCACATAAACACCCTGGCAACTACATAGCAATGCCCTGGCAACAACCTACTAAATTCTAGCGTCGTGGTGGCCAATTTTGCACCGGAAATCACCACATAAGACAAATGGGTTACATTGAGTAGGACACTCGTCAGAGGCTTGTTTTGGTTCCTTTTCCTTTCCTCCATTAAATCAAGCAATTAGCAAAACAACCAAATTGCAGTAAATGTTCTTCCCCAAAGAGATATTATTCGCTGAGATGCTAAAACATGCTAAAACAGAGTTTAAACATATACAGGGCCTGACCTCGCAAATGTGTCTTGACTTATAATAGGCCTGCGCCCTCTCTGACATTTAGCACGTCTTGGGAAATGTAAAGGTCTTAAAATAAGTTTTTCACCAATTCTGAATTTTCACCCCTTTTTTCACAACATCTGATGGGTTTGATATGGCAACGGAAAGCTAATCTTGCCCAGCAAATGAAGTATTGATTTGTGTCTCTCTGGCCTTGCTATCACCTTGTCCTCAATGCTGTGATACACTGACTTGTTTCTATAGGCTAGTGAGTGAGAGAGAGTGACAGTGTGTCTCGGGGAAAAGCTTATTTAGATCTCAACCTCGTTCCCACCCTTTCTGTCATCTCAGGACCTCTGTCTCTCTCAATCTCCAATTCAATTAAGTCTTCTGTCGCCAATAACCGATGTTGCCAGAGCAGGTTTATCAAAGGTTACAGTTCTTCCACAAAGGACAGACGTACTTACTATTTGCCAAAATTAAAGAATTGAATTCTATCAAACACTATCAGTGCTTTCCATGACGTGTCACACATGTAAATACCTCCAGACAGCATTACTAGGACCACCGAGAACCTTCATGAATTTTAATGCCTCGCTTCTAATATGTGTTTCAAGTGGGGAGCTTGCGAAGCAGTAGAGATTACTGCAATGATATGCATCTTTTTGTGTCATAAATTTCCGGGCGCTGCTGACAACTGTCGGGTTATTATGTGCTCGCGTTGGGAAAGCAGTGAATGAACTGCCTCGTCGCGACTCGCTGACAGCGCAGACAGGAGCTTTGTTTGAGGAATTATGGTATTCAATTTCACATCAGTGACAAACTCTCTTCCTGTGTCATAAAAACAACGATAACGGGACAGATTTTATGGCCGTGCCCCTCCGCGGCCGTCGCTCAAAATGGCCTCATGAATTTGGATGGAATGAGACAAAGCAAAGGATGCTTTTGTGTTCCGCCTTCGAAATAAGAATACAGTTTGGTGGCGGTGCCTCAAGCGATAACAAATCATGCATAGCCTCTGTTCCTTATTATACAACAATTCTGGTTTTCCAATCTGATTGACGTTCTAAAAGTAGCCTGCATATAAATATATATGTTCAAATATAACTTTTTCTATATGTTTGCATATTTCATAAAGACCGACTTTAGCGTTCTGCTGGTTGCATTCGATGATTCATTCAGGAATGAAACAAGCGACTCTCTGTGTAAGTGAGTCATTCATTCAGTTGCTCAAATGATTCTTTCAAAACACTGATTCATTCAGGAACGAAACAAGCGACTCTCTGTGTAAGTGAGTCATTCATTCAGTTGCTCAAACGATTCTTTCAAAACACTGATTCATTCAGGAACAAAACAAAAGACTGTTTTTATGAAAAGGTAAATTCACTCAAATGAGTACTTTACATTTTTTTATAATCATATTATCATTTATTAGCATTTGATATAATGATCTATTTTCATTATTATAAAAAATATTTACATCATCATGAGATTATAAATATCATTCACTCAATGATTCGTTCAAAAACGGATTGATTCAGAAACGCCTGGGGCCCATTTCAATAAGAAGGTTCAACCAACTCTGAGTTAAATGTTGAACTCTGAGTTGACTTACCCTGTAATGGAAAACTCTGAGTTTTTGGTTTCAGTACAGCTGAATTGTGTAGTTCAAATTCAATTAAGTCTGCAGGTTGACTCTGGGTTTACCACGTGCACCTCCACGACTATGAGAAGTCATGATCACTGGAGCTCCGAAATCTGAAATTATGATTCACCATCAGCACCTGACAAAAAGACATCTGCATACTTTGAGTCAACGCATAAGTTTAATTCTTAATCACTGTTACTGTATAATATCAGAAGTGAAAACGTGGCAGCAGCTAAAAATGAAGTATAAAAACACAATTCAATCAAGCTAAAGCTTTAAGCATAAAAGGTTAATGGGTGTAGGCTACATGACTTTACAAACATTTGCCATATTAAATATGTCAATTTCAATGCACAGCAGCTTTTTACACATAGTCTAATCACACATTTTTCACATAATTATGTTCTGTAATCTAACCTGTTACGCTTTTTAATTAGTGTAGCCTAATGAAATTTACATCTGACTTGTATTCAGTCAACAGCAAGAAGGCAGAGGCTTACAAAATGGAAGGAGAACCTGCATCAGCACCACTGACAGATGAAGAGATGGTCAAGTATTGGAAGAATTTTTAAATCCAAAAGGAAAAATAATAACTGTTGCTCTAGTTTTTGAAGGAAATAAAGATGAACAAATAAATTGTGAATAAGTTGTGTTTGTTTATTGTGTCTGCATATATCTCGTACTACCCCTCCATCTGGCATCCTTCCATTCCATACAGTAATCAGTTTCATTTTCAGAAGGTGTGATGTTGGGAATATGCATGTCAACTATGCATCCAACCACACTGGAAATCCTGTAGGAAATTCTAAGTATTGGGTTACTCCCAGTCCAGAGGTCACAGTAAGATGTTATCAAGTGAAATCCATTTGTCAGATTAGCCTCAATTAAACTGATTTCACTGACCTGCAGTCCTGAGAAACTTCTCTTTGATGGATTTGTGCCCAGGAAACAACACAAAAATGATCTGAAAGAGTGTGAGAGCGACTCACTTTCCTTACCACTCTGCACACAGCGACCTATGTGCTCTGCATCTCCGATGTTTTATAGAAAACTACCTTTTAAAAATAATACCACTCAAATAGATATGCATGTAAATATGGCAATAAAAATAAACAAATCACTATGAATTAATGCAGCCTCCTCATCTACACTTTTCTTACTTAAAACTTCTCAAGTCAAGATGTATACTGAGTATGTTACCACTCTTTCAGAAATGGGCTTGACTCGCCCTGCTTTCTCAGCTTTGACAAACCTCCCATTCTGAAACGGAAAGAGTTTCCCTCATTTCATGGTTAACACACTCAGAGTTTTCACTTAACCTCCTTTCTGAAACGAGCCTCTGGCGGTTTATTTTGCAAATTGTTTCTCTGTCAGAGCAAAAGTAGACAGCGTAACTGCTGGCAATACTAAGTACCAATGTCTTTTTTATTGAACTGTTACATAGAAGCAAATACTGCATTTTTACTATGTAGTTTATGGGTTTATAGTTTTTTTTAGGTGTTACTTTTTATACAGAACTTGAGATGGGAGTTTATGTACAGTTTGGTGACAGACAAAACACAGCAATAAATCCTCATACGCTTCATGCTGTTTCATCTATTCATGTTGTTATGCCATGAATAAAATAAAAAATTTTTTTGTGAAATAAGTCATTAATTTATTCATTATTACTAATTCAATTAAATAAACTGTCTGTATATGGTCTGAAAATATACATTAATACAAAGATTTAATGTTAGATTTTATTTTTAATGTTAAGGATAATGATGAAAGTGAATAGAGTTCTATGGAAAAGAATGGTCTGACCAGCTTTTTAACATTTTTTGTTTTCTACAGAAGAGAGAAAATCATACAGGTTTGGAATCGCATGACAATGAGACAATGAATACTAACAGGATTTTCATTATTGGCTGATCTATGCCTTTAAGGTTCCAAAATTCATAACCCCATTAATCATAAAATCCCCTAGGCCTAAAAGTAAGGACAAAGATGTGAATATTTATTACGTGGGATTTCAGGCCATCTGATCACACAGTCAGACTAATTCTGTAGATTTGAATAGAGGAGTCCTGTTCAAGATCACAGATGATGGATCTTCAGAAAGCCACAAGTAAACATGACTCCTCCTCTCTGTCTTCTTGCTGTAATCCACAAATTAAACCCTTAATCAGAGTGACGATGACCCAAGTCCAATTAACAGCACTGAAAGCGGCTGTTACTGAGCTTAATTAAAAATAAAGTTTATTCAGATCGAATTAATGCCCTCTGAATGAAATAGCTGTACGTGATATTAAAGGATCTTTATTTATGTCCATATTAACAGTTTTTTTTTTCTTTTCGTAAAAGTTATTGTTTTGCTCCATCCACAGATTTAAAATGTAAAGACTCGAGTCAACTGTGTGTGTGTGTGTGGTGTGTGTGTGTGTGTGTGTGTGTGTGTGTGTGTGTGTGTGTGTGTGTGTGCGTGCGTGTGTGTGTGTGTGTGTGTGTGTGTGTGAGTGTTTTCTCGTTTTCTCTGATTGTATATGCGTTTTACTCTATTATATTGTGATGTTTGTTATATAGCTCTCTGGCGCCTCTTGCTGTTATATCCTGAATACAACACAATGCATGACAATTTATGTATTTGTTTATTTATTTATGCATTCATTCAGTATTTTACAGTACATGTTACACTTTCCTGAATAATTAGAACATTTTGATGAATAATAATATACAAAACCTTCTGAATAATTAGAAAATTGAAATAATAATAGAACAATAAGATTTTATTTCTTCCGAAATAGCTTATTATTTTCAATACTTCTACATTCTAATGTCTAAATTATATAATGAAATTATATTTTAAAGAACTGACAGGGTAGAAACCATGTTCTTAAGACATGGGCAGGCATTTTAGATATTTTTTTTATATTTACATGCGTTTAAAAAATATAGATGCATTTTTTTGTGGTTTTATATTTGTGTATGTTATCTTCTGTTACGTTTTTATATGTCACCGTTTCATTTTTTTCCAGAATGTTCTTGCATTTCACAATTGTGAACTGTTACATTTTTTACTGTACAGCCATTGTTTTAATTACACTGTGATTTTGGGGGCATTTTGTCACACACACACACACACACACACACACACACACACACACACACACACACACACACACACACACACACGCACACGCACACACGCACGCACGCACACACGCACGCACGCACGCACGCACGCACGCACGCACACACACACTACTTGTCTTATGTAAAAAATATATATATATATCTTAGTCAATACAAAACCTGCCCTGACAAATATCCACTGGAATAAAAAGATTGAAGTACATCCGTCCCCATCTCTCTTATAATGAAAGTGTGCGTCCATGGGTCGATCTGGATTGGCTCCTCTAGATGGCGTACAAATTCTTCACTAATAAAGTTTCCATGGTGACAATAAACGCTTCTGAAAGAGCTCATATGCTCCTGTTTGGGGGGTGTTCTGTCGGTCTTCTCATGACGTCATAGACAACGCCGCTACTTTCCCGGCAGCCGGCTCCGCGTGCAAAACCCGAAAGAAGAGTTGCACCGGTTTTGTAAACCAAATGGAAGTGGGATAAAAGACACCACGGTAACTTCTCTACTACTTCTACTAGTTTTCTGCTATAAAATAGAATTAGTTTGTCTGGGGAAATATTGCCTGGGAAATGTCTAAAGCTGCCTACGGTGTTAGAAAGTAAGTGCAAGTCATTTAGTGCAATTAGTGAATTTAACGCAAATGAACTGCATTCTGAACTGAACTCAATTACAAATTCAGATGAGTGAAACTGAAACTTCATAGGTTCAAAACGTATCTTGAATGTGAAACAGGGTCCAAAAGTTGTTCTCAGAGATGTTAAGATGTACAGACAGTGAAGCAGTTTCTGACACTTGTACCTTTACTTTTCTCTCTTTTCCTCTCTCTCCAACACACACTTCTCAATCCATGCGTGACTCTAGGTGGCAGAGAGTCTCCAACATGACAGCTCTATGGCTGATATGAAACGTGACATTAGATGCTCACTCGTGCATCACTGGGGAAAAAAAAAGACTTTCTAGGACTGAGCCACCCTCAGCAAGTTACATTCCTCTTCACTTGGGATGATCATGAACCAAAGATCTGTGTTTGCTGATCCTTCAACTATGGTTGTGTTGGACCGATCCACTGAGCAGCCGAGAAGCCAAACGAAGGTTAGCAATCGTTTGATTGTAGCTTTAATGACCAAATTTAATGTCTGATCAGGAGGATCAAGGAATATCTTGATCGAGGAAGGATCTCGGAATATCCCGCACGTTTCGGAGAGGGCTTTGTTTGGGAGCCCTGGGGTTTCCGATATAATGGAGGTAGGTTCAGAGACATGCCAGCACCTCTGTCCTCATCACCAGCAACAGCAGCTTCAGCAGAAGAGGAAGACTGTCACCCATGCTCTTGAAGACCAGAAAAAAGTAAGTTTGGAATATTTATTTCACCATATAGACAAATCCATGGCTATTTGTTGCAAAAAACATCTCTAAAGTGAATGTCTGGAAAAGTACAAGGTTATTTTGGACTTAAATTATTTTAATTCACACTTTTGTCTCATTCAAGAATGCTTGAAGAACTTTTAAAATTAAGACATTTTAAAGGAATAGTTCACCCCCCCCCAAAAAAAATGTATTCTGTCTTAATTGACTCGTTCCAAACCCATATGCTTTTTTTCTTCAGTGGAAGACAAAAGAAGATATTCTGAAGAATGTTTTTGCCTATGTAATGGAGTACATTGGGTCCGAAACACATTTTTCAAAACATCTTCTTTTGTGTTCCACAAGAAAACAAGCAATATACGTTTGAAACGACTTGAGGGTTAATAAACGATAGCAGAATTGTCATTTTTGGGTGAACTAGTCCTTTAATAGACAAAATACAGACCTAAAATTCAGTTTTTCCACATGCATGGCAATTCCGAGCATTTATTCATTGAATATTCCAAGATGCATGTGTTTAGAATAAATTAAAGCTGATGTTCAAGCAGCACGTCATCCATATGGTCTTCATCTTAAGATGGTGGAGTGTTTCTATTGATGCTGGTACCCCAGATGCCCATATTCGAACAGCTGCGGCAACATCCATGCTAGTGCTTTGAAGAAGCCACATTCCATGTTAACTGTCAAATCCATTAGTTAATTTGCCATGATAAGTGAGGGTGATTATGTCTAATGATTTGCTGGGCGTTAGACAGTCCTATGGCCCTTGTAGGAACCTAAACATCATAAAGAATCAGCCTCAAATCCCTCCTGATGTATGCCAGGCTAATTGTCTGGATGAACTAGGCTTATAATTAGCCAAAGCATGATGAAAGTTTTTGTGTGACCAAAGTCTCTTTAAGGGTATTCTATAGTCTTTGGTGTTACGTTAAAAATGGCTCAAAAAATATTTTAGATTTTAGTTATTTCTGTGGTTTTCCTAAAAGTTACATGCATATGACTCAAAAAGTTTGATACATAAAAATGTATGAATGCCATTGATTTAGATGCTTTAAATGTACTCTTCTTAATTATTATTTCTTAAGTATAGTTTTCCTGGTAAAATGTATTGTATTATAAATCTAAATAAAAATGATATATATATTTATATTTATATTATACAAAACTGATTAAAATTTAATAATTAGGTATTCAAAATATTAATAATTATTGAATACATTTTTATAAATATTTTTTCTGAGACTTTTTTTCTACATTATTATACATCAGTAGAGTTGTATCATCCAAACTTTATCCCCCCCCCCAAAAAAAAAAAAAATTCTAAGTGAATTTTAATTATAAATGTAAAATGTGCTCATTATACTAGAGATGTAGACATGCATTTTTATGTATTTATGAATAAATTAATATCACATTATTGGTTAAAAAAGACCACAAAAATATTTTATATCTAATAAATATTTAAATATCTAATGATATTATGATACTAATATTATTATGCCTGGCCTACATGTTAGAATACTTTTAGGGCCACTTCATTCTGACATGTTCTTGTTCCCTGTAATATATTTCTATGAAATATCCAACATCAGTTTTTTTCCCACATTCTGTAGCCAATAAAGTTCAGTTCACCTGCAGAGCAGCTGCACATTCATTATGATTATAAGAGTGTCACGGCTTGACAGTTCAACAAAGAACAGGTTGTACTCACCAACCCTTGGCATACCCCATTTCTCTGAATTAAGACGAGATGTTGATTTTATTTATGCAGGTCTTCTCCAGAAACCGTTGTGTGTGTGTGTGTGTGTGTGTGTGTGTGTGTGTGTGTGTGTGTGTGTGTGTGTGTGTGTGTGTGTGTGTGTGTGTGTGTGTGTGTGTGTGTGTGTGTGTGTGTGTGTGTGTGTGTGTGTGTGTGTGTGTGTGTGTGTGTGTGTGTGTGTGTGTGTGTGTGTGTGTGTGTGTGTGGTTTTCCAGCAAAATTTCCACTGAGGTCTGCAACATAAATCCAGATTAAAATGTTGAAGCCCTCTCGATCACCCCCCTCTGAATGCTTTTCTTTCATGACTGAGTTGAGCTCGGCCTGTGGACTTCTGTGTTAATTCACTGTTAGCCCTGTCATCACCATTAACTGGTTCCACTGACACGGAATCTAATCACTTTATAGGGGCCGTGAGGAATGGGGAATTGTCCAGAGTCCTCCTTCTCAATGAAGACGAGCTTGCCAGTAGACATTAGGCTCTACCGGCCTGACTGACTAGCAAAGCTAAAGTTATTTTCACTAAACTTTGCAGTGAGTGTGAGCTGTTCTGATTTAGCATTGTATTCCAGGCACTCGCCCAACCAGGTTCCACTGGGCTGAAGATCAACGTTTTGAAGTTTGTGGTTTGCTTTCAAGTCTTTTAAGTTTTTCAATGCACATTTTTTCAGTTGTTGGTTTAGAAACAATGGGTATGGTCCAGTGTATGTGTTCATGTTCAATTATGACACATTTCTATTATTAATCATTGGCAACAACAAACCAGTGCAGCTAACTGAAGGCTGAACATTTTCTAAATTACCTTGTTGAACCAACAGTTACATCGAGCCACTGTCTGAATAGTTACACAGATTGAAATTTTACCTAATAATTATATTGTGTTTTTGAAGGGTGTTTGATGGAAAAACATAATTACAGCACAACCTGCAAATTATTATTTATACGACAACGGCGAGAAATGACGGTCTTCATTCATTCATTCATTCATTCATTCATTCAACTGATTCGTTCAAAAACACTGATTCATTCAGGATCAAAACAAATGAATCATTGAATCATTTAGTAAACTGATTCGTTCAAAAGCATTCAGGAACGAACCATGGAACTGTTTTTACGAGCAAGTGATTGAATCATTCACTCAAATCGTTCGAATTTGATTAATTGAGCAAAGAAACTGGCAATATTGTGCCAATAATGTAAGTAACTCAATATTAACCTCTTGTTTGTTGAATTGTTGTATTAAATCAACATCCCTGTTGTCATTTTAGATTTGATTATCAACGTTAAGTTATATGTTTTGGGTTAAGTTGCGTTTTGTAAACAAAAATCATGCAGTGCTCTACTGCAATGCTCTTCTAGCTGGACTTCCATCATGCACAATCAAACCTTTACAGATGATTCAGAATGCAGCGGCACGACTGGTCTTCAACGAGCCAAAAGAGCCCATTTCACACCTCTCTTTATCTCCCTGCACTGGCTCCCAGTTGCAGCTCGCATCAAGTTTAAGACACTGATGCTTGCATATAGAACAACCACAGGCTCAGCACCCGCCTACTTCCACTCCCTTATGACAATCAACATCCCCTCCAGAAGTCTGAGATCTGCGAGTGAGCGACGCCTCGTGGTACCATCACAGAGAGGCACAAAATCACTCTCCAGAACGTTTTCATTCACCGTTCCTGGCTGGTGGAATGAATTTCCCACCCTCATCCGGAACGCTGAATCCCTGACCATTTTCAAGCGACACCTGAAAACTCATCTCTTCCATCATCACTTGACTTCATCTTAAAAAAAATACAATAAAAAAAAACCTTCGCTCCCTTTCCTAACTTTGCTCTCTTTTCCCTAAACTCTCACCGTCTGGCTAGAATTTGCTCTGAACAATGCCTAGAAATTTGTATTACAAGCACTTCCTGTGTCTGTTTGCCTCTTTATAATGTATCGCTTATTGTATTCCTCAATTGTAAGTCGCTTTGGATTAAAGCATCTGCTAAAATGAATAAATGTAAATGTAAACAACATAGCAATGCAAAGATGAATTTACTATTCAGTCTTTAAATCTCGAAAGGGTTCCTTTGTCAAGATTTATGGTTCTGTCTTGAAGAACCACTTCATTCCACCTGCCTTGTTTCTCGGAATTCAAGTTGCATTGGAAGATTAACAGCATTTTATAAATAGGCTGTATTAAGCGTATTTCATATTGCTAACTTTATGGAGTTTGTAAAGGGCATTAATTATCACTCCCAAATGACACCAGTCAAATTAATCTGTGATATTGAGATAAATAAATATGCATGCTAAGCTAATTTCAATAGCTTCCGGTAATATTTGACAGTAGACAATCCAGCACAATCAAGTTTGTGCCTACCCTGTTGGCGCCGATAACCTTGTGGGCGGTGCCGACATACAGCACTGTTGTGCTGTTGTCCCGAGTTCGAATCCAGTTTGAGGACCTTTCCTGATCCCACCCCCACTCTCTTTCTCTCACTTCGCTTCCTGTCCACTCTAAACTGTCCTATCATCATAATGTCAAAAACGGAAAAAAGCAGTATGTTTGTGCCTACCCTTTTGTGCTTCATTATTATAGCTCACGAGAGTTTATGTTCAGTACGTTTTATTCATAAACTGTTGTATATGAAGTCAGTTGGATACACTGCAAAAAATAATATACTTACATATAACGTAGTTTCAGAGTAAGTATTGTTATTTGACTCCTGTTTTCTTTTAATTTTGACATACAATAACCATGACAATAACTTAGGTGTTGTTAAATAAGTACATTTTAACAACAAGGAACACATTTCTTGGAACCTGCAGTCGAATCTGACTGCTCCTCAGTTCCCATGTCCTCATGGGATAGAACAAAACTATGAAATGGTTTTAAAACAGACAAAATGAACCTTTGCTTATCAGGTGAATTTATATTGGTTTAAAAATCCATTTTTTAAAGTATGATAAATGTCTTTGCATTGTAAACAGACATCATGTCTGTCCTAAATGCATTATTCATTAACAGCATGAATTGGTAGATGAGTTAAAATGGCTCTGTAACCAGGACACCATTCGATGGTGAAGTCCCAACTCTATCTGTGTCACACCACATCTCCACAAATTAAAGAGATGGGCATCCTTTGCCCTTTCAATTTAAATGTGGATGCCTCGGAAAGGCTGAGGGTGTGTACTTTTTTAGCTTTATTCAAAAGAAGCTCCCAGTATTGTCCCAATGTCAAGGCTTGGGGCGCGCTGGTGTTTGCTAAGAGCAGGGACTTGGTCTCCAGGGTCATGTGCTGCCTTTCATTATACGATGCTACATTCATCACTAATGTTTAGCTCAATAGAAGGTTGGTGAACAGTTTTGCTCAGATTTGAACCTAAATGATAGACGTTTAGTATAATTTATATTTATTTTGTTATAAAATGGTGTTTTAAATTGATGAAATTAATGGGGCAGTTCATACAATTTTGATTCTGTCAATATGTTGTTTCAGAGCTGTATGGCTTTGGAAACAAAAGAAAGCAGTTGCCTTATCCATGTATTTACAATTTAATAGAGATAGTGGAGCTTCAACTGCTTAAAAAAGGAGAAAGGGATGCAGAAACATCCTTTAAAGTGGAAATTGTAATTTTTGGCTGAACTGTTTCTTTAAATATTTATGGTTGAATATCGTTGTCTCTTGCTGTGCCATTGGAATAACACTCTCTGCAGGACACTTTTGTGACTTCTCCATTTACCTCTTGTAATGCTAATTCACAACTTTTTTCTTCTCTAATATAATCAGCTGGGGGTTGGGTTAAATTAGGTGAGTGACTAGCCAAACTTGCATAAATTGGGAAATCCTTTTTTTCTCTTTCTAAATCTTAGCAATGTTTAATTTCAATGTATTTTTTTAAGCAATAGTTCACCCAAAAATCCCTCATAGGCCATCCAAGATAGGGCTGAACAATTTTGGAAAATAATCTAATTGCGATTTTATTTTTTTTAACCAATATTGCGATTTGCGATTTAATATGCAATTTTTTTAAGCTCTTTATGTTCTGTATTAAACATAGACAAGCACTAAATCATTAGTATGTTGGGCACGTTACTTTAAAAAAGTAATTAGTTATATTACTAGTTCATTCTCACAAATAGTAACTGAGTTACATCATTATAAAATAAACTAATTACCAGGGAAAGTAACTATTGTTACTTAATTTTTTTTTCCAAATATGTCAAATAACTTGGATGTCCCCAATATTAAATATATTGAATGAAATTGTAACTAAATAGAACAAATTATTATTATAAAACATGGTACACTATTCTACACTATTTTAATGTTTCTGTGGGACAAAGTGAGAGACACCTATCAAATTCAATGGATTATTGATTATATCAACCCTCTATGGACACCTTGGCAATAGAATCTCCATTGGCTTGTAATTTTTTTTAGTTTACTCACCAGACTAATATTAATTATCTGATATACTATATATATATATATATATATATATATATATTCAGTTCTTAAAAGCTGAAGAATTCCAAAGGAACTTCGTTATTTTGACAGAAAAATACAGCAAAGGATATTGTTTATATGTAGCGCGTCGATTCCGCATGTTATGTAAGACCCGCGGACACGAAAACAACCCGCGGCAAACTGCGGACTTGGCAACATAGCAGCGTGCCAACTGGATGCTTCCTCTGAAGACTGCTTAGATGTGTTCGACTTGAATAGACATACTTTGATGTCATACGATCGTCATACATAACTCTCGCGTGTCACGTGACAGAATGTAATCGCAGCCTCTGCGGTTGAAAAATCGCGTTTTTCATATCGCGATATTATCGCAAATGCAATTAATTGTTCAACCCTTATCCAAGATGTAGACGAGTTTGTTTATTCATTGGAACAGATTGGGAGGAATTTTGTATTATATCACTTGCTCACCAAAGGATCCTCTACAGTGAATGGGTGCCGTCAGAATGAGAGTCCAAATTGCTGACAAATGCATTACAAAGATCCACTAGTAATCCACATGACTCCAAGCCATCAATTAATGTTTTGTTAAGTGAAAAGCGGCATATTTGTAAGAAAAAAAAATCATTAACCTTAAACCATCGCTTCTGGCCAAAAAAACAACAACTAAATAAGCTTTCTCCATTTAAAAGTCCATTCCCTATTGTCTATTGATTAAAATCCATCTTTGTTTAGAATTTGTGCATATTTCTCTCCTGGTTCAGACAAGTTAACCTTTTCCAATGGAGAAAGCAATATTATGGTGTTGTACAGTAAATTGGTGTGTAGATTTTCAGGAATTTTTCATTTTTGGGTGATTTTCCTTTAATTGTATACTTCGCAACATATAATTTGAAGTTTTAACAAAGCAAAATGAGATGGATGCTATGCTTATTAGTGCATCATTGCATCATTTTATGATAGACAATGTTATGTCTGTGAGGAATCCATTGGAATTTAAGAGTTGTAAACATTTTATGATAAGGAAATTCCGAGTCATTCTTAGCAGATACTGTTCCCCTGTCTTTTTCCGTTCTATTTCTTAATGTCCTTCCTTTGAGCGGGAAGCTCAGTGGCACAGTGCACTGTAAATGGCCCCAGTGATGTGATGGGAGATGACGGATAGACTTAGCTGAGTTTCCTTTCCTTTTAACTCTGCCTTTGGCTTTACTATTGTTTCTTAGCCATTTTTTTATATGGTAGAGAAGCACACTGTATATGTATATAAATATAGGGTGAGTTAATCTTTGACAGGGCTTCATTGAAGGCATGAGAAGTGTTTGGATGCTGAATTTTAACCCTCTTTCATCTATTCGTCCTCCATTTTTCCTTGTGGAGAAACGAGAATGTGGCTTTTTAATAAGTAAGTGACTGGGACTGGGTGTGAAGACCACCTCACAGCACTGGTGCGTTTTCAAAAGGGCAAACCTCCCCCCATCCATGGCTTTGCTTCTCTAAATAATAGATGAAGTCTCAGAAATGCCTCACAATCAGAGTAAGGGGCTGCTGAACACAAGCCTCTCAAAGACCCCCAGATGGAATTCAATTGAATGGTTTCACAATGAGTGGGTAGTTCACTTACATCAGTGTGTTTAGTGTGAGCCTGTTTGATTACTGTGTATGTTTATTTGAGACACAGTTTTGTATTTACACCCTTGAATTTTCAGTGAAGCGAAGTGCTTGCGTTCCAGATCCAATGTATATCCCCCTGCATAAGTGACATACTGATGTCATATTGTGAGTCTTCCAGTATCATATGGTATCTGAAGACTGTTTTTATAAATATTTCAACAACAGCATGTAATGCATGTTGCTTCACTTGTTGTAATGGAGTCAGTCTAACAGAAGGTGGCAGCACTGCTGCAAATTGCAAGGCTTAAGCCATAAATTCTTGCTGCTGAGCTAATGGTTATTCTCTGTGACTGATTTTAAATTTGACTGTATTATCTGTAACAACACACTGCACGCACACACACACACACACACACACACACACACACACACACACACACACACACACACTACACTATATATTACTTAATACTTAAATATAAAAAAATATAAACTTAAAATTGCCACCTGTATTTTAAAATGGTCCAGAAATATCCCATAAATGAAGGAACCCAAGCTAGCCAGTAGCTAGCTATATTTATTTATTGCTTAATCTTGTTCATTTTTATTTATATTCAGCAAGAAGTACAAGACATTAAATAGTAATTTAATTTGTACATTGCAAAACTAACAATAAAAAAAATAAAAAGGCAAAAGTAAATAAATATAAATAATTAAATTAAAAATAAATTATATATATATTTACATTTTTCTTTTTTTATTGAATTTTGAAAATGTACTTGTTAGTTTTGCGGTGTAAAAATTGAAATCCTATTTACTGTCTCTTACTTCTTGCTGAATATTCTGGAATCATTGCACATTTAACCTCACAAAAAGGTTGTAAATGTTCTTTCTAAAGTCGTTGCTGACTTCATTTGTCCCAGTGGTTGCATGTAGCCTGGTTTATTTTGCCATGAGCTAAGAAGTTTCTGGGCATGAGTGACATCACACATAGGTTGACGTGTTTTTGTGTGTTTCCTGCAATTAGCATTAAATTGGGCTGCGGAGTCTATAAGCGGGGGGTGTGTTTAACCAAATATCAAAGCCATGAGGATTTGGCAGTGAAGGAGTCTACAATTGAACAGCCCCAAAAATGGCATTAATCGGATGGTTTGTTTTTATTTCTATCTGGCGCTGTTGCCAATTGATTTAACATGTGTTCTTCCTTTCCTCTAATTCAAACCTTTTCAAACCCCCTAATTGAGACAATTTAGAGAGTTTTTAAGAGGCATATTCATTTCTAGACGTTTCTGAGAAGCTTCAAGCTTCTAGCATTGTTGCTCACTGCAGTTCACTGCTGTCGTAGCTCTCTGATGGGAAGGAGAGGAACACAATCTCTGGTCCCTCACAGGCCTCTTGTCTTATCTCTTTAGCGGAGGCATTGTTCCGTGTGTGTTCCTGTTTCACACGTTTGCTTCCTCCAGGCACATCGTGTCTCGTGTGGCCCTGGGATTCTTTTCTCTATCTCCTTCTATTTATACCTCTCGGTGTTCTCTCTGTTCAAGCAGCCCTGCCGATGGCTTTGACCTCCTAGCCTAGGAAGGAAGATCATTCAGCATGTGTAGAAGTGCTGTAAACCGTAAAGACTGACTTCAGTTGAGTACTGTCTCCCAGTCTTTTTTTTAAATGGCACAATGTAAGTGTATGGATGAGTACTTCCGGTTTGAATTTGATTAGAATATGCGGTTGAGCTCTAAGATATATTTGCTACTACCTGTTTTAATCTTTATTTTTTTATTCATTATTTAAAATCTATTTATTTTATTAAATACTATTATGATTTATTATTATTATTTTATTTTTGCATTTGAATGAATGTAATTTATTTGAATAATTTATGGGTGGTGTTGTGGATTATAATAAAGACTGTTTCTGCTATTTGACGTCTACAGCGATTCCTTCCGGCAGCGTACGTTACGTGTATAATAATAATGAGATTTCTAACTGTTTAATAATTATTTATTTATTTTCAATATAATATAATGTATTTTATTTATTTTATTCATTTTCAATAGAAATTCATAGTTATTATTATAATTTATAAATAACCATTTATAAAAAAATATATTTTAATCCTACTACTACTAATAATATACAATAAGAAATGGTTTTTGTTTCTAATTAAAAAATAACAATATTAATTAATACGTTTTTAATAATAATAATTTATTTACATTAATAAATAGTAGTTTAATAATAATGAATAGTTATTACCAATTGTTTATATTAATGATAATAATGAATAATATAATGAATGTTGTGTTTTTCAAAGTTGATTTCTAGTGTTTGTAAGTCCCAGTGTTTTCACAGTGCTAGCGTAGCTCGGTGTACATGCTAACAGACTGATAAGCATTAGGCTAAGATGCTAATCTTGTGTGATATGTCACTAAAGCCCTTATGCTAGCAGCAGTTTGTGAATGTTGCTCGTCACTGAAATCCGCTGCGGCTGCAGGCTGAGCTGGAGATGTGTGGTTGTGGTAAGAGGATTCAGAAGCAGGTGGTGTTTGGTGTGACCTTCTGTGTTTGATTCTGAGCGAGACAAGTTGGGAAACACCTTACAGCTGAGACTCCTCATCTGTTTTGTTTCACAGTCTTCATATGAACTGTTGTGTAGAAATTAACGTTTACGAATTAGGAATAGTCAAATCGTTTTGGGAGGCTCTTACAGAATAAGAACCTAAAGTTTAAAGTGATAGTTCACCAAAAAAAGAAAGAAAATTGTCGTCTTTCACTCACCCTCATTTGAAATACTTCTTTAAAGGGTTTTATTGCTGAAAAGTCTATTTTCATAACATTAGAAGTATGTATCACCAGTGTTGACATTTGACACGAATGGCAGCGTGTTTAGCTGTGATCCCTCAGAAGGTGTGATCTGACCCTGATCCCAGCATCTAAGCCAGTAACAAGATTGTTTGCTGACTGGGCATGCAAACTGTAATCTAATCATTGGCTTGGAAAAGTGGCATAAACTGCAGAGCCGAGACTCCGTCTGCTGCTTGTCACTGAGCTTGTGAGAGGAAATGCATGGGGTGGAATAGACCTCCATGATGACCCTGAGTTTACTAGGTCAAACTCCATTTAATCCTATTTTGCTGGTGATCACTACATTGGGCAGGTCTTTAAAGTTCCTCATTAAAGTTATTTGTTTTTATTTACTTTTAAGTTTTGATTTTAGTTTAGTTTTTTTTTGGGATGGGTACGGTGTGATTACCTTTGATCCTTACATTATTCTGAATAACTTTCATCTTCATGATTTAAAAAAAAAATACATAAATAATTTAACATGGCTGACAACAGTAATTTTAGTCCCAACTCCCTTTTAAAATACTCATTTATTTATTGGGTTACTGTATTTAAAAAAAAAAAAACAAGAAATACAATCAAAGGCACTTTCAAGTACATTACTTGAATGAGTATGCTCACCAGGGCTGCATTTTTTGGCCAAAAATACAGTAAAATAGTATAATTATGTATTAAGTATTATTACAATTTAAAATAACAATTTTCCATTTTAATATATATTAAAATGTAATTAATTCCTGTGATGCAAAGCTGAATTTTCAGCATCATTACTCCAGTCTTCGGTGTCACATGATCCTGAAATAATTCTAATGTACTGATTTTAGAAACATTTTCTTATCCATGTTGACAAAAATTGTGATGCTTAACATTTTTATGGAAACCATGATGATGATACCTTTTCCTGCATACTCTTAAAAATAGAAAGTTCAAAAGAATAGTGTTTCTTTGAAATATAACAATGTAAATGTTTTTACAATCACTTTTAATGAATTTAATGTGCCCTTTCTGAATAAATGTACAGTATTAATTTATTCAACAAAAGTTGTTACTGACCCCAAACTTGTGAATGGTAGTGAATGTTATTTTATGAATTTATAATAACATTGTATTATTATTAGTGCTGTCAAGCGATTAATCACATCCAAAATGAAAGTTTGTGTTTACATATTATATGTGTGTGTACTGTGTATATTTATAATGTGTATATATAATACACACGCATGCATGTACATATTTAAGCAAAATGTTGTTTATATATGAAATATATTTTTATATAATACAAATTATATGAATATAAATATATTCATGTAAATATTTTCTAAATATATATTGTATGTGTGTGTATTTATATATACATAATACATAGACACACATTTATTATGTAAACAAAAACTTAAATTTTGGATGCGATTAATCGCTTGACAGCACTAATTATTATGGTACATTTATTTTGAGTTCATAATAATTGTGTGCGGTTGCTAAATTATTATTATTAAATAGTTTCAAAAGGGCATGTTCTTTGGTCCCCTGCGAACTGGCAAGCATGACAAAATGTGTTAAAAAACTATTTAAAAATGGCAATTGTTCTACTTTTCTTTAAAACAGCCAGAATAAATCACTGCGCCTTCAAAACAATCCAAAAAAGGTTTCCCAAAAGTAAATGACTTGGAAAAAAGTCTGCACATGTTCACATGCGATATCAAATTTACTGAAAAAAAAGGCACCAAGTCAAACGTTTTGGTCACAAGACCTTTTTCAATACCAAGCTCACAAAAATCATCAAACTGTTTTTCCTACCAGATCGCGCGTCTCTGGGTAGGTTTTTAAAAGCAGTACAGAGCTTTTCTTTTGGTATCAGTCAGGCGTCGTGCTGATAGTGTATCGCTATCTGTGGGTCTGCATCCTGTTCAGCAGAAGCTTGCCTCTGTCCATGTGCAGCTGACATTTGGCCTGCACTCTGTTTAATGGTGGACAGTGTTTCAGTGTTCCTAAATATACCGTATTGTGTTTATCAGTAGTGGACAGCAGTGAACGTATATAAAGCAAAAATGGTTAAGACTTAGATATTCTTTGGTCTGTATTACTATCAAGAATGGGAAAAAGATTGTGTGCATGAACGTGTACCTCAAAGTGCTTAGTTTTAGATCTGAACGTGATTGTGTTTCGGTCAGCTGATAGTCCGATGAGTCAATCTCCTGTGACTGTCCACTGCAGAGATTTGCTGAAGTGGAGTGTCTGTTTCACATCCTGCACACACGTTTAACTGATACGGTCCATTGATGCCCTCTGGATCAAGCTGCTAGCGTGGTGATATGACAGACTGCTCTCAAGTTGTTGTTTTTTTATTATTTAAAAAGCCCAAAATGTCTTATTATAAAGACATTATAAGACATTCAGAGGGTTCAGCAGGTGTATCGTCCATCCCAAGGCCAGCATGTTGTTGACCAGTTGTCCTAACAGTTTAAGGTAGCCGTGATCTAAGAAGTAAGCTGGCACGCTCTGTCACACTCAACATATTGAGAGTGCTGTGGGCAGATGTACACTCACAACAAGTGGCCATATGGAATAAGCTGATCCTCTTGGGCTCTGTTTAAAGGCTAACTTTAGTGAAAGAGTTGTTAATGAACTGGACATCTCCATCAGATGACTCCCTGTGGTGTGCAGACTTTCTCTGGTCTTATAGAGAAAATGGGCCTGTTTACACCTGGTTACTTCATGCATTTCTTTCTGGTTGTATAGCTATCCAATCGTGAAAAGGCAAATGCCCTCCGCTTTTGAGATTATTTTAAATCCGATCAAAAACCACTTCAGGAGGTGGTCTGGGACGCATTCCAGATGAAATTGAACAAGTATAAATGCATCTGGTTGTTGAAACCACATATGTAAATTTTACTCCTCCCAAATTAAAAAAAAAATGTGTGAGAGCGTGTTATATAAGTTTTCTAGATACAGTCATATTTGTGAAATTGCAGCTATATTTAGCAGACAGAAAAGGTTCCATCTTATAATGTCAATAGCGTAGTGATAAATAAAGCACAGCTCACACAGAAGTCACTTTTCAAACAATCAGTTTTCTTTCGCTCAGCATTCATGCTACCAATTTGAAAATGAGTGAAATCCGTGCCCTCACATAAAAGATCTTATCGTGCAGATACCTGAAATAACTCCTATGGTGGATAAGGTGTGAGATATTTGATTATAACCAGGCTCATTAGGGTTTCTAGTTCTATTTTTTCTATCAGTTTGTACTCTGAATTTAGCTTAGTTTTTGTAAATGTGTTGTATTTGTTACAGTGCTCTGGAATGGAATTGATGTTAGTGTTTCATTTCAGTTTCAGTGTGTATGCTGTTAAATGTCAGCATTACATTTCCGGTGCATCTAGTGACATTTTAATTTTTAATAATAATGACAGAATAAAAAATAAAACATTTACAATATATTATGTATCTAAAACATAATGTAAACATTATGTATCTACTGTAGATTCTACAGTATACATTTTTGGCCTATTCTATGAGGGTGAATTCAGGTTAATTGGGACATTTTTCACCAGTCATCTGAATGTTTTATGTTTGAGTTAATTTTGGAGTAATGGAAATGTTTTTTTTTTTTTTTTTTCAATTTAATTTGTCATTTTCATTCATTCATTCATTCATTCATTCATTCATTCAACAAGTAAAGTTTAAAATTGGGATTTGAACTGGCAACCTTTCAGTTACTGGCCCAGAACTATGATTATTATGTTAATGAGAAAACTCCTCATTTTCTGATTTCCATATTTAAAGAGCATTAAGGACCATCTTTAAAAATGAAATGTGGGTGAAATAGATTGGGCATGTACTTCTGGGCATCTTCTGCTGTGGATGTTGGCATCCAAAAGCAGTATGCCTTCAAGAAGTGTTCTTGTGGTTTCAATGATCAAATCCAGTTTAACAACATGGGTCTTTAAAAGTGATGCCTTGCTGTGTGTTTTGGTTGCACATGTGTGTTTGTCGAATTTCAACCTAGCAACCTGCACCTACCACCCACCATTCCTGCGGTAGGTTTATTTCAACATCCTCTGCTTGATTCTCTGGACTGTTTTAATGATCTGAAAGAGTCCGACTTGCCAACACTATCTGTTTGTTCAACCAATGGAAGACGAGGGGGGTTTTGATGACATTAGTGGTGCAGAAATCACAAACCTTGCTTCTTTTGTACCTGTTGAGGTGGACTTGAGATATCATACATTTTTTGTTCCTCTGTTTATAAGAAAACATTGGGTAAGAGGTATCAGTTTGTAGTAGTTAATATATCAGGTCCGTGTTGGACTGTCATCTCCATTTTTGCACATTCAACATAGTTTTGGAGTCAGTGGACAGTGGTTCTCAGAGGAAACAATGCATCAGTGCCGGGCTGCAGAGAGGCAGTGGGTTTCACTCGTCCCCGCAGGGATTATTGGGTTCAATCTGCAGACACTCAAAACTGCTGCTCCAACAGAATTTCATCCTCCCAAAGCCTCGGCTCGGCCTGCGTGAATAACCAAACACTCCCTCTCTCAGCATGCTGTTAGAAACGCGACCGGGCATGGGAATTCAGCGACTTCCGAAAAACAGGGCGGACGAGACTTAACATTTCAATAATGGTAAAACCGCATACATCAGTTTAACTGCAAGTATAAAACTTAGACTTTGAGGCAGTTCAGGTCTTTTACTGATTTTAATAATGCCTAATAGATGTTTTGGGCAGTGGGTAAATTGCTTTGTTGAGATGACAACAAGAACAAACAATTCATCTTAACATTTTGTTTCAATTAATTCCACTTGTAGTTAGTTATGATTGTACAGCCAGACTGTTAAATAGCATCGATATGGGTATCGTTAGAACAAAATTAGATCTCAAGAAATGGACTCTATCTATTGGAAAGGAAATCTATTACATTTATGCATTTAGCAGACGCTTTTTGTTTTTGTTTTGTATTGATTTTAGTTTTTTTATTTGATTTGTGTGTGTTAAAAGTATATAATATATTATACATTTTGTTTTTACACTTTAAATGTTTTCATTTTATCACGATTATTTACATTAATCACAACTATTAGATTTTACATTAATGATTAAGATTGTTCACAATTATTTTAATGTGTTGACAGCCCTAAATTCCTCTTCAGATTTATATATCTAACAGTATGCATAAAAGATTGGCAGCTTAATATTTCCAGATATTATTTAGAAGTTTTTCCACTTTTTCCCTCAGTTTAAATGGGTCTTATATTTAATCAAAATACAAAGCTGCCATTTTTTATCATCATATTTGGGGGTCTGTGACATTAAAATGTTTTAAAACCTGTGAACTAATGCGAGACTTTTATTCTTTGCTTGCTAATGGTCCGTTTCTCCAGTGCATTGGCGAGAAGGGTGATATTATGTCTGATTAGGTTGTCACCCAGGGGTGTTAGCGTTGAGTTTTCCCATAAGACACATCTGCTGTCTCGCTAATGGCTTGGTAATCCTTCTCAAGCTTGAGAGTCATGCCTTGCTGCCACTGGATCTGGAGGCTGGTAACACGTCCGTGTACAAACTGTAGGTTTCCTTTTGCTCTGACAACAAATTGCATCCTGCCTTCCTACTTATCTGTGATTTCTGCCTGCCAGAGTGTGTTTTCTTCTCAGCAGTGGCTGCGCTGGGCTATATTGAGCGACTCCTCACTGTGGAACTAGGAGCAGGTGGCAGGCGGAGTCCAGATCTCAAGTCGTACATGGAGTAAGAGCTTCATTGGACAAGAAAAACACTAAAGATGCTGATGTCGGGCAAGGATTTGGCTGATTGTCATGGCAAAATCATATTATTAGAAGGTTTAGCAAGACCTCTGTGTGCCGTCGAGCTTCCCAATGCTGTATGAATTTGAGTTTGTGGACACACTTTTCACCGCATTGCTCCAGCTGTTAAGTTAGTTTGTGAGGTTGCTCCTAGCCTTTGGTTGCAACCAGACAACTTTGTGCCAGCGTCTGCTTGGATGTAAAAGCATAAGAAGATGCCTGCTATTCTAGTTGCCTCCAAGATGAAGTCGGGATTGCCCAAACCTGTGCATGGCACCGCTCTACCCATTCCAGCCAGGGTAGCGACCCACCAGAAGCCTGTGCAGCCCAGCCTCATCCCCCTGAAGTCTCCCATCTACAGGCAGCAAAGTCAAAGCAGTGCGACTTTACAGAAAAAGTACCAGACTGCAAAAGAGACATCAGAAGACCCTCAGGTTGGAATACTGTGCTTAATTTATATGTGGCTTTGTGATTGCATTGATTCTTTTTCTATTAGATGATCTTCCTTGGATAATTTGATTCCACACTGACAGTGGATACTTAGTTTATGCTTAGTATAGTAATAAAAAAATTGTAATTCGTTAAGATTGTACTTGTTGCTTTTTTATCTTCATGGTACCATATATTGACCACATCAAAAATAATATCTACTATTGTAATATCTACTATTATAGTTGTGATATTTTTTATCTCAGAATATTTTAGAATTGCAACCTTGTTTCTCATAATTATGACTTTATATCTTGCTTTGTGACTTTGTTTCTCATAATTGCATATTTATATCTTGCAGTGTGACTGTATCATACAATTAGGACTGTTTCTCATAACTGCGACTTTATATCTCACAATTTTGACTTTTTCTTTTACTTGCCACTTTATATCTTGCAGTGGAACTTTGCTACTCATTATTGCAACTTTATATCTTTCAATGTGACTATATCTCACAATAACGACTTTGTTTCTCGTAATTGTGATGTTATGACTTTCTTATACTTGCAACTTTATATCTTTCAATGAGACTATATCTCACAATAACGACCTTGTTTCTCGTAATTGTGATTTATACTTCAAATTTGCGACTTTCTTATACTTGCAACTATATCTTGCAGTGTGACTATATGCACAATTACGAGTTTTTCTCATCATTGTGACTTTATATCTCACAATTGCGATCGTTTCTTATACTTGCAACTATATCTTGCAATGTGACTATATCTCACTATTACGACCTTTTCTCGTAATTTCAACTAAATCTCACAATTGCGACATTTTCTTATAATTGCAACATTATATCTTGCAATGTGACTTTGTTTCTCATAATTTGAATTTTATTTTCTCGCTCGCAATGTGATTATATCTTACAGTTGTGACTTTGTTTCTCATAATTGCGACTTTATATCTTGCTCTGTGATTTTGTCTCCTGTAAATGCGACTTTATATCTCACAATATTATCTAAATTAAATACTTATTTTTTAATCTATAGAAGAAACTGGCTTTAATGCAACGTTACTATTGGAATGTAAATGAACAGAAAAAAACTAGAGAATGTTTTTTGTAGTTTGTCACGTTGAAATACAAACTTTTTAGAGCTTGTTTATGGGTTGTGCCCATATTCCACAATGACTTGATCTGCAACAACTGTATGGGATGATGTAGGAATACCACTACGCCACAATATGAGTGGCAGTTGTATTCATGTTTTAGAAACAGTTTCACCTTTAGCCACATTTCCACCATTGTAACTACTGTTTGTAGAGCTCCCCACTGAAAGCTCATGTGTTTATACATTTACGCGTAAAAAATATTATGCTTTATAAGAATAGCTCCTGCTGACCTGGTCAGACCCAATCGTCGGTGAAAATCACAATGTGCTTCCTTTGGTCCGTGGCAGCGGTGTGTAAGTTCATGTCTGTGTGCACATGTGTTTATATAGCTTCATACGTTCAGTAGAGCCTTAAAGGCAGTGAAGAGCCAAGTTCTTCATGTGGCGGGCTAGAATGAAAAGCTCAGCCAGTTAGCCTGTAATTACAGCGCACACGCACACATAGACACGGTCATGGAGGTTTTACTACAGTACTCTATTAGTAGCGGTGAGCCCGCACTGCAGGTGGGCATTTGGCCATATGGACACAGGACGCCACACACACCAGTCCCAGAGGCCAATAGTAGGCACCCTTCAGCAAACACTGCTGCTAAAATACTACTATGCCCTTACTACTGTACCTCTGTCCCCCTTTGTTCTGGCGAGGAAGCTGGAAAATGGCACAAGATGTGTTTTGGGACTGTGCTGGTGTAATGATTGGGTTGCCGTTTCAGACACGGTTGACTGCCTTGTAAAACAACGTGACATTGCATTTACTAGTTTGTTAAATATCTGCTTTTTGTGTTTGGAAATTATTGAAATGACCAAAAAAGACAAGGAATGGAAAGTCCATTACATAAGTTTAGGGACTGCTTTTTTGCTCTCTAAATTGTCCTACACAAATTGTATTGCTTATTTTTGTTGATTTGATCTTGAAACTTAAATGGAAATGGAGTGTGGCAAGTTTGCTCTGTTTTACAAAAAGTGTTTTGGTGGTACCCGTACCATTGTTTGGTTTAGTGATTTGGTGGGAATGTACCATAGTACTTTGATTTAGTACTGAATAATTACTGTAATCGTACTGGAATTTTGTATTTACGTGGTCCTCCAAGTTCTGTGATACTTTAAATGGCATTAGCACGGTAAATGTGTAACAAAACCATGGTACTTTTTTGGAAGTATCTTTTTTAGCAGTACGGTTACTTTTAACTAAAACTATTAAAAACTGATTTCAGCTAAAATAAAATGTAAATATTAATATTAAATGAAAAACATATTTTTTTTTAAAGAAAACTAAAACTGTAATTAAAAATGGTAAAAAAAATCAAGAAACTGAAATAAGAGAGTTAAAAATACAAGTAAAGTTAAATATAATTATTTAAAAAAGAATAAAAATGACAAAAGCACATAAAATTACTACTAAATTAATTAAAACTAATTTATTGCTGAAATAAATAATATATAACTGATAACTATTGACACAAAACACTACCGGTTTTTTATTTTTTTGGCTATGATTTACTTGTTTGTTAGTTTCTGAAAAGTTCTCATGAGAATAGATTAAGTATTAACCTGATACTTTATCAATAGACTTTTCAAGTTATTAAAATGACTGAGAGGTCTTTAAGACCCCAAACAGAACATGATGGATATAAAAGCTAATGTGCTCTGGTATGTTAAACGTGCTATATTATTTTTAATGTTATTACGTTAGCCACGTAATGCTTGTTCATGTTAACATTAAACCTGGTTACGCATAGCTCTTCCCCTATGTTTTTATTATTTTAGATTATTATTCCCACATGCTGTCCACCGCAGCCTAGAGGTTTTGTTTACAGCGAATGGGTGGAGCGGTTCTCCAGGCTCTGTGGGCAGAAACACAAACAGCCCCCTGCAGAACTCACAAGGAGTCTCTGTATTAAAACCAGCAGTGGCTCCAGTTTTAAATGACCCATGTTTGACTCTGATCTGCATCATGTGCAGTCACACCAGTTCTTATTATATGTACTGTATGTCCCATTTAGACCCATTTAGACATAACAAGACCAGCAACAAAACACCCACAAGCCCTTATTTCTGACCTCTGTACTACAGAGACTAGGCCTTTTGAGGCCGTGCTGCCTCCCAATGCTCATTTTGTGTAGTTGCATGACAGTTATGGAAAAAATCAGGTATGTTTGGAATGGCATAGTACCTATAGTATGCTAATTTTGCTGTATATATATACCATGCATAATGTTTTGTATGCACAAAATACTCAATTTGTTCTGTATTAATAAGAACACACTGCATGGAATCCTGTCTTATTTTTTGCTCAAACTGCCATTTTTCTTTCATTTTATAATTTGTAAAATATATTTTGTTAATATTTATTCAGATAACAACAACAATTGTAATATTTGATGAGACTTCATATTTATTTAAATAAAGTCAATTTTATTTAGTTTAATAAAAAAACGGCATGAAAAACTAACAGAAATGGCATTGTTTGATATTGTATAGATTTAATAAGAAAATATTTATTCAATTAAAAAACTGAATTAAATGTAGTATTTTTTAATCAGATATTTTATAATTAGTTTGTATTTCTAAAAACTCTTTAACATATTTATTCTTCTACTTATTATTTTCATATTTTTTTAAAAAAAAAAAATTTTTTATCCAAAATATATTTAGATTAAATGGACTATAGTATATACCGTGCATTATGAAGTATTAAATTATAGTTGGCACTTTTTAACTGAATTTTTTCAGCTATAACCATTTGAAAATATATGTACAGTCTGGTATTCCAGACTTCTTTGACAGCCTGCTTATATAAATTTTCCTGAAGATGTCCCTGTCCACACTCTAATATTTAAATGGTAGCTTATGGACCACAATGTGGCATTTGTCTTTCATCCATGTAAAATCTGAACCCAGAGTTAGATGTT
Source organism: Ptychobarbus kaznakovi (assembly GCA_027422405.1). Classification (NCBI taxonomy): domain Eukaryota; kingdom Metazoa; phylum Chordata; class Actinopteri; order Cypriniformes; family Cyprinidae; genus Ptychobarbus; species Ptychobarbus kaznakovi. The sequence goes on from CM049796.1 coordinate 35,884,289, forward strand.
AAGTGCCTTTTCCTCATTCAGTCTCTTTCTATTTTTCTTTGAATGAATAGATTTATACAGATTGGGCCAACCACTACCTAGCCAAGTCCGGACACACACGCCTGATTAAAGACCTCCAACAGGATGTTGCCGATGGCGTTTTGTTGGCAGAAATCATTCAGGTTGTAGGTAAGATTAAAGATATAAAATATAATTCTACAACCTCCCCTTCTTTCTTAAGAAAAATTATAATACATCAAACCTACAATTACGCTCCACCGTACCGGTAATTCTAACCATAATGAGGAGGTCGAGGAGGAGGACTGGGAAAGAAATGGACACACATGAGCATCAAAAAACTCACCACCTTTATTATTTTGAATGTGTTTTGAAGCTATTTTATGAGATCAGTTTCTGAAAAAGGGGCAATTTGTAGATGGTTTATGAGGCTACACACTGAGTTGTGAATATTTTATTAAGCTGAAATAAAATAAACATTTGCCAGAGGAGGAATCCTGTTACACACACAAAGCCTGATGACCACACCAAGTCGAAGATGTTTTCGTAATACCTACAGGTATAAAAGGGTGTTACTTTAATTCAGTGCCATTCCTTTTTTCATCTCTCCATTCAGCAAATGAGAAGATTGCCGATATCAACGGATTCCCAGAGAGTCGCTCTCAAATGGTAAGACTCAAAATGCATGTTGGGAAAAGAAACAAACCACAGACTGTCAAACTCCAAAAAGGACAGAAAAAGCACCATAAATGTAGTCCATACGGCATGTGCTCTATATTACAAGGTTTTGTAATATTTAACAAATATTACATATTTAACATGCAAATATCTAAATTATCAACATGATTAAAACTGATGATGATCAAAAAGACTGTTGTAAAAATCTACTACAATCTTTTTGTCATCTGATTAATAGTTTATACTTTTTAGCAAGTAAAAGGCATTCCAGTTTAATTCTCAAAACGTCCTTCTTCAGGTGGCTTTTTGCTATGAAATCTTCACTTTATATGAAGTAAACATAATAATAACTGTTATATTCTTTCTGGACTGAATCCACTTAGGTTTCCTTGTTTATCCATCCATACATTATAAAACTAAGCTTTAAAAATCATCTTAAGACATTATTGGAAGATACAGAGTGACAACTGTTATTTATGTGCATTTTGTGCAAGTAATCTGCTATACTGTTATACATTTCAAGCTATCAGACGTTCATCTTACTTTTTGGCCATATAAATAACATCTGCACCAAATTGAATTTTTTTCTTAGTTTGGACCTCTGTTTTTTTCTTTCTTGAATATGAGTTCCACATTCTCCTTGTATCATGCTTTATGAGCCATAAAAACTATCAAATATGATACTCAACAAAAACGCATGCAGACTTAATTTTGTTTTATTTGTCATATGGTTCGAATAAACGATATGTCAGACTATACAGTAAGTTCCTGTTCAATCAAATCTTCCATTTATGTCAAAAGTGTACATGACTGAAACAGAGGGTGAGCAAATGATGACAGCAATTTCATTTTTGGGTGAACTGTCTCTTTAAGAAACAACCTCAGGGAGGACAATGTCAGGTCGTGTTGACCTTAAAACCCTGGTGTTAACCAGCGTGCTATAGTCTGTCAGTGGTCAGGATATACATTGTAATGTCACAGGAACACCGCAGGACGGACCCACCCACAGTACCCTATTGAGCGCCATTTGTTGGGTAATATGCCCTGTACACCTGAGTGTAGTGTGCAAACCAGCACATTTCCAGAGTCACACTTTAAAAATGGTTTAGGCTTGATTTCAGACAGCAAGCTCTTGATGTATGTCCATGTTTTTCTCTTAAACAGATTGAGAACATTGATGCCTGTCTGGGCTTCCTGGCTGCTAAAGGGGTGAATATAAAGGGACTTTGCGCTGAAGGTGAGCTGACTCTTAACTAAACCAGTGCTCATTAATATTTGAAATAAGATGTCAGCAAGATTCTTTTCTTTTTCTGCCAAACCAGAGATCCGCAATGGCAATCTGAAGGCCATTTTAGGCCTGTTCTTCACTCTGTCACGTTTCCGGCAGCAGCAGCAGACTTTGAAACAGGCCTCCAGCAATGTTCAGTTGCTCCAGAACAACCAGACCCACCGATGCTCCAGTCCTGCCCTGCCTCCTCACTCTCCTCCCATCCACCAACACTACACCTCCTCCCCATGTGCACAGAAACCACAGACAGACCTGCAGTCCAGGTATTATTCTCCAACTCGTATAGCCTGCTGGATAGCTTTTCATAGACATAGACTCCATGACAGCTGGACTGACACGTCATTAATCAACTTTAAATCATTTGGATGGAGGAATATGTATTCAATTTATTTAGCTATTATTTTTATTTATCTATCTATTTATAAATTTGTCTGTTTATTTATTTATCTATTTTTAAAAAAAAAAATATTTTATTTATACAAAGTTAGTATGTAAAAACATGTTACATTTAAAAATCATAAAAATTCAGATTTGAGACTTTTTTTGCGTAAATTGCAATTTGTGTAAACTACTCTTTACTTTTTACACTCTCAACATTTCTGCTAGCTGCATTTTAACTACTCTTAGTCATTTTAGATGTCAGTTTTACTACTTTATAACCTCAATTAACAACAGTTTTAATTTTTAACAACACTGGTTATTTCTTCTTTCATTCCATTTCATTTCGAAGGTTCAGTTCAAGCTTTAGATAGTTGCTATTAATATTTCATTGCTTTTTTTTTTTTTTATCTTTTTTGTGTATTTTATTTTCAACAGCTCCATTTTGGTGATCTTGTGTACAATCCAGTTCAATGTGTTATTCAATAAGTCATTTTAACGTTCATTTCAGATTTTATAATTTTTTTGATTTATTTATAATTGGTTTTAATTTCAGGTAACAGTAACAACACTGGTTATTTCTTCTTAACACGTAACACTTCTCTTCTGTCCATTCCTTTTTCTTTCTCTTTTGTTTTTCCTCGATCTTGAAGTCTTCCCTCGAAAGGCTCCAGTCAGAAAAAAGCTGTCAAACTCTCAGTTGCTCAGAAAAAGAACTCTAGGTCAGCTTTCCGCATTTCTATATCACACCATGCCTGATTTACATCTCCATGTATTCCCAGTGTATTACCACACAACAGCTCCATCTACTGGTGATCTTGTGATTCCACACAATCCAATCTTGTGTCATCATGTGAATCCCTTCAATAGTCATTTTGTTCTCGTTCATATGATCAGATGTGGATTTTACATAAAGGTCACTGAGGTTTATTTATATAATTGGCACTCCAGTCTTGTGTTTTTGCAGCATAAATAGTTATTGTTTAAAGAGAAAGGAAGAGCTTGTTCTGACTGAACTCTTTGTCAGGCTTCCGAGCCCCTCAGTGAGGACGGGTGGAGAGAGTAAACCTCGAACCTCAAACACCAACAGACGCAGCCAAAGCTTCAACCAATGTGACCGATTAAAGCCGTCAATCTCTGCCTGCGCTCATGAAAGAGGTGAGTTAATCGCATTCATTTACACAATCTGAAATGATCCATGTGGTTTATGTAAGAGTATGTAAGCAGTTATTTGATAAAAGCTGTTAATTTCCTTGCACAAATTGGTAAAAAATAAATGAAATATCAGAAAATACCATTTATATTTATAATTAAATATATTTTAAAAAAAATACTATTTGTTTGTTTTGTAAATATATTAATAATAACCTATATGTATTTACTTATTTTTTGTTTTTATTTATATATTTATTTTAATTTTAATAAAAATGTATTAATTATTGTTAATTATTAAGTGGAGTGTTCCTTTAAGAATGTAAAAATACATTTATAAATGTTAAAAAAAATTAATTAATAATTAATAGGAAAATTATTGAAACTCTTTGGTCATTTTTGAGCCAAATGCTAATGGTCTAATCCGATTCAATGAACAATGCTAAGCTAAAAGTGCTCCCGCCAGACCCGGAGATCGGCTGAATGTATTCGAAAACAGTAAAACTCAACTGTTTAACTCTAGGGGAGTTGTAAAATGAGCCTATTTCCCCCAAAAGTGGAGTGTTCCTTTAAACCCTCCCCAACAACCCAGAACAAACTTTATTCATTTATTTTTTTATAAAACTGGTATTTTTAAATATGTAAATGATTAAAAAAACATACAAATGAAATGGACTTGGACTTTAAAGTCAAAAAAGCCCATAAAGAACCATAAAAGTACCATGATGACAACAATATAGTTATATTTATTATTTTAACCATCTGTTATGGGACATTTTTCAACAACATTTTGACCCAATTTTTTCAGTAGATTCATTAGAACATTTTTCTTGCACAGAATGAGTGATCTAAACCATCTATTGGGTAACTGCTCATAGCGTTCACAGTTTTATGATTGTGTAATTGCATGCTGTGTTGTTGACACATTTTTGGCCCACTGTTGTTTCATTATGGCAGGCTCGGTTTACATCAGCATGGAGTTATTTAGGGTTATAACCCCTCTAACATGTCACATAGTTGAGTGACTGAGAATATGTGGATTTTTGTATTCAAACCAAAGTCATAAAACCACATAAATGAATTTTCCCTGTTTGCACATGCATGATGTGCATGTCTGTGTGTGGTTTGTATGGACTCTCAGCTGCACGCTGCTGGCTGTGGTATGATGATGATGATGATGATGATGATGAAGAGAGGCGTTTACTGCTCACTGATTCAGCTCTAATTAGTGTACTTGTGGCAAGACCAGAAGAAGAAGCATATAAAGAAAAAAGTCAGTGATTATGGCAAAACTGTATACACTGAGATTGAGCAGTTAGGAAGACATGCAAGGAAGATGAGACTGTTAGGAATGTTGCTCAGACTGCCTGTAAGGTAAGCAATGCTAAACTGAGTTTTTATGCAAAAAAATGTATGCTGGTAAATAACTTCATAATTAAATCATACATACAAGGGAAACAACCATTTTTGCAGCACAGGGAAATAGCATTGATTTTCCACTGATGAAATTAGGGAAATATTGAATGAGGTCATTGAACTGAACAGAACAGAGTTTGGTTTCATCACATGCTACATTTTCATGCATGTCATGCTGATTTTAATATAATATGTAATGTAAGCATGAAAAATAGTTCTAATGATTGTTAGTCACGTGAACAACTGTTCTTGGAAATTATGTTTGTATTTAATAAACTATTTTTTCACAGTCCCAAATATCAAGAAATGCTTCACAGTCAGTGTCCTTTTTTAAACCGTATGGATTTGTTTTATTATCAAAAATAAATATAATACATCACATACTTCAGATGTTTCTCTTCATAGTTCATGCTTCTTTTTCTCAGCACTTCATCCCTACTTGGCCAATTGCCTGTTACAGTTAAATGTAAAAAAGTGACCCAAAGCAATTAAAAAATATATATTTGTATTTATTTTTGGCCTGTCTTAAAGGTATTGTTCACCCAAAAATTAAAATTCTGCAATTAAATACTCACCCTCATGTCGTTCCAAACCCGTAAGACCTTCGTTCATCTTCAGAACACAAATTAACATATTTTTGATGAAATCTGAGAGCTTTTTGATCATGAATGCACAGCGGGACTGACACGGAAGAGAAGAAATTGATGAATAAAGTCATTATTTTTGTTTTCTTTGCACACAAAAAGTATTTTGTGGCTTCATACAATTAGGATTGAACCACTGATGTCACATGGACTATTTTAACGATATCCTTACTACCTTTCTGGGCCTTAAACCTGGTAGTTACATTGCTGTCTATGCAGGGTCAGAAAGCTTTCGGATTTCTTAAATTATGATATCTGATTTCTAATTATCTTAAAATGTGTTCTGAAAATGAACGAAGGTCTTATGGGTTTGGAACAAAATTGAGAGTGAGTAATAAATGACAGAATTTTTTTTTTTGGCTGAATTTATCCCTTTAAACACTACACAATTTACATATACTGTATATATATACTTATTTCTTTTTTTTTACTTTTTTACAATTGACCGAATAATTTTACATTATATAATATTTGGAATATTTTTGCAAACCTTCAAAATTGTATTTTAACAATTCTGACATTAAATAAAAAATTTTTTAGATTAAGTACACTTTCAGAAACCTCACAGAGTGAAAGAAATGGAAATTAGAGATCCTTGGTCTTCACCAATATGGATTTGCACATGAGGAATTTTTTGCAAAGCACATGTACGGTTGTGATGAAAACCTTCTAAAATGTTACATTTCATCTTGAATTTTCAGAGAAAACTACACCGTCACCCATAATGGTTGATCATGGACCAATCAGCTCTTCTATTCCTCCACCCAGCTGCACTAGCACCTCTAAACCCTGGAGAAGCAAGTCTCTCAGTGCAAAACACACTGCTACATCCTCCATGGTCACGGTTAAACAACCACCCCCAGATTCTCTTGAGGTTCCTCCTAAGGTGATCACCCAGAAGTCCATGCTGGAAAAACTCAAGCGCTTCAACAGCAAAACGGGTTCCAGAACTGCCAAGGTTGTCAGCACAGAAGATGTCAGTGCTGTAGAACCAGAAGAAAGCCAGATTTGCCCCATACACCCTGAAGCCCACCCTGGAAACCAAAGGCCTATCACTCCCAGCAGTTCTGGTAGCTCAAGTCCCAAGCTAGCACTGAAGGGCATTGCACAGTTGACACTCGGAAGGGCTTTAGCACCCAAAATAGCCTCGGCAAAAGCAACCGAAAAAGTTAAAGAGAAGTCAAAGCCTAAAGAGAAAGACAAGCTCAAACAGCTTCCTGTTACAGAACCTGGACATCTAAAAGGAGATACCAAAACTGATGGACATGTTACACCCGAGACTAAGAAGTCTGCTCCCAAAGGAAGCAAAGCCAAATCAGCCATGAGTGGGATTCCTAAACCAAGCCAGGGAGGAAAGGCTTCAGCTGCAAATAAGACTGTAGCATCGCCCCCTTGTGGTGCGGAGGGAGAACGGTTACGGAATGGAAAGATAGGAGGTCTGTCTGTGCATAAAGGGCAGAAAGACAACAGAAACTACAGCTCTACTTCTAGCTTACCATTTCCAGAGGGGAAAAGTTGCCAAGATCTCACTCTTGGTGCTCAGACCCACTCAACAGCCAGCGATATGGTCAGTGTGCAACTTCCACAGCTCCAGCTCCAGCAACAATACAACCATCCCAACATGGCCACTGTCGCCCCATTCATGTACAGGTGACACCTTTATGATAACTTTAATGCATTATCCTAGATACTCCATTGGACTCTATTTGGCTCTAAACTAGCAAGTTGTTCTGTCACTCTATACAGTAGGTCTCAAACAGAAATTGATAAGACTGGGCTTATGGCAGGAGTGGAGGAAAGGAGAGAACGAACAGGCCTGTGCAGCAAATCCATCCATACTTCTCTGGAGAACCTGACAGGTACTCATTCGTAACACTACAGAAACAAATACAGTAAAGACAAATTAAACTTGAGTTGTGACTAACAGTGTTTGGGAAGCTATGTTAAAACTGAAATAGAGCTCATGCAACTGAAAAAAAATAAAAATTTTTTCAGTAAATATTCCGCTACGAAAATTACATAAAATGTACCTGCTACTCAAGGCCACAAATAATCGATTCAAAGTGAATTATTTCAGTGCTTCATAGTTAACCTTTTTTTAGTGATTCATAGTTATACTGTTCAGTGATTCATAATGAATCATTACAGTATTTTAGCAATTCATTGCAAATAATAATTTCAGTGTTTCATAGAAAGTCATTTTAGCGATTCAGTGAATAATTTAAGCGATTCATGTAGTGCTGTCAAACGATTAATCGCATCCAGAATAAAAAATAGTTTACATAATATGTGTATGTGTACTGTGTATATATAAATACACGCACATTCATGTATATATTTAAGAAAAATTTGTTTATATATTAAATATATTTATATATAATATAAATTAATTATTATTAATATATACATGTAAATACATGTAAATATTTTAAAATACACTGTATGTGTGCATATTTATATATACATAATAAATATACACAGTACACACACATATAATATGTAAACAAAAACTTTTATTTTGGATGCGATTAATCGCAATTAATCGTTTGACAGCACTAGATTCGTATTTAATTATTTCAGTGAATCAATAACAGCTTGCTAAAATGAATCTGATATCCCAGTGTTAAATTTGAAAGAGAGGACAGTCGGGAATGTTTCAAAACATGTTAATTCTACTGAACACTTTCTGTTGAACAAGTGTTTGCTACTCTTAGTTACTCCCTAACACTTTGCCTAGTTTGGACAAGGTTCGTTTACTGTCTCTGAATATTTTTGAATAAGTGAGCACTCCGAGGCCAATGTCACTGAGAGTGAACAAGAAAACAAAACTGCCCTCATCTGCATGTAAAAGGCTATGGATGTCAAGGAGTTGCCAAGGCCTACCAGCATGTGTGTGTGTGTGTGTGTGTCCTTTCTCAGTCTGTCAGAACTTTGTTTAGAGAGAAAACTCTTCTCCACAGGGGAAGTTCCCTGGGCTGGTGTAGACATGAGAGCTGTATTCTAATTTCCCCTCTCTTTTCCATGGAGAAAAGGAAAAGGCAGGACCGAAGTCACAAGAGCTTCTTTCACGAATCAATCGGCACATTCTCTGGGAAAACAACTCAGAATTTGTCAGACAGAGCATTTATCCATCTTAATAGAAGCGTAGGAGAGTCAGGGACACGTTGCCACCAGAAAAACAAAAATAAAACTCAGGACATTAGTAGCACTGTGAAGTCTTCTTCTGCAACCAAGACAAAGACCTGCACCACTGGAAGCAGACCCACATAAATCGTCTTCTCAATGGACCAGACCAGTCATTGTCAGTCAGCATCTCCTCTCAGAACAGAAGGAACAAGAGATGGTTCTTATGTGGACACCTCAGACGACTGCTCCAGTCTCGGGAGAAAGGACAGGTTCAGAGGTGTAGACAGTTCTGGAGGACCTCCAACATCTTCTAAATGGCTGACTGAACGCACTCAACCAAGGGTTTTGAATGAAGGGGAAGTTAACACATTTAGCTGTATATATCAGCTACATTTAAGCCAACACTCTTGTGTTTGGGATGGAATTGCTTGTGTTAATGAGGAGATCCTTCTAACCATGTTGGATATGTTTCAGAAGCATGAAAGTAAGTAGATGTGTGTGTTGGACGACTATCTGCTTTAAAGAGTTACCCCAGAGGCTTTTAGCACACCTAAAGTCTTAATTATTTATTTACTGGGGCTTTTTGGTCACTTTTTATTGATAAAGACAGAAGCGAGAAGAGGAATGTACCTGCATCTTTTATATTAGCATTTGTGTGATCTGTTAAGTCACATCTCTGCAATTCTGTTCTTAACAAAGTCTTGTCTTTTTTCTTAGCTGAAGTCTGGAATTGTTGGCTTAAAAGAGAACAATGACTGTGGAAGATGATGTTTTTTCTAATAGGTGCTGTAGTCCCCCTTTTGGCAATTATTGACATGTACGTTAACTGCCAGGCTACAGCTTCAGTAAATCTGTTCTTGTCTGACTTTATTATTAACACTTCAACCTTAACTAAACGAAAATGATGATAATAACACTTAGCATGACAGCAGTTAGTTTAAAAGACAGAATATATACGTTTATGCTAATGCCTGTTAGTGCCCTTGTGTTGAAAATGCCTACTTGCGTTGTGTTATGAACTTTCATCTCATCCAAATAAAGCCGATATCAATCTAAATGCTGTTTTTGAATAAAACAGTTTATATTTTAGGCAGCTTGAGAGGAAGCTAGTCTGTTTTTACTCAAGTAGTGCCTATTGAACAAAGATTTAGCATTAGCTTCAGTGAGCAGTTCTGAAAGAGGTTGTGGTTTTTACAGCCTGCAGGAATGTACTTTACCATGGCACTCATTCTTTTACACGTTTTACATCATGTGCGAAGGTGTTTGAGTCTGCTCTGTACCTCCTGAGCCCCTTGTGGACCCCTCATGATCAGTAAACAGCCGTTAATCCGAGTGGCCAAATCCCCGCTCACCTATGGCATACACTGTGTGTTTATTTTTAAGAAGCAGTTGGCTAACGTTTCGTTCGTTAACACTGGTGCAAGAAAACAAAAAGCTCTTTTACAGAATGCTAGGAGATTTAACTTCACAAGCAAAAGAGGCAGAGTTAGAGCTGTGATGCTAATACAGAGTTTGGAGTTGCTTCATTATTCTCAGTGTTTTGAATGCATTTTTGAACCATTTTAGGTGTGTGAATATGTGTGTTCGGACATGCCTTAGAATTATGGTAGCAGCTGTTTGCAGATTGTGGTGATGGTGATGAGTTTGGTTTCCTCAGGTGAGGACTCTGAAACCAAGAGGCTACGTACTGTGAAAAACATCGCTGATCTGAGGCAAAACCTTGAAGAAACCATGTCCAGTCTGCGGGGGACGACTCATTTCAGTCACAGGTAAGAACATTTGGATGATTTTATATTTTCCTGTGTATTTTTTGTGTTTCTGCTTGCCGAAAGTGGTCAAAGTTAGTTTTACTCATCTAAAATATTACGTATCTTAAAGGGATAGTTCACCCAAAATGAAAATTACCCCATAATTTACTCACTCTCAAGCCATCCTAGGTGTATATGACTTTCTTCTGTCATACAAATACAATCAGAGTTATATTAAAAATATCCTGCTCTTCCAAGCTTTATTATGGCAGTGAATGGGGGTCAAGATTTCGAAGCCCAAAAAAGTGCATCTATTCATCATAAAAAGTGCTCCACACGGCTCCTAGAGGTTAATATTAGTTGTAAAAGCTTTACAACTCAAATAATGCACAAGTTTTAAATTAAGTGCTTTTATAAAATTCTAAGTTTCATATTTATGCTTTTTAAATCATTCAAAAATTGACCCTAATGTAAGTGCCACTTTGTAACTTCCATTTTTGCTTTTTCAGTGGAAACTAGGGACGAGTCAAAATAAATAAAACATTTATGGTAATCAGCCCTAAGGAGACCCACTAGTGGTAGCTGCTGCTCACTGCACTTTCTAGTTCATGTTCAGACTCTAAATGACTTCAGTTCAGTAGGGCTGAAGTACAACATGACATTAATTATGACTGGGCACAGAGATCACAGCACAGTTCAGAAAGCACCCCATTGTTCCCGGGTGTGTGAACCCTTTTATCTCTGGGGTTTGAGAACTGTTAAACTCTATATGGCTTTGAGGAAGACAGTTTGATTGGCATTAGGAGCTGATTTGAGGGGTGCCGGGTTTTTGTCTTTGCTGTGATCAGTTTGATGCGTGTCTCGGCCTTCCAGGGTACAAAAGCTGGCCGTGAAATCGGCCGGGGGCCACCAACTGCCTGCTAATACTGAATAAAAAGCTTGTTTTAATATTCCAATGAAACCCTGTCCTGACGGGATGCCGAATTTTGCCAGAAACTCAGTGATGCTTTTACTTTTTGCCTGCTTTAAGATAAATCCTCTGTTTTCTTAAAAGGAAAGTACACCCAAAAATGAAAAAGTCAGAGTTATTTTGCAGAATGTCAATGCTGAAATATGGTGTCAGGTATGCCCCTTGCAGGCAGTGTAATTGTTGTTAACTATATATATATATATATATATAAAAATATATAATTGAAAAAAAGCTGAAATAAAATATAAATATCAAATGACATCCTTAAACTTAAAAATCATAAAAATCCTCTTCATTAACTTCTCATGTCTTTCCTGTCTGACTATCACCTGCCAGCACCCTCGAGACGACCTTTGACAGCACCGTAACTACTGAGATCAATGGGAGGGCTTTGCTTGCCCTCAGTTCCCGCCCTGCTTCTGCGTTGCCATGGCGACTGGGCTCATCCAGCCCTCGCCTTCAAGCTGGTGATGCCCCCTCTTCAGGAAACGCATTCGTACAGCATGGCAGTGGCGGTGGGCGGCACACACACAGGCATCAGACCTGCACCCACAACGGAGTCCTCTGCGACCTTGAACTCTCAGAGAAGGTGGAGGAGCTGGAGGGTGTCACCATGGAAACAGCGGGGTACATGAGTGATGGAGACGTCCTGGGCAAGAGCATGAAGATGGATACTGTCACCAGTGGGTGAGTGTGGTTTGATGGTGTGTTTGCAAAGTTTTCAAACATTGATAAATCGATGATAAATCAGCTTTAATGATATTTAACCATAATGAGATTACTGTGTGCTTGGCCATTTAAGAGTGTTACATTTGTGTCATCTACTAAAAAAATAGGGGGAGGTTAAATATTGTGTTAATTAAATATTGGTTATTACATTTTTCAGTTGCAATTAAATTTATTTTACTAATAAGTTGGTCAGTAAAGCTTTTTTATATGCCACCTTTTTAAATGGTTTTACAAAATATTTAGTAATATTTTTAATTAGCTATTAATTTTATATTTTCAGTTTGTATTTTAAATTTAGTTTAGGTTTTAGTCATTTTATGTGCTTTTTATATTTTTGTTATATTTTTATAATATTTTAATAAATTTCTATTCCGCTTTATTTTTCTTTTAGTACTTTTTCAGTGCTTATTTTTTGCAGTTTGTTGACAAGGCAACATTTATCATTTTCGTTTACGTTTGTTTTTCATCAGTGCCTCCTCAAAATATTGGATGAGAAACCTTTGTAGTACAAAATAAAACAATGCAAATATTATGAAATATAACATTAAAAGGTGTATAAATAACTTGTTTTTGTGAAGACACTGTCCAACAGTGACCAGCAGGTAAAGTTACAGCGGGGGTCTGCGTCTCTCTTGCCTCCCCGGAGCCCATTGAGTTTTAACAGACCCCCTAAAGCATGCTGTGGGTTTGGTGGGGGGTAATTGAGAATGAATGGGGGAAAGTCACATGAGAGGAAGCAATGCCTGATATGATTGGATATTAATGGTTATGATCGGCATTGATTAGTTGATGCACTAAATCCCGCCTCTTGTGTTCATGTGCGTTCCATGTTTTGCGAATCAGTCTGAATGAACAATATAATGGCGGTAATGGGAAGAAGTAAATAAACAACTCATACACTTAGATACTGTTTAACCACTTTGTTACATCAAAATAAGACTTAAAATGGCATAAAAATATGATCTGTGGGAGTATTTAGTGAGTAATCTTGGTGAAATTTTAAGTAAAAATAAGCGTCTGTGACCAATATTTTCCAGAGAGGTGTGGAATAAAGGTAAATTATGTGAAAAATACTTTGATGGCTAGACGCACCCCATAAACACAATCAATGAGCCTAAAAATTCTAAATTAGTTAAAAGTTAACTATTAAAAAGAGTAGCTGGACATAAGTTCATAAATAAAATATGTTGATTAAATTGTTACTGGCGTGAGTTATTATTTTGGAATAAATGAAAAATGCTTTTTGGTGAGATTCATACTTTGCTTTAATAGATACAATATTGATTACACTGTTTATGTAAAAATATAAAAAAGAATTGTTGTTTTTTTCTTATAATGTAATATTTATATAATCAAGAAAATGTGACTGGGACATGAATTTACATTTTATAAAAAAAAAACATATATATTTATTTATATATAATTACTGTAAGGTAAGAATGCATCTCTCTACATCTGCCTCGGGGTGGCGCTCTTTTGCTAGACCTTTTTATTAGTTTATTTTGAATGGGTTGCTTCCAAACAATTCACAAATGTTATTATAACCATTTTTTTAACTATTCTCTGCATAAGAAGACAGTCACATTGACAAAAATACTATAGCATTCATGCTCAGTATAACAATTCACAAGAATACTTTTTTCATTTTGATGACAGTTACAAAGATGTATAATTGACATTTTTAACAAGTTATAATGTCCATTTAGCACTATATATCAGAAGATGCATTATTAGTGTGTGTGTGTGTGTGTGTGTGTGTGTGTGTGCGTGTGTGCGTGTGTGTGTGTGTGTGTGTGTGTGTGTGGCAAAATGGCTCGACGCGCCCTGTGCTGAATTCCTACTGTGTCCCATGAGCGGCTAGCCACAGCTTTTTAGCATGTAATCATGTAACTCTGATCCAGCTTTCTTTATTCCCATCACTCTTCCATTGTGTCGTTCACCAGAAGCTCTGCTAGTTTTGCTTGCATGCTCAAAGTCCTGGTGTACTAGTGTGGTTTGTGGGAACATGCGAATTACAGTATATGTAATTAATGTGACCATCCAATCACAACCCAAGCTCGTCTGCTTCTGTATGTTGCTTTAAGCAGCTACTGACATAACTGTGTACATTAGGGTATCATTACTGTGCAACAATACTTTAAAAGCCCCAATAGCTCATTCATGTTAGCATTAATTTTGTTCATATGTCTGTTATCAGCTGTTCACTTGGCTGTCTGTCAGTAGGACATGAAATCGCAACATGTAGCCTGTGGTAAGAAGACAGGAGTCAGGGGTCATGGGAAATATTCATGGTTGAATCCTGAGAGAGGGTGAATGTATGAATATTTGTGGCACGAAGAGAAAAAGTACTTGAATTTACCTCGCAGACATGCATTTAGCTGACTTGCATGGAAAAATCTGCGACCTTTTGACCCCGTGGAAGAGATATGAGGTTACATCCAAATTTAGAAATGCGACAAAATGCACAAACACAGCACATGTAGCAATGTACACACAGAATCGTGCGTAGTCTTTCCCTAGTCCTGTTGAAACAGGAATCAGACAGACACCTTTTATTGGATTCTCATATTCCATCTGCTCAGTGCTGAATTCCAGTAGACAGATTCTGTCACCACAAGAAAATCTTTGCGAGACATTTGATCATAGTTGGAAAGCTTTTATGCCCAATTACTGAGACCATATATGGATGGATTTTGAAGCGCAGTCAACAATGGGTACTTACAGCTAAATCTGTTTCGAAAACCTGATGCCTTGGTTTGGATTAGTGCCGTTTTACTAGCTTATCTTAGTATCATTTTAGTTACATGTTTGTATAATCAGATAAAGACAACATAAAAGCATTTAACAATGTTTTGTGGGAGATTATGTAGGGAGAGTATTGTTTATATCCATCAAGCATCGGTTTTATTTTGTCTTATTTTAGCTGATTTTTATTTGAAATTCATATTTAACGGAATGATACAGGACTTTTGCGAGAAAATATGTAGGACATGTACTGATTTGAATTAAAGTGTTTATTTTATTTTAATTACTTTTAATAACTTTTAACTGATTTGTAGGAAAACATTTAGGATTAGAAACGATTTAATCCATAATTGATTGAAATATAGCTGCTATCTTTTTATAAAACTTTTTATTTAATTTTTTTAACTTTTAACTTAGTATATAATTTGTATGAAAATATAGGATCTGAATCAATTTCTAATGATATTTGATTGAAATCTAGATGTTATTTCTTTATAAAAACATTTTACTTTATTTATTTATATTTAAAAACTGTTTAAGAAAATAAATAAATAAAATATTAAATATTTGTAGAAAAACATGTAGGATGTGAACCAATTATTTTATTTTATTGAATTATTTTAAAAAACTTTTAACTGAGTAAATAATTTGTATGAAAACATTTATAATGAGAAACAATTTAATCAATTCATAATTGATTGAAATGCAATTTTTTATCATTATTTAATTAAAATTATTTAAATATTTAAAATAAATTATTTTATTTTATTTCTAAAATCTTTTAAATGCTATTTCTTTGTAATAACCATTTTTTTATTTACTCATATTTAAAAACTGCTTAAAATATTTCAGTAAAATACAAAATATTTGTATAAAACATTAACTGATTTTCATTTTTCCTGACTATTTAGCCCTGTAATGTACAGAATGCATAGAAAATTATACATTTTGATGAAGAATGATGAAAACAAATATTTTTTTCTTGAAAACAGGAGTTATTTTCTGATTTAAATGTACATTGTATGTCAACCAACAGACTGATGTTCTTGACAGACTGGTGTTGATTGACGTGCAGTGGGTTACCAGGTCAGGGCAAATGAATAACCTCATCGGGGCAGAGTGTTTAACTGGTTGAACTAATGTTAACAAGTTTTGTTGCTCAGTAACCAATGTTAAACAGAAGCCGTTGTTCCCAGTAACACACCTGTCAGGGAACTAAAGCATAGGAAATATTGTCCAGTCATAACATTAAAACACAGACACTATTCACAATCATAGATAACCTCTTCAAAAAGTACAATGCTGGTACTATAGTTCAGTGATGATATCAGATGGTGGTGCTTTGAATCATACCGTGGTATTATTGACTGTCAATTCATGTAACGTGACAAGAGAGTTGCCAAAGGTTACAGAGGACATATGCTAAAAGAAAGTACATTTTAATCTTTCAATTTAATTAGTATGGTAAATGGTCACATCCTTTTATTATAGATTTACAACAAACAAAATAGACCAATTTAATCGATCTTTGCGCTACTAGTTGCTTAACCTTTGAGAGGTGTTTTGAAAATTATGATTAAGCAACCACAGGATTGTGAAATTCATATTCACTGACTTCTGATTTTTCTGCTCTGAATCGCACCTGATGATTCATGTACTGTTTAATTACCTGAAGTGAATTACTTAAATCATTAGGGGGCGTATCCTGTTTGGAAATGTTCCACCTGCCAGGCAGGTTAGTCAGCCGCTCCGGGTGATGAAACGCTGTCACCTGATTGCTTCACAGCAGGAAATGAGAGGTTAAGCTAAAGGATGCGTGTCTGTTAAGACATCTTCAGAATCTCACCATCTGCAAACTAAACAACCAAAACTAACACACTCCCATTACAATCAACAAAGCTGATACTGGGAAAATGCTTAGGAATTTAAGAAATTAAAAACGTGCTAATGTTACTGTAAAAACAATATTTATTAGATTATATTACATTAAACAAGATGAAACATTTTTCTGTTGAAAAAATGTGTGTGTGTGTGTGTGTGTGTGTGTGCGTGCGTGCGTGTGTGTGTGTATATAGATGAGAATTTATATATATATTTATATAATGTTATGTATAAATTACACACACACACACACACACACACACACACACAAATGCATAAGGGATCTAGAATATGGTTGTCCAGATAAGGGCATTAATATGTGCTTTATAAGTACTAATGAATAGCCAAAATGCTAGTAATATGCATGCTAATAAGCAACTAGTTAATAGTAAGAATTGGTCAATAAACTAAAGTGTTGCCTTTATATTTTTATTTTACTTATATAAAAATTTAGTTTAACAGGACAAAAACATGTAATTTTTTTTGTTAAACCTTATAATAAATATTGTGAAATAATTTAGAAACTACCTCATAATTTATGTTCAAAATCTATATTATTTTTACCTGAATATTGAATTTACTTTCAATGAAATATTGTTGATAGAAATTCACCTCTTTACAGAAAATAAATGCACAAAGAATAACATTTAATTACATAATATTAGTATTGATTGTAATTAGTGAATTTGTTCATAATTCATCATGTGGCCTTTTGTGCCATTAAAAAGTAAAATTATTAAAATGATCAATTCTATTAATAAAAATGATTATAAATAAAAATAAATTATTATTATTATTATAAATATTTCCAGGGGATTTCAGGCAACCTGAAAGTGCAGGCTTTTTTATTTGTATATATTATTTTACAGCGCAACAAGATGTCCTTCAGTATTATTGTGTTGTAGTTCTGTTGGGCAAGAGATGCATCTGTTATATGGTAAAATCATATTAACCTGAAACATTAAGCTTAGCTGGAATTGGATCAGCCTGTTATCAGCGCTGTTCTCCCCCTGCAGTAGTTTTAAGTGTTTGGTTCATATTGCTTGTCCCCAGAGGGCAAATGACTCTCTTTGGAGAACCTGTTTAGAACATCCACTTAAACGGTTCAACAGAGTAAACACCCATCCACCTGCCTCAGGTTAAGACACACTGTCCCACACAGCTCACCTGTCCACTTCTGCCTGCAGTCCAGCCCACAATCGCTCTTATTTTCTCTCTCCTCACTTCTCAGTATAATGTGTCCTTAGGGATATTAAGAACACGGATAAGCACTTACAGTAAGATCACAAATACATAAACGCACACCTTAAAAGTCAACCGATGCGGTCATGTGAAACCAGCCAGACTTTCTTGATGGTTGCAGTCCTAGCTTGTGACCTCTGCTTAGGTAGAAAAACAGGTTTTTCCTGTGGGCTGATTTTTTGAGACATTGACAAACGTTCTTTACTCTGTTTGTAGTTAATTAAATTCACTTGTTATGAATGTGAACGTGCAGACACAACATGCCGTTAGAGGAGCCGGACAAGTATAGATCATAGATCATCAGACGACGGCAACATCATGTAAAATGTTTGCTTTTGTTAATGCGTCTCGCTACATATTTAACTGTAGCGTTTCACAAGACAGCCTGTTTATGCTTCATTTACAGATAAAGACTCTGCGTTAGACCTGTAATTTGTATCTTGTGTGCTGAACCAGCATTTATATGTGTGTGTGTGTGTGTGTGTGTGTGTGTGTCTGCAGATACATGACGGACGGAGGTCTCAACCGGTACTCCAGAAGGGTTAACCGGGTCTCAGATGGAATGAACAGCGTGAGAGGGACCGCTCACCACTTTAATCCCAAGAGTCAAGATGATACTGATAGGTAGGACTTAACCTTTAACCTTTGCGTTACCTGCACTAACTCACCCTGTAGACTCTTTTTCTTTATATGATGATGTCGATCGCCACAGACTGCTTGGTAGTCAAACCTGAGCATTTTAGATGTGCAACAGAGTTGCTTTTGTTTCCTCACAAAGGAAGAGAGTGGTCATTGTCTTCATCAGTGCCAAAGGCAAGAGCTAATGGATCGGTTTAGACATACATTCAGTTCTTAATGCATGTGTTCTCACATACGGTGTGCCTTTGTGCCGTCCTGCAGGCCCTGCGGCTGTTTTTACGTTTTACGTTTGCGCTGTGTCTCCTCAAACTCAACAACACTGTGTGAACATGTATAGCCATCTGTGTTTTTACTAAACACACTCTGAACTGACAGCGGTCGACATATTTATGATTAAAAATGTCTGATGAGCTGTGGTTAAGAATAGAAAGATGTCTGAAATGTCTGCTTGAAAAAGGAAATGAAAAATGTAGAGGTAGAAAACAAATACATTAGAGAGGATTTTGAAGAAATGGGCTAAGAAATGAAAGTTAAAAGCAGTGGGTGGGGAGACAAGTTGATGTTGTAAGAATGTGCTACTGGAATGATTGATGGAACGATCATGGAGCTGAAAGAAGCCTCAAAAACATGAAGACTGTATTTGCAAGAGATTTTGTTAGTGATCATCATAAGCTGCTCACTGATGTCATTATTTACTCACCTACATGTTGTTCCAAACATCTATGACTTTCTTTATTCTGTAAAACACAAAAGAAAATGTTTGAAAAGTGGCCATACAATGAAAGTCAGTGGGGTCCAATGTTGTCAGGTTCTGTAATTAAAAATCCTATTAATATTTTCCATAGAGAACTGATTTTTAGCGATAATATCGCTTATAAATCGTTAAAAAGTGACCTACGAGGTTGTTAATCGATAATATTTGCTTTTGTTGAAGCCATCAACCCACATTATTTCAACTTATTTTGTAAATAATCATGTTTAACAGTGGGATCCCTGGTGAAAAACTACATTTCCCATGATTCTTCAGAGAATCTCAACCAATCAGAGAATTGAGACAAAAGAAGCAGTTTCAATGAAGCACTGCAAATGACGTAATTAAGACTTCCAACACTCTCAAACTATTTAATATTTGTATCTATCTATCTATCTATCTATCTATCTATCTATCTATCTATCTATCTATCTATCTATCTATCTATCTATCTATCTATCTATCTATCTATCTATCTATCTATCTATCTATCTATCTATCTATCTATCTATCTGACGCGTTCATTTGCAAAAACCAACTCCATTTTTTTTCTCAGAAATTACCTTTTTTTTATTGCACATTCCAAGTAATAGCAATCAAACTGCTGTTGGATTGTTTTGATTAAGTAATAATAACTTAAACAAATACAAGTAACTTACTAAATTAAAGTTCATTGAAAGTATGTTTTTTTCATATACATTTTTTGTTTTTATTAGTTCTGCTAACTAATAGTCAACTAATGCCACGCCGAATTGAGGCAGTAATTAAAATGAGCCCCTATCAAGTATTGAGTACATATACAGTAAATTAACATACTTTCCAGAAGGCCAACAATTCACTAAAAAAAATGTATTGGTCTTATGAAGTATTCTAATTTGTTGAGATAGTAAATTGGTTAGTTTTTGTTAAATGTGAGCCAAAATCATCACAATTAAAAGAACCAAAGACTTAAACTACTTCAGTCTGTGTGCATTGAATTTATTTAATACACGAGTTTCACAATTTGTGTTGAATTACTGAAATAAATGAACTTTTCCACAAAATGATTGAGATGAACCTGTATATGTATCCCAGAATTTTGTTTTTTTTTTTATTCAAATCAAACTTTGTAATGTTGTAGTTCACCTCGTAGCGGGTTGATTTGGTTAATGGCTTTCCACTTTCCGAGACTTAAAGAAAAAACCTATAGGAAAAATGATTGGGAAAGATACTTACGTTACCAAAGTGGCATAAAAAGTGGTTTGGAACTACATGAGTGTAAGGGTAATTTTTGGATGAACTATCTCTTCAAATGTTGCTTTCAAAACTGAGCTCTGACAGTCCTGTCCTGCCAAGTGGACTAGACTTAGTCTGTAATTGAAAGTCTGACTCTTCATGACTGAACTTGCCCTGTCCTTGATGAAGTCAATGCAGAACGTCTCACTGATAAAATGGCAGTCAATCAAAATGTTGGCATAAAATAAGGAAAGTCAGACTACAGACAAGCCCTGTAAGATCCACTGTTCTCCAAATAAGGTCATTTTCTTGAGTCCAGCCAGGTGTTTTTGCAGGATTCTGTGCCCAGTACCTGTCAAGATATCGTCTTAGTGCCCAGATTGATACAGGTGAAGGAGGGATGATCTAAGACCTCGTGAAATGTAGCTTGAGGGCAGGAATGGCAAGAATCCAGTGGGAATTTCTTTTCTGTCTTCTTTCTTACTGGAAATGCTTGATGTCATGTATAATTTAGTGGATTCTTTCTCCAACAGCAGCTGGTGTAAAAAAAGAGTTGGGTGTTTTCGCTCACGTTATTTTGACTTGCTTTGTCATCAAATCTGCCAAAACAAAGTCCGGGTCGGTGAAGAAAGATGAGGCGGTGCGAACTTTAGTGATGCAGCCTTCTGAGAGCCGCTTAAATTCCATCGAGAAGTGAGCCATGTTGATTTTGGAGTTGGATGGTGTGGGTGCTGTAGAAGATTATTTTGATTCATTTGCGCTGTACTGTAAATTCAGTCAAGACTCCTGTGATCAGATCATAAGCCAAACTCTCTGGTTATTCATTTCAGCTGATGTCTCAGATGATGCATCAAGGTTTCTCTTGTTTTGCTTGGACTATATTTGTCTTGCAGATAATAAACTTTATTTAATCGATATTTTGGTCTGTTTAGTATAACGAGGGATGCACAGTATATTGGCACCATATCGGTTATTAGTGTTTTTATAATAAAAAAGATTTATAAAAAGTTATTTATTTCTGTTTTATTAATTGTATTAAAATAAAAGTACATAGTAATTTTTTTTTATAAAAATACTTTTACATTTTTTTGTTTAGTAATTTAATGTATTGGTCAATAATGGATATTTAATCACCAGTACCTTTATTTTTACATTTAGATTGCCTTTTCCATCATCTAATACTCACTTAAAATTGGTTTAAACTCTGAAAATGTAATCTTTAGCAAATCTCAAAATTATTATTTTTTTTCGTTTCTGTACATTAGAAAATTCACTTATGCCAAAATTTGCTTTTAAGATGATTGATTAGATTTTTTTGTGTTTTATTTGTAATTTATTTAGACAAAAATTAATAGCATACATTTAAACTGTCATTATTTAGCTTTTTTTCACATAACTGATACCTTCTGGAGTAATTTTTATTGATCTGCTACATAATGTTCATGCCAAACGTTTTTTGCAGTAAAGGAAATAGGACCTGCTCCTTTTATATTTACTTTTGCATAGAAATGCAGACACTGCCTCAAAAATGACAGTTGCCTCAAGTATGTGGTCTCTGAATCCCCGTGTAGTTTCCTGCCGGTGGAGGGATGTCCGTTTTTCAGGTCTTTGATGACTGCTACATTGTGTTTGACTGTGTAATTTAGCAGTTCAAACACGGCTCTGAAATGTGATCAGGGCGTCTCGCCCTGAAGAGGGCTTAGGGACCAAGTCTGGACTGAAAGCAGAGACCTGGTCAAATCCACACCCACACACAGAGGAAATGTGCCATATTGCACTCTCACATCTATGGGTCAGTGCGTTTCAGTCCTTCATTTCAATGCATATGAATGCCTTTGGTGTGAGGCATTCAGTCAGGTCAGTTTACATTACTGTACCTCACAAAGACTTCTGTATGAAAATAACCTCTATGTTATGATTGTCTAACCTCTGTCTTCCAGCATACTTTATACTTTAATTTGTCAGGGTGGGCTAAGTTGCTGAATACTAAATATGAGGAGGGAATATATTTTTAAAAAGCATAATAAACAGAATTGTTTACCTGTAAATATTTTAAAATATTAAAAATGGCACACAAACACTTTTTGAGTAACGACAATAAAAGTTTGAACTGATTCACAGAAAGTAATTTTGCAGAATTAGATAAAAAATAATCTGAAATGTATTGCACCATTCAGTATATTGCAAATTAAAGTAATTGCAAATATATATTGCGAATATTCAGTACACCACCCAGCCTAGAACCATTATGGTTTCTGAATGAGATTTTTGTAGCTAAGATGTACTGAGGAAGGAGCTTTGCGTGTGAGTATGTCTTACATATGAGCACTGAAAATGATAATTCCCTTTAAGCTAGGTTTGATTTATGACTTGCATTGCAACCTCGAATATTTTTCCAAAGGCGTTTACAATCGAATTGAATGTGTTACTTTTCTTTTTCTCTCATTGTTTTTAGGTGTCAAAATAATTGTGTCATGTGCTAATATTTCTTTAGAAAGCAATTTTGTGTTCTGTCAGTGCCCGCCAGTGTTGTTTGGCTGTTGATAAATTCATATGTCTCCCTATGTGACCGGAAGTCTGTAGGATTATAAGACCCTCAGCCTACACAAATGTGCTCTCCACCAGGAGAAAGACAGAAATGGAGAGATGAGATGGCAACTTGCCTTTTTGCCAACAAGCATTATTGTTCATGATAGCCCAGCAGGTACAGTCATTAAGTG
The DNA here is from genome assembly GCA_027422405.1 of Ptychobarbus kaznakovi. NCBI lineage: Eukaryota > Metazoa > Chordata > Actinopteri > Cypriniformes > Cyprinidae > Ptychobarbus > Ptychobarbus kaznakovi. The sequence continues at coordinate 35,907,608 of CM049796.1, forward strand.
CATGGGAGGGCTGAAAAAAATCTCTCTCCCCTTTCACGCTTCTCTCGCACCCCCGGCCCCTCGCCACACACACAGACTCGGCAGTAGGGGCACAGTGGCGGTAGTGTTATGGCTGAGACTGATTAGGATCTTTGATTGAGCTGGTGTGTCTGGTTCTCAGGGATCTGATATGTGCCCCTGTGATCAGCTGTAACTGTACAGTGCAGATACAAATGGATGACGAGAGGGTGAGACTGAACACTTTGGACATGACAGACTGGTCTAAGGCTTAGGCAGTGAAGTAAGTGTGGTGTTGAGGATGACAGCTGAATTGTTTTTGTAGTTGTGGCTGTGCATTTATAGTTGTGTGTCAGTTTGTTTTGGCTGGTTTTGAATATTTCTGATCAAGTGTTAACTGTTTACATTTGCGTTTATCTAGCTGTTTGTTATATCAGATTTTAATTACATTTTTGTTTGTTTTTGTTGTGAGTTTATTTTTGCAGGGTTTTGTTTTTGTGACTTATTTTGTTTTGTAGAGTTTTGTTTTTGTTATGGCTTTTTATTTTTGTTTTGAAGGGTTTTTGTTTTCTGTTTTGTTTGTATTTAGTTTTTCTTTGTTTTATTTGCCTCATTCTCAATTTTTATTTAGCATTATTTAATTGTATTTTGTTTTATGATATTATTTTAATAGTTTTTTATAGTTTTTATTTTCATTTATTTATTTACTTTGAGTCAAATCAAAATAAACAACATCTAATAGTTGCAATGAAACAGAAAAAGCAACAGATTTTTTATTTCATATTGTGATGTACATCCAAGTCTAACAGAATATCGAAAAAGAAGCAATGTAGGGCAGGGAATTGGTTCTATCCATCAGTAGTGGATTGGTTTTTGCGACATGCATTGCACTTAAAATGATAGATAGATTGTCGTGAAGCAAGGGTTAATTGGACTGAATGATTGGAGAAGATCTGTGTACATCACAAGAAGTCAGTCCTTTTCACTGGAGGATTAAGTACATTTTGATTAAACATTATGAGGTCAAACATTTTTAAAAATGGAGCATGCACAGATTAATTGTTTACATCCTATTCAAATCTATAATATGCACAAGCAAATTGATTGGGTTAATGTTCTAGCAACATTAATAAACTGCATGTATTATTAACACGTTATTAATGCCAGCCCTAATTTTATAATATTTCACATTTACATTTGCAAATTGCCATTGAAACCTGCTGATCTATTATTGGTAAGTTGGTAACATGAGTGAATGAATCCCAGACAGTCATTTAAGTCTGCCAACAGAATTCCAGCACAAAGGGAGACACAACCTCTGCCTATTGTCAAGTCATTAACCCCATCCATAGCCAAAACTGCAATGAGTGCAAGTCTGGTTCTTTCACCTTAAGCCCTCAGGGCAGACTCAATGACAGCATGTGAAGCATTCTTCACTTTTAAGCTGCTTAAGCCACCACCCGTGCAATAATTTTTTATTGTCATGTTGAGGCAAGACATTTGGAAACAATCTTTTGCGAAAATACAAAACAAATGTTTTGGAAATAGGAAATAAATGGGTTTATTTGTTGTTTCAGTGTAAATAAAGGATGCAAAAGAACATCCGTCCATTTGCCCTTGACACGTCTGGTATTGATGGAGAAAGTGATATGAAGAGAGAACTGCTTCCTCTGTGGTTTAGGACGGGTGAACATGGGCTCTGAGGGGCGCTTTGCAATCACAGCAGAGCGAACCGCTCTTCAAACAGTTAAGTGGATGGGACACGAGAAAGAGAGAACTCTTATCTGACATCTGAGGAAACAGCTACTTCCTTTACCGCAGTCTATACATACAACACATGACTGGCAGTCAATGCTCAATGGTTTCTCATCCGATGGAGATGCAAGTTTCTGGATGGTACCATTAAGGAATTGTTACAGAAAAGTTGCTCATTCTTAAAAGAATAGGTCACACAAAATGAAAATTTGCTGATGCTTTCACCCTCCAGGCTATCCAAGATGTATTTTGTTTCTTCATCAGAATAGATTTTGAGAAATGTTGCATTATATCACTTTCTCACCAATGGATGCCATCAGAATGAGTCCAAACAGCTGATAAAGACATAATGCTTTTTCCAGTGGAAAAAGTCCATCCCGTTATCCTCGCACATGTTTGTTTAGAAATGGACTGTTTCACTTGTAAATGTTGTTGATCTGAGCATATTTCTCTCTTGATTCAGATGAGATGACTTTTTCAATGGAGAAAGTAGCATTTTGAATAGAGGACTCATATTGTAGCCCGAAGCAATGGGTTTAAGTTAAATGCATATTAATTATGGATTTGTTTATTACAAACACCCAGCTTTTTTCTTAACAAGATGTTAATTGATGGACTGGAGTCATTAGAATTACTTGTGGATTTTTGTAATGTTTTTATCAGCTGTTTGGACTCTCATTCTGACGGCACCCATTCACTGCAGAGCATCCATTGGCGAGCAACTGATATAATGCTAAATTTCTCAAAATTTGCTACAGTGAAGAAACTAACTCCACTACATCTTGGATGGATGGCTTAAGGGCGAGTACATATTCAGCAATTTTTCATTTTGGGTGAACTATTCCTAAGAATGCTGATAACTCATCTAAGAAAACTTTTTTTTTTGTTTTTTTTAAAGCCATGTTTAAAAGCTATGTTTTATTTGGGTCTCAACTTTGTCTCAAATTGTTTCTTCTCCTATCTTCCTTCATATAATTATTGTGCGACATTGTTGAGATCTCGCTAAACTCTAGAGAAGACTTATGACTCAAACTCATCTTAAGTCTGTCTTTAAAAATCAAGTGAGGTATTAAAGAAATCCCATTTGTGATTTTTCCTTAAACTGGGAACATCAGTCTTGGCTGGTTTGACATGACATTGTTGAACGAGAGAGGTTTTGCAGCTTGGTAGATTCTGAAAGTGTTTTCGTGGACAATGCGATTGTTTATGTGGGGAGGAATCACACCTTTAACAGTGCTAATTAGATGCTTGAGACAATGATCTTAATCACTCGGCACAGCCATCACACCCCGTGGCCCATTCACATGCAAACGTGGCCAGGGAACAGGAAGTAGGAGATGGAGGGACAGAGAAAAGAAAAGAAACAGAGAAACAGCCTGAAAGACAGAGGGAGGAGGATATCCATCAACACAAGCGTCCTCCATCCCCCGTACTAACTTGTGTGTGACACAGAGAGAAAGAGAGGGAGAAATAGTCATATAAATGGATTCTGTATGCAGTGAAGGGGAGTAACTGGCTAAAAGTAGCAATGATATTCATTTATCTACATTTTTAGAAACAAGTTGTTTTCAAAACAATATTTCCTAAAAAGCCTTTTCCAGTTACAAACTTATTTTTCAAAAAGTAGTGGTTTAATCTCTCTCTCTCTCTCTCTCTCTCTCTCTCTCTCTCTCTCTCTCTCTCTCTCTCTCTCTCTCTCTCTCTCTCTCTCTCTCTCTCTCACACACACACACACAGGTTAGCTACTACTTTAAAGGGATGCTTAAAATTATTAATATCTTGTAGCATAACTATTATAGTATGAACAGTCCAAGTTGTGATCGTATTTTTATTTTGTGAAGATATTTTATATGATATTTTATTATTCAGTGCAAAATGTACAGCTTTTGTCTACCAGCATGCGCTGTCACTGTGTATTCTGTGTGAGGGAAGTCGGAGACAGAAAAGCGCCAGAAAAAGAGAGTATTTGTGTTGTTTCAGTGTGACGTGTATTTGCAACAAAAGAACACATAGAAGCGAAAACAAAGGGATGGTAACACAGGACGCTAAGAAAACAACAATGGAGAAATTGTCATGTGCTTTCAGTATCCTGGTGGCTACTACAGACCCTTTTTTAGCTACAATTAAGCTCTTTTCTAACTATATTTATCTATATATCTATATATATATATATATATATATGTTTTTGCCTTGTGAGGTGAGAACTGTACTCCTTTTTCTAAACACCTTTTTTCTCCTTTTCACATTTTTAACTCTGCCTCACTATTAGTCATGCAATTACACTTTATAAAAATAGCATATTACTTATGTTTAATCTCAGTGTAAATACACTAGCACACAAAAGAGAAACCAAACCATTTATAATGTTACTAAAGAATTCTATTTCAAATAAATGTTGTTCTTTCTATTAATAAAAAAGTATTTAGCAGCACAACTGCTTTCAACACAGATAATAATAATAATAATAATAATAATAAGATTAGTATTAATAAGAAAAATAAAAAATTATGGTGCAGCAAATCAGCATTTTAGAATGATTTCTTAAGGATCATGTGACACTGAAGACTGGAGTAATGATGCTGAAAATTCAGCTTTGCATCGCCAGAATAATTTCCGTTTTATATATTTAAAAAAGAACAGTTATTTTAATTTGTAATAATTATTAACAATATTACTGTTTTACTACATTTTAGATCAAATAAATGTAGTCTTGGTGAGCATAAGAAACGTATTATTTTTTTAAACAGTCGGTTTAATTATTTACTTATTGATCATATTTGGCCATTGCTGCATCATATACAGTAGTTGCATATTTGTATATTTATAACACAAGAATGGTGAGGTAATATACAGTATTGTGAGTGGTTTTATCATACATTGCCTTTCAAGCAGTTTTTTGAAGGAATTGCAAGTCTACTGTGTTGTGCCATGGTGCTTATATTTGCCTTGCACGTTTAACCATTTTATTTCCATATTCAAAACAATGTAAATCATGCTCTGCGGTTCCCTGGAAAACCAACACTAACACAACCGAAGTGTGAGACCTGAAAAGTTGTCGCTTTTGTTATATTTCTTTGTTGAAGAAGATGAAGGAGAGAGAGAATGCGAGCGGGCTAGAGAAAGGAACTACTCTGAATTCCTCACGCTCACTAGCAGCTCTGTCATTACAAACGTCTGGCGGCAAAGGTTTGGGCACGAGGGTTGGAATCTCTCTCTCACTTTCTGTGTGCCTCTGTGTTATTATACAAAGTCACGTGCTCAAAACTGCTCTATGAAGCCAGAAACCTCTGGTCACGCTGTATATATACATTCCCCAAGATTTTTAGACATCTATTTGCACTTTCAATGGTTTTAACCCTAACAAAATTAGCGGCTACCTCTGGTTTTATGGATTTTTGGATACGAAAAAAGCTGAGACGCTACATATATAAGGTCTCGTTTGCCCACAAAGTTGTCTGCCAATGTTTGAGTCCAAAAACACTGCTTGCTGTTTTGGTAAACGCAACAAAATTGCATCTCGGTTAGCAGGATATTCCACAAAGGATTAAGCCAGCTTGACCCTTAACTGTGGGATGTGACCCTTAAAAAACATTTGTAAACAACAGGGCATGAGAATGTGAAGCATTGCGGAATGAACTAATTGGCCAGGTTTGGTGAAGTCTGTAGGCTAGTCACTTATTGACTTTATGTACCACTAGAGCCACTAGCTAGCTACCCGCTAAACCCCAGACAGACAGATCTGTAAACCCAAAATGGATTCCCTCGTATCACAGTGCACTATGCTTCCAAGCTGTAAAAACACACTGAAGCCGTAACTTATCACAGAAGTTGGTGAGCTTAAGAAGCTACACACACATACTCTTAATGCTTACACACAAACACGTTTCATGTAGGAACCTGCCTTGCCTCAAACCTGTAAGGTCACCTGGCATTTACGACGTAACGCAGATGTCCAGATCTAACTCATGTGAAGACGGATAGGATAGACGAACTTTCAAAAACACATTTGTTATTTCTTTAACATGTTGATCATGTTGTTATTACTAGCTAGCATCTTCTTAAACTAAATATAAACATATGTAATTGGAAAAACTTGAAAAAACATTAACATTTAAACATTAAAATGTTGCCTTGGCGACTAACTGAAATTAGTTGAAAACGGAAATCTTATAAAGATTTATAAAACAAAAATTAAAGCTGTATAGAAATGCTTACAAGGACTGATTAAAATGACAAAAATTTAACAAAATTAACTTAAAAATGAAATTATAAAAATAAAAGCTCATTCAAAATATCAGTAAGTACTATAATATTATTTTAACAATATTTAAATAACTCTATCATCATTTTATCATCCTTATGTTGTTCCAAACTTATATAATTTTCATTCCTATGTGAATATAAAAGATGATATTTTGAAGAAGTGTTTTTGTATGTAAGGTCCTTGCACACTGAGTCTGAAATGTTTGTTTTTGCGGGGGATTTCTTTCGGGGGGTATCTTCCGTATTCGTCATCCTTTGCTATCAAAATGCTGGCTACGGATGTGAAAACGCAGAAAATCGAACCTGATCTGAATTTTCTTATGACGGACGAAAGTGTCGAAGGCAGTGTGTAAACGTGATTGACACAACAGGAGCTCGGATTTATTTTTTAACAAACAAAAATTTTGGACAAGAATTTCGGACACTGTGTGCAAAGACCTTTACAATGGAAGTCGACCCGGTCCAAAATAACATTTTATAGACAGTGTTTTTTTTTTAAACCGTTATTTTTTTGTTTCATATTTTCATATTATATTTCATAGCATTGTCCATTAAAATACATTAGTTGACCACTTCTATTCACATTCATTTTATAGATCAATTTTTTTGTTAACAATTGTCTTGTTTTAACTTTACTAAGCTAAGAAGTAACTTCTGACACAAAGTTGATGCTTTAGGTTGATTTGTGAGAATTCACTTGGTCAAATGTTCCTGATCTGTGAACCATAAACACTGGATGTTAGCAGGTTTTTTGACCACTTGAAAACCTAATTTGCTTTTAAGCTTTAGCTCATTACAGATGAATAATTCATCTTAATTAACATCTTGACATTCTCTCTAATCCAGCTCTGTTCTGAGACCAGTTTATAGAGTCAACACCCATCTCCTTTTGAAGTTCTGCCGGGCTTAAAGACTGCTTTGTGATCAGATTACCCTTCCTTCAGTTGGTAAAGCCGCTCCCCTCAGCTTGTGGTTGGCTGCTGGGTGTGTGTGTGTGTGTGTGTGTGTGTGTGTGTGTGTGTGTGTGTGTGTGTGTGTGTGTGTGTGTGTGTGTGTGTGTGTGTGTGTGTGTGTGTGTGTGTGTGTGTGTGTGTGTGTGTGTGTGTGTGTGTGTGTGTGTGTGTGTGTGTGTGTGTGTGTGTGTGTGTGTGTGTGTGTGTGTGTGTTTAGGGAGAATCGGTCTCTCTCTCAGAGCAGTGAAAGGCAGAGCGAGGGAAGGAGTGCAGTGGAGCTTTACTCATGAAGCTGCCTGCCACCCAGCCAAACTTTAGCGGCTTCTCGCTGGCTGTCCCGGGATCAGGCTTTTGCCTGGGAATTCTGCAGCCCGGCTCCGACACTCTGAGGTACAGAGGAGGGATTTTCTTTGTTTGAGGATTTATGAGGTGGAAAGTTGCTTTGCCACGTGGGACTGTTTTTGTGTGAGTGTGAAAGAGAAAGGTGTGTAGTGACAACACTTTACCGATCTTACATTGATTTTTTTAAGTTTTAGAATAAAATAAACATTTAATAGATTTTTATTATATACAAAATATTTAAAACAAATAATAATGCCACTAATTGTGATTAGAAAATAAAAAGCAAACATATATATAGTGATTAAACAATGTACATTTATTTTATTGAAAAAACAAAGGATGCACTGATCAAGGATTGGATTTTTAGAGTAAATGCATAAGATAGTGATTGTCATCTTTCTTAAATGTATACAGTTTACTCAAAAATGATGCCTGCTTTGACCATTTGAGCCAGCACTTGATCTACTTTTATAACGGTCTATGAAAGGTGAGGACTGTGATTGTTCTCAGTTTTGGTACACGTGTTTCAAGAAACATCTTCCTTGCTCTTTGCTATTGACAAGCTCAAGATTTAGCACACTGACTCAGCTTTGTCTCTATTACTTATTTGAATACACTACTGTTCAAACGTTTGAGGTCAATACGATTTTTGTTACAAATAAATGAATCATTTTATTCAGCTAGGATGCATTAAATTGATTAAAAGTGACAGCCTGGCAACAGGGCATATACATTATTACATTTGTAATGTTACAAGCATTTCTGTTTCAAATAAATACTATTCATTTGAACTTTCTATTCAGCAAAAAATCATGAAAAAACAATGTATTACGGTTTCCACAAAATATTAAGCAGCACAACAGTTTTCATCATTGACGAAAGAAATGTTTCTTGAGCAAATCAGTATATTAGTCTGATTTCTGAAGGATCGTGTGACCGAAGACTGGAGTAATGATGCTGAAAATTCAGCTTTGCCATTACAGGACTAAACTACATTTTTATATATATTCAAATCAAATTTAAATTGTAATAATATTTTACATTATTACTGTTTTTGCCATACTTTTGATTAAATAAATGCAGCCTTTGTGAGCATAAGATACTTATTTCAAAAATATACAAAATCCTATTATCACCAAACTTTTGAACAGTAGTGTAATTTTCCAACGTTTAAAACCATAGTCGCCACCACCACAACACAGACATGTTTCTCAAAGCTACAAGATAATCAATGACCCATGCACTTTATTTCTTGCTGTTCCTGGTTAAAGTACCTTTCCTGCTCTCCCACAATGCCTGGCAACAGGGCTGGGGTTGCTGTAGAGATGGGTATCCTTGCAGAACTAATTGATAGGCCACCCAAAGCAAACAGGACGGGGCAGTGTGTGTAGCTCACAACTCCACGCTGCTCTTCTAATAACAGGTCTTTAGAAAAAAACTGTTTCCTGCCCTGTGGATCAACCCCCTATATGCTTTTACTTCTTTGGAGCTTGACACTAATCTAATCTCCCAGACGGGGGAGGGGCGGGGGCCGGGCCCGGGGCCACTGTTTCTGCATGCACGTGTTTGACTATGGCGGAGTAGATGACAGGTTGTTTTGGGACGGTGTGTGTTTGGTCTTGTCAGACCTGTGTTTTCTGTCACTGGTAATTAATTTGCTGATTCATAATATTAGCTTAAAAGTATTAGTGAATGTTGTTGATGTTGGTGGTGAGAGATTGTGGAAAGCAGGTGAGACGGAGAGCGTTTCTACCGTTTTTATTCAAAGCATCTCAGGCAGGTGTCTGTTAATATGGAGATTTGACTGTATGATTTGCCTCTTTAATTGTTTTACCTAGACTGCAATGGGAGTCTTCACAGCTGAAGAGTCGTCAAGCCATCGTATGTGTATGTGACTTTATTTATTTTTTAAATGTCCCGGCTCTTCCAGGCATTGGAATAGCCGGGACAATGGCAGTGAATGGGTGTTGAGATTTTGAAGTCCAATAAAGTGCATCCATCCATCATAAAAAGTACTCCACATGACTCTGCGGGGTTAATAAAGGCCTTCTGAAGCGAATCGATGTGTAAGAAAAATATCCATATTTAAAACTTCATAAACCGTAATCTCTAGCCTCCGCTAACTGTCGAATGCGCGTTCATGAGAGAATAGCGTTCCAGCTGAGGAACATGGAATCGCAGTGGTGAGAGTAAAGAAAACACCGGTTTTGAATTGAAAGTACAAAATGAGGATTTGCAAAGAAAAATGCGATAAAAGATTTCGATATAAGCCAAGAGGAGACTTTTTTTCATTGCTGTAAACAAAACTTGGTTCTCGCGAGACTAGCATATTCTATATGCTATGCTCATGCTACGCCTACGTTTTATGAGTCGCACTGGAATGGATTTTTCTTACACAAACCCCCCCCCTGTGTGGAACACTTTTATGATGAATGGATGCACTTTTTTTGGACTTCAAAATCTCAACACCCATTCACTGCCATTATAAAGTTGGGAGAGCCAGAACATGTTTTTATATAACTCAGATTGTAATCATCTGAAAGAAGTCATTAACACCTAGGATGGCTTGAGGGTGAGTAAATCATGGGGTAATTTTCATTTTTGGGTGAACTATTCCTTTAAGTCATTATTCATATATAATCTCTATCTATAGAAAGCTGTGATGACTTGTGGTGGTTTGAACACAAGAACTGATTCAGCTGTGAACAAATCATTAATTCATTTTCATATGTCTCAAATAATCTCACCTGAACAGTTTTTAAAGAGATTTCAACGATTGTGCTCAGATTTGCAGTGAAGCCAGATCAGCTTTTTGTCTCATTTTAAGTGAGAAAGCATGAGTTAAGTAATTCTTCAATTGTTCTTCGACGTTTTGTGCTTTTAATTCACCCAAAATATTTATTTTCTTTCTGGCATTTTAAAACATGCCTTTGTTTGTATTCCATGCCTCTTTCAGAACCAATATATTGCACGCTCCCCTTCTATTTTGGGATGGTTTGCACTTGGGCAAAGCAATAGGAATGTCTTTGGATGATATTGGAAAGAAAGAAACAGAGCGATGAAGTCTTTGAACATGTATAAATGTACCACTTTCTGACCCACCTCTTCCCTCTCTGCCACCCACACCCTCTGCTTCTCTCTCTTTCATGTATGAAGTATTGTGTGGCTGTTCAGAACGTGGTTTTGTTGTTGTGAAGATCAGAGAGGTTGACATGCTGGTCAACAAGAAAAGATGTTGGACTGTTCTGTTGTGCAACTTAAAAATTGTGACTAAACTATAAAGGAGTTGGTTGGGCTGACTTCATTTATTCAACATAACATTTAAAGAATTCATTCATAAAGTTGTACTTGTTGTCTAACTTTATATGTATACTGTAGTAAATGACTCACTTAGTAATAACCTTTTGAACTTAATACTATAGTATTTACTTTTTTAATCAAGAATTTCCCCTTATACCTTTACAAGTTAATTACAAGTGGTATTTGTTACTCGGTTTATAAAATAAATATTTTTTTAATATTATTTTAAATATATATTCTCATTCTGGTATAAGAATATAAAAAAAAATCTGAAACATTTTATTTATATTTTTAATACTATGAATAAATAATATTGAATCAATATTACAATTTCTATGTAATATTAAATATTTTTTATTATATTTAAGACAAATATGACCTATGTTATTAATTTTGTTTTCATTCTAGAATGAGAATGTTTAATTGTAATACAATTTATAATATTTAATTTAAAATCAATAATTAGTTAATATTTAGTAAATATAATTACATTTTATGCATTTACTTGGATGATAAAGACATTTAAAAGTTTATATCTGATTACATTTTTTATTTTTTATTTTATGCATTTCCTTGGATGACGCAGGCTTTTAAAAAGTGTATATCTGATTCAAGTTTAGAACTTTACAACAAGTTTAGAATCAATTGAAGAACTTTTCAGTAAGACTGAATGCATTTAAATGGATTTCATGGCATCTTTAAAAAGGAAGAAGTGACTCATTCATGTCTATTTTCTTTCCATTTCATTTTTGGGGGCTTTTTTGGTATTTGTTTGCATTCTCCATCTAAAGCATCTGACAGCATATGGCAAATGATGAATGAAGCAGATCATTTAAGCAGAGACGTTCAAGCAGACAAACACATTAAGCACAGTGTGTGTGAGAGCTTTTAGTGACAAATAGCCCCAATGGGACCAACTTTCTCACAGCTCATTAAAACAGGAACCACAGACGTTCTTCCACGCCAGTTATGTCGAGTCAGTTATGACAGACGTGAGCTAAGGGGGCTTTGCTGAAATCAAAACAAGTATCTGTTCAGCCGAGTCACAGGTCGTAAGGACTGCGGCGGATCTTTGAACACACGCCTCTCTTGATTCATGACTGCCCGTGAATGAGCTTATGGGCTGGTTTGTTTGCCTGAATGATCCTGAGAAATGAGGAGGATTAGGTGGTGTTTTAGGTGTTGATAAGACGTTTTGTTGCCACACAGTGTTGCTTAAGCTAGTTCTCTTAGCATCGCTCAAGGCTGGAGTGGCCTAAACTGGTGGCTTGTGGGAGTTCAGGCAGTCTGTGTTTGGATTTAGCAACTAGCATGGAGGGACTTCCTGTTTACACACCCCCATTACATTCATTTCAGCAAATGTCATTTTCTCCGTCTTTCAGATCTTTTTAAGGCTTATAATTTTTAGCTTGATTTTGTAAACCTTGATTTAGAAAAAAAGCCTTATTTCATCTTAAGTAGCACAATTGTTGTTTCTATTATTTTCAAATAAAGTAAATACAATTATTTTAGGAATTTTAGAATTTTAGCTAAAGTAGAAAAATGTGGGACTCTGTTAAAAGAGACAGATTTCAAATAAATAAATAAATATAAAACATTTACCTTCTGTTTCACAGACAAGGCTTAAGCCTAGTCCTAGACCTAGACTAAAATGTAAGTATGAGCTGTTTCAACTGAAATAAACTTGCACTGACTGATCTTAAAATATACCAGTGCCTTTGTTTTGTCTCAAGATGCCCCCCAGTAATGTTTTTTCCTAAGCACGTTTCTAAAAATTTCTTAAATGTCATAATTGAACTATGGACTAATCCTGTCTTAGTCTAAGCACAGGGCTTAGACTAAGCCAGGATTAGTCCATAGTTCAATTATGGTTTTGAAACCAGGCCTTAAAATATCTTAGCCGTAACTTTTGAATTTAAATAGGTTAAATTAAAAAATATAATATACATATATATAAAAAAATACGAACACTTGTTTGCCTGAAATAGTTTTTAGCCTGATTTTAGATAGATAGATAGATAGATAGATAGACGATAGATAGATAGATAGATAGATTCGGTTACTGTAATAGGCTAATTTAAGCAAAAGTAGCAAAATAGTTATGTTATTGACAAACAAACAAATAAATAAATGTATTTGACAAAGTAGCAGAAACTGATTCTGTTATTGTCAAATTTTGTTAAGTAAATAAATAAGCGTCACATTTAGGCTAAAATAGCAAAACTGTTGATTGTGTTATTGGCCAATTGTCCAAGAAAAAACTAACTTTAGACTGATTTGAGCTAAGATAGCAAATTTACTTTATTACTGTCAGATTGTATTATTTGACAATAACATGTACAATCACACAACTCAATCTCTTAACTGTGTTTTTCTTTTAACTGGTAGTGTCTTTGGCCCATATGGTTTTGGTTGAGCCCTGCTGAGCATCCTAATGGATTTCGTCAGACAGGAACACTGTGGGAAATGGGGGAAAGCAGAGCACAGCGCATTGAGAATTTGAGGCGCAGAGCTAATTAAAACGAGTTTTGAGGAGCAGAGAGACGCGCCTAATGTTTCAAGCATGATGGGAATGCAGGTTTTTATGCTCAGGCAGTCCCTGTGCAGACTTCATGACTCTCCACAGATGCTGTTTTCTGCTTACCTTTCCTTCCATTCCTACTATTTAAATCCGCATTTTCCATATTATGCATCCGTGAATTCTGTTTTATCTCTTGCAGTGCTCTTTTCGATTTAATGATATCTTGTCCCTCAGAAATATAGAGAAATGACTGTTCCTCTCTCTTTTCTCTTTGTTCTCAGTTGGGACGACAGCAGCTCAGTCAGCAGCGGGATCAGTGACACCTTGGACACAGATGACCTCAACACCAGCTCGTCCCTTAGCTCCTACGTCAACACCCCATCTGTCCCACACAGAGACGTGGATGAACAGGTCAGTCATTGATACCAGAGCCTCATGGTCTACAGAATCAGAAACATCTGCAGAAGTTCACATGAGAAACAACTTCAAAACATTATTCAGTTTTCATTTATAGAAATTATTTTCACAAAATGTACTTTAAAATGGTTTTATTATTTGATTTGATTGTCTATGTCATTGTTTTAAACAGGTAATCATTTGTATTGAAATTCTAAAGGTCCTTGCACACGGAGTCAAAATGCTTGCTACCGATGCGAAAACGCAGACAATTGAACCTGGTCTGAATTTTTTTATGATGGACGAAAGTTTCGGAGGCAGTGTGTAAACATGATCGACACAACATGAGGTCGTATTTATTTTTTAACGTGTGAAAATTTTGAACGAGAATTTCGGACTCCGTGTGCAAAGACCTAAAAGACCAGTGTGCTAATTCATTGAAATTTTCACAAAAGATTGGTCAATTTAGTACTTGTTGGTAAACAAAAATGATGTATGCTTTGTAAACCTTTTTAGACCTTTATATAAAAGGTCTATATTTATCTGAAATATGTTCATTTTAATAAAAACCAAGACTGAGTCATAAAAGTGCCTGACTTTGAAAAGATACACAAGGGAACGTAGTAGCCTTATAAATATTCAATTCAAGATAATTTGTATAGCGCTTTTTACGATACAATCGTTGCAAATCAGCTTTACAGGAAATTAAGTTTCTACAATATATTTATATATTGTAGAAACTTAATATATTTCACTTATGGCAACATTTGGTTAATTCTGTATATTCTCTGAGGGGTTGTCATCATCTCTTCTCAGGTGTTTGGTCATCTCAGATCATTTAAGGGTTGGATCCAGACTGAAGCTTGTGTAATTCCTAGTTACCACGGGATGTTAATCAGAAACAGAGAAACAAATAGAGACATAATTAGCGTAGCTGTTGTTCCATCCAAGCTAAAATTATTTGTTCAACCCAAGCTAAAGCATAATAATGTGCGTTTGATCAGATATAACTGCAGTACAAGATTGTGAGATGCATTATATGAATGCTTGGCTAAAGAGATGTGTCTTTAATCTAGATTTAAACAGAGAGAGTGTGTCTGAACCCCGAATGTTATCAGGAAGGCTATTCCAGAGTTTGGGAGCCAAATATGAAAAAGTTCTACCTCCTTTAGTGGACTTTGCTATCCTAGGTACTACCAAGAGTCCAGAGATTTGTGAACTTAGGGAGTGGGTTGGATTGTAGCGTGATAGAAGATTAGTTAGGTACGCCGGAGCTAAACCATTTAGGGCTTTATAGGCAAGTAATAATATTTTGTAACTGATACGAATCTTAATATTTCACTGAACTGTTAAAAAGCCCCTTAATTTGATTTGCCATCTTTGGTTATCATTATATGCAATCAAAAACAGGCCTGCACGTTTACAGAACTGCTTTGGGAGCGGTTCTGTTGCATCATTGTCCCTTTTGATTCAATGAAACATTGGTGGGCCTTTATCAGAACTGGCCTGTGCAGTCTTTATGAGTGTGAGTCAGCAGACTGACTCAACTCTGCCCTGGTGATTGATCATCTTTACAAGCTCAAAGCAGGTTAACATATGCTGAGCAAATGGGCCAGTACAGAGAAGCAAAGATACGGCGTCTGTCTCGCCTGTTCTAACAAGATGAGCTCTTTAAATCCAGACGTGGCACACTGGGTTGTGTGCCAGTAACTTTATCCACACCTATGGCTCATTGGTTTGTGTATTGGTGTTAGTTTTTAAAAGTGAAATCCATGACCTTATTTATCCTCAGTCTTCCGTATTTATCTCCGCAGATGAAAACACTTTTTTTTTTTCTCCGTTTGTTTTTTATTTTGGTTCTTCAAAAAAGTCCCATATGTGGTTTCCAGCACATAGTGTTAGTTTAATATCACTGAGAGATGATTATAGTGTTTTTTTAATATTTTGAATGAGTTTGCTTGTTTTTGTTTGTTTGTTTTCATTTTAAATTTAAAGTCATTTTTTATTAATTATTATTAATATTTTTTTTTAGTTTTTATTAAATTTGTATTTTGCATGTTAGATCAAATTAAACTATATGGAAATGTTTTACTTTGGTAACTAGCTGAAATTAGATAAATGTAATATCTTTTTTTTATTTTTATTTTATTCAGTTAACATTTGCTTTATTTCAAGTAACGAATATCTTTTTCAACTCTTATAGACATAAACATGATTTCTAATTCAAAGAGTTTAGAGACAAGACCCAAAAGTGCATCCGAAGCCAAATATCTGCCACCTTTCACTTCCACACCCTTGTACTTGTTCCCTATATAGTCTCCCCTCATTCTTCGGGCTGGAGTGGAGGAAGGATTTATTGTATCGGCTTTGAGATAACAATGTTTTGGAATTGGCCTGATAACAACTGGAGGCTATTAACATTCTTTCCCTGGCAATAATTTTTATGAGGATTTTCAGTAGCAGCAGCTGAACAACCACTTTCTAAAAGGGGGTGATGTCATCTTGGATACATACATTACAGGGTCATGTAATGGACGAGTTGGCTCTCTTGTCACATAATCAGATTTTATGATGCCTGTTGATGGTGTCGCTGAATAAATGAGTTGCAAATTAGCTGGCAGTGATATTGTATCTCAGTCATTAAAGACATTAGATAATATGTGTGCATATCAGTCCAAAGTCCATTTATATACTTTTTTAATGAAAAGGACTCTTAAATTTAAAAGCAGTAATTATGTAATATATATTTATATTTTTGTATTATGTAAAAACTCATTTATACTTTGCTCACAAAGCATCTGGCACCCCCTTTGTTAAAAAAAAACTGTAAAAAATATTTGTATTACCCTTTTTCCACAAAACTATATGCAAATGTTTTTTTAAATGTTAAAACTAGTGTTACCAATAGAATACAATTTATTCAATTAATATTATAATTTCTGACCAGTTTTTAGAAAGCGGAATTAAATCCTAATATACTTTAATATTATATAGGATTATTATTAATAATTGCTATGTTAAAGATATTTTATTTATCTTTAATTCATGTCCTTAGTACAAATTAACTTTGACAGCCCTAAAAAAATTCCCCCACAGACACTCTGCCCCCCCCCCTTATGGCCCCCTGGAAAACACTCATTTTAACCCACACCCCAATAGACACTTTTACTTATTTGCAAAGAACATAGAAATCCATTTGATATTGCTTTCAAAGTTCAGAAGCTCAGAAAATGTATTTGCAGTTAATGATCTTGCTTTCTCTCTTTCAGCTCCAGACGGATGCAAAGAAGCACTCTGCAGTGAAACACAAGCCCAACTGGTCCAACAACGAACTTAAACGTTCAGAAGGCAGCTCTGACGGTGCCAACAAAATGGAGACCACAACTAAATGGAATCACAGGTCCTCAGATTTCTCAGATGAATCAGAACGGAGCTCGATGGGTCGCAAGACACCTACAATTTCCCAGACAGGCTCTTGGAGGCGGGGAATGACCGCTCAGGTGGGCGTCACCTCTCCACGGACGAAATCTACAATAACTACGAACTGCAGCTCACTCAAGACACATGGTAATGGTTTAGATAGTCATGTTTCATATCCTCACGTCTTTCCAAACCTTTTTTGGAACACAAAACAGTGTATTTTGATTGTTTTTATCTACAATATGAAAATCAATGGGGTCCAAAAACATGTTTGTGTTCCAAAGAAAGTAAGTCATAAAGGTTTGAAATGACATGAAGTAAATGATGACCAAATTTTCATTTTTGAGGTAATTTGTTCCTTTTACTGAAATATTAATAATTTTTAATTTAGAAATAACGAAAAATGTTGCTCATCTGCTCCCAGAGCAAGAAAATCAACTAAATAAAATTTTTTTTTTTTTGTTTTTATTTAGCTTTTTTATTTAGTTTTGTTTTAGTACTTCACCTTTTTTTTTTAAGTTCTTCATCTTATCTAATATTTTAATTTAATTTATTTCAACTTTATTTTAGTTAATAAAAACAATTTCAAATAGTTAAGAGTAATTAAGACATTTTTTTTAGTTAAGAGTAACAACACTGACTGAGCCATGTCTCTGTTTTCATGTTGTTTCCTGAGGCATGAAAGCCACAGAGATGTATTATCTGATCACAGATCGCATCACATTGCACTATAACACCTACATTGTCTTTTGTGTAGTGTGCTGCACTCCTTTGCCGAGTCTTGTTCAGAAGAGTCTCGACATGGACCATGCTAATATGTTCAAAACATGATTTCATTTTGTGCTTGACAGTCCATGTCGTTGATCATCCCACAGGTAAGACTGACGACACCAAGGTGTCAGAGAAAGGACGTTCCAACGGCACCCACTCCACAACTGTTGATGACACCAAGAAACCTCCCCTTAGTTCGACCTCACGCATGCCAACCAGCACTTTTGGCTTCAAGAAGGCTCCGGGTGCTATGGCAACAATAACTGCGAGTGGATCTGTGGTAACTAGTGGCTCTGCGACAGTGGGCAGGATACCTAAATCAGTTGGGTTTTCTGGGAATCGAATTGTGAGTCGTCAGACGACTGTTGATGATGGATACCTTCCTCAAAGTGCTCGGATGACTCTTCAGTACCGTAGTTTACCAAGGCCTAGTCGTACCGGCACGGCTCGCTTTTCTAACCGCTCCAACAACTCAAGCCTTGATGCTAGTTTTTGCAATAAAGGTACCGCCACACTTCCCAATCCTAAGAGTCGCAACTTAGTCAAGTCTCCAATTGGAACTACTAACCAGACAGACCGAGAGAAGGGTATCTTTTCCGATGTGGAGAGCCAGGTACTTAAGACTAGCACAACTACCCAGACGGGGTGCCAAGCTGGACGGCAAGCAGGAGGAAAGTATTCAGAAATGTCCTCGCCAACCCTTCGTAGGTAAGTTCTTGAAGTTTAGCTCATGTAGACTTGAAAGACTGTTGATGAAAAATGTATTTTTCAAGGCATGTTTTTTACTTGATGTGGGTGAAAGCACCATTTTAGGTCCCTCAAATATTTACAGAGCAGTTCTCAGCTGGGCTGTGTGAGTTCCAGAATATTCTCCTCCTCGGGTGCTGGACGGTGTTCACAGGACTCAGTGTTTATCTGAGTGATTGATGTTGGTTGAGATTCTGAGGCTTTAAAGCATCTTCTGGCCACCACAAGTGCATTTTCCTTGGGCTTCTTGATGTTTCTCTAAGACATGGCACAGACCAAGAGGCTAGTGTTTGTTCTAGCTGATTAGCTCTGACTGATTGCTCTCCTAGTTAGTAGAACCAGACTACAGATAGACTGATGTTATCAGACCAGGCAGTCCATGAAGTAATGAGAAAAATCAGAGGTGCCAGACATTGCTTATCTCATATTTTTCTTTGTGAAGAACAGAGGTGTCCATCCTGGATGGCTAGTGGCCTACAGAGTTTAGCTGCCCCAAAACCCTTGCTTGGAGGTTTTTAGTGAGCCCGAAGACCTGACAGATGGTCCAGGGTTGTTTAATTAGGACTGGAACTAAACTTTGTAGAATCCTATTTTTTTAGAATAGGTTTTGACACCCTCAGTAAAGAATGACATTGATTTCCATTTTTCTGTCAATGATCAACAACAAAACAAAAAAAAAACATAAAAGTGATTCTTGTCAGTTCAGCTGGAGCTTATGTTGCTACATTTTTTTGGTAGAATACTTCAATGTTTCATTAATGTATCATTAATGCATCAATGTATCATTAATTACACATTTTCATATGAACAACCAGTCTATAAATAAACTGATTTTCACAACCCAAAAATATACATTACAGTTCCCAATTCATTTTTAAATGGACACAACAAAAAACTGACTTGTGATTCAATGAGGGTGTTAATTGGGATCTCAGTAATGGCTGTCAAACTCAAAATACATTTTGTGAATCTTACTAGTAATCGGTTCATAAGACTCATTTTGTTTGCCATTTGGTCATTGCAGCCTGCACTATGAACATTTCCCCTGCTTATTGATTAAAACAACTAACGTGTAAGCGAGTTTGAAACAGTTTCATGAATCTTTTTGACTGACTCAATAAAAAGAATTGCTTCCTAAGAGTCATTTGTTGGCCATGAAAAATTCTCTGCCTGACTGAGTCTGATTCAAACTGCTTACATTCAAGTGAGTATAAGACCATTTCATGAAAGTCTTTTTGACTGATTCATTAAAAAAAACAGTTCATAAGAGTCATTTGTTTGTGAATCAGATATCACTGAGTCATTAAAAAGACACTGGCATGCAGTCTACTATAAACCTATATTTTTTTTTTGTCACAATGTTTATTTTTTTTTGCAATTGCAACCATTTTAGTTCTTTTTTTTATCTTGTTGAATTTCTTTCCCCCTTTACATCCAGACTCTTTGGTAGCAAATCTTGCAACAAGCAAGCTCCGGTCACCACTATGGAGAACATGAATAACTCCACCATCATCTCCAATCCTCATGCCACGTCCATCCAGCAGAATGGTTCTGTAAACACACCGTCTGTCGCCAGCGGAGGCAGCGGCCCAGTTTATAGTGACTGCCTGACGGTGCCCTCTGGGGGTCATAGAGAGCAGACCCTTTCCTCTATGACCTCCAGCCCAGGATCAGCTTTCTTTCCCTGGGGAGGCAGGGATGAATTGGGCTCCAATAACATCAGTAGTGACTCCATTGATGTTTCCTTTGGAAAGGAAGATTTATGTCTTAATCGGACCAACAGCGCCCGAAATGGCCTCTTAGACAGGTGAGAAACTGATTATTCAACCATGCTAACTTCATGTCAACAGAAACTATTCTTCCAGCTGTTTGTAACTTGAAAGTATGGTTTATATCTCTAGTGATGATCTATCTTCTTTTCCACCTACTCGTCTAATCATTTCTTTATCTCCTCCCCCTTTTCTGTCACTTTTATCTGCCTCTTTTTGTTTTGTCTGCCCTGTACCCTTCTCTAGCCCTCACTCCTCCCCCTCTGCTAGCCCTAAATTTACCCGCAACACACTCCCACGGAAACAGGACAGGTAAAGCTATCTTTGTGGTCAAAGGGTCAGTTTTTCTTTGTTTTTTGTCTTTCTTGTATGCATTATGATCAGGGATCCTGACTGTGACTACAAAAAATACAAATTTGTAACAATAATTTGAAGGGAAAAAATAAACAGGAAAACTCAGTACTTAGTTTCATTCCTCTCATGTTTTTGGAATGACAGTACACCTTCCTTGATTGATTACTCTTTTGAACTGGATCTTTTTAGTAAAAAAAGAAATTCACAAAACAATCTCAGAAAATTACAAAATAGACCAAAACTGCAGGGAAATGCGGTTTAATAAAACGTCTGTCAATCTCCACAGGATTTTAGAATTGGATTTTAAAAACATTAGCTTAGACAAACTAATGCTTAGCCTATTCCACAGATTCTCGAACTAGCAAATAACCAAAGGGCATTTTGGGTTGAGCGAGCGGTGCTGAGCGTATTGAGCTCCCGCTCCACTCCGCTCACATGCTCTGGTAATAAGTCATTTTTAATTCTATCAATCTAAATCTAATTTGTCAGCCAAAACAATAATTTAACTCCTTAATTTTTTTGATCCAGTGGCTCCCTACTCATTATTTTAATCTAGAGCCCTGATTATGTCAGTAGTATGCCAATATATTGATAGTATGTCGGTGCAGTTTGTTTTAAGTGGGTTTGATTCGTTTCGTACACAATATGGTATTTACTTTGTATGTACCTTCTGACCTGGTTAAATATTGTAGTATGCAAATAATCATGGGAGCTTGGAGCTGTGGACTTGGGTTTTCTGTTACCCACCATAGATTGGATAGCTGTGCTTATCCTGGCATTGTGACATTTATCTTGGAGCTGTTTTCAAGAGAACATTCATGCGAAAGAGAAAAACAACTCTCCATTTCACTGACTTACACTTGTTTTAAACCTGTAGGTATGGCCATGTGCCTCAGGTCAAAGGTCATGAAGTGGCCCGTGATTGGCTACGTTCTCCCTCAGCTGTTGGGCCCCTAGATTCAATTGGCTCTTCCCCCTACACCCCTGCCTCTACACTCATCTCGCCCTCCGGCACACGCTTCAACTATAGCACACTTGGTAAACACAAGAAAATATGCGCAATCACTGGTTTATTTTTGTTACGCTAGGGATTACACTGTAATATGCACAATATATTGTTACCATATTGATTATGATTATCGACCAGTGGTAACATTGGTGTGTGTTTATATATAATTATAATTTTTGTATATCTCAACCAATACCGATATATTTAATGTACATATGTAATTTTATTGGTTGATATTTGATATTACATTTTACTTGCTAATTTCTCTTTTTTGTACATTTAGATTACCTTTGCTCTCTTGTAATGGTGATATAAAGTTAGTTAAAAAATATTAAAAACAATTTTTTTAGATAAACTCTGTTAAATGTAATCTAGAAAATCTGGTTTCCACGAATATCCATTTTTCATACAATGCATTATAATGTTGTAATGCTTAAAAATTATTTTGTGGTTTTATAGGTATTTTTTGGGCAAAATAGTATACATTTTAATATTAGCCATTTATTGGTTACTGGCCATAGCATGAAAATAATTACCGATACATCGGTATCTCCCAGAATGGTTTATCCCTAGATTATGTGTAAAATGTTATTTTAGATAATCGTCTGAGGGTTATTACCCAATACTAGAGGCAGACTTAATGCAGCTCAAATTGTGTTTTAAGTTAAGTTTTAAGTTAGAATTGTCAATTTTATTGAACATTTAAATGTAATGTTTCAGTTGCTTATGCTTTAACTAAAATATCTACTAGTCTCCCCCTTTATTGTGAACTTTGAATGCACATTCATGTCATTAGGTTCATTCTTAGTATTTTTATAACCCTGATCCCTGTGTTGACAACCCAGGCAGCCCCACCACAGCTTCTCAGATAGCAACTTTGCGCGGCACCAACGGTCAGGGCAATCACGACACCCTGTGCGACCCCTACAGCGACCCACGTCTGAGGAACCCCTCGATGAGCCTGGAGGAAAAGAGCCGCACTATGAGCAGCTCCGGATCATTCCGTGAAGGCCTGGAGGAAGGTGAGACTTCAGAATGATTCTGATGGATCTAAATAAACTATTATGAATTTGCGATTTTTGTGTACTTTGGTGTGTATAAGGAGACTTAATATGAGCTAGTATCATCTGAATGTGTTATTTCTGTCTGCTATTAGAATTTACTATCATAGCTTAATCCATAACGTCATGTTTTTGGAAAGGAGGAAATAGACCTGCATTGTTCTGTTAGCTAATAACTAAATGATAGGTTGTCATTAATGTTAGTGTTTTCGACAACATCAGGCTGTAACGTGTGTCCTTACTTGCGTCAAAGCATAAACAAACAAAGAGCGGCTTTGTTGGCCTTGGCAGCCTTTACCCCACAGTTAATGTTGATTTGATGATTAACTCGCCTGCATTGGCTCAACACCACTTGTCCCACGGCTCTTTTGCTTTCTGCAGTTATGATTCATGTCTTTGTAAGGTAGTGATGGTGTTGATTTCAATGTGCCAGTGAACTTAAGCAGTTGTGTTCAGGCTTGTAAAAAAAACAACAGTTGCTGTTCGCAATGATGCATATCCTCAATCTAATGCAGTTTTTTTAAAAGGTTATTTTTGCCCACTCGGTTTGTTATTGGCTTAAAAAGGAAAAATTTGGCTCAGAGAGGAATTACCGTTAAAAAAAATTATTTGGTGAAATTAATGTGCACTGTAGAGCTTTAAAAGCATAATAAAATGGTGGTATTTTGATGTATCATGGTACTGAATGATAACCATATTCATGTACCATAAAGAAATGTTATTCAGCAATGATGTCTTACAGTGATAAAAAGTGACTGTAAAGACATTTCTAATGTTACTAAAGATTTCAATTAAATGCTGTTCTTTTGAACTTCTTATTCATCAAAGAATCCTGAAACAAATTATCATGCTTTCCATAAAAATAAGCCGCACAACTGTTTTCAATATTGTTAACAATCAGAAATGTTTCTTGAGCAACCAATCAGCATATTCAAATTATTTCTGAAGGATCGTGACTATAAAGACTTGAGTAATGGCTGCTAAATTTCAGCTTTTATTTAAAATATCATTCTTGTCTAGGTTTTTTGTCTTGGGTTAAAAATCCCCCTTAAGCAATTTCTCTGGGCCGTGAAGAAACCATTTGTTCCTTGAGATTAGTCATGAAGACTGATCCCTTTTAGTTTTTTTTTGTGTGTTTTTTTAAACAAGGAGAGGAACACAAACTCATAATTCTTTGCAAATATGCAGTGTGATAAAGGGGATTTATAACCTTCTATCACAAGGGCGAGTTGAATACCCTTTCACCCACAAATGATTTCACAGTGCATTTGTTTTGGCACACTTTTGTTTCCTTTTTGTTTTTGGTTTGGCAAAAACAAATATCAAGTAAAAACATACTTGCACGTATAACTTATCAGAAATATTCTGCCCATAAAGGTATTGTTGACTAAACAATAGCCCACTTTAAGGTGATAAGCACTTTATGGTGTTTCAGTATGTGCTAGCTAATTCTGCTAATTTTTCATGCTAGTTTTTCAATGGCTCACATGCTACTGCGATACAACAATGGTTTTATTTTGATTGTATTTTTCTTCTCTTCACAGTTCATGGCTCATGTTTGTCTCTAATCTCTAGCACATCGTCAGTTTACTCTACGGTGAGTCAAAATATTTTGAATTGATGATAAATGTTAAAGTTCAATGGTTATTTCACAAGGCCGTAACCATGTCTTGAACATTGGGGGGGGACCAATTTATATATATATATATATATATATATATATATATATATACAGGTGCATCTCAATAAATTAGAATGTGGTGGAAAAGTTCATTTATTTCAGTAATTCAATTCAAATTGTGAAACTCGTGTATTAAATAAATTCAATGCACACAGACTGAAGTAGTTTAAGTCGTTTGTTCTTTTAATTGTGATGATTTTGGCTCACATTTAACAAAAACTCACCAATGCCTCTCTCTCTCAAAATGGCCATATTTGAGAAAAAACGTTTAGTTGTTGCTTAACTGAATATAACTGTCGGTCGTTTAACATTTCTATCGTAAAACAGTTGACTAACATTAAATGATTAGCAGCTTCCATCTTACCTCGCTCTCTTTCATTAATCTCAACATCTGTGAACGCTAAACCCCGCCTACTTTGATTTGATTGGCCAGGTCAATTATTTTGACTTTGACGAGCGCTGTTAGCCCGCTGACGCAGAGCAGCGTGAAAATGTTACTTTTAAAGCTTTTTTTGTCATCCTAACAAGAGCGTTGCGTAATGGAGGACAGCATATCAGTGCAGGAATTTCAAATATTGGGGGGGACATTTGGCCATTTCTAATTATTGGGGGGGACTTGTCATCCTCAATGTCTATGGTGGTTACGGCCCTGCTTTCATTTGTCAGGGTTGTTTCGTGATACTTTTCTTAGCTTTAGAAAACTTACAAGTTAGTTGAAACTTAAAGAATTGTGTAGAGTCTCGCTGTTAAAGTGAATAGACTTTATAGTCATAAATGTCAGACTTAATGAGAAATTACAAGCAGTTAAGTTACAGATAAGAGAAATTAACCAATGTTTAAACTGCGTTTATCAGATAAAGGTAATAACACGAAATCCTCATGGTGACTTCTTTCTCTTAAGTGGCTTTCTTTACACAGATGTTCAAAAAACTTTATTCCACACCATTAATCTTTGTCTTTTCTTCTTTTTCCATCTCTAGCCTGAGGAAAAGGCTCAAATGGAGGTGAGAACAGCATCCCTCATTTCTTATAATGTAAATTATTGACTGTGTTGCACATGGAAGCCTGTAGACTGTCCAAAACACTGTTTTTCTCAGCTGGTTTGTAATTTTAAACACACTTTGATGTAACCCTCTTTAAGCCTTTGAAAATGTCAGTGTTTGTCATGACGGTCTTGGTGGTAACTGTCCTTGATATCTACTCTTTAATCTTTGTGTTTTATGTCTGCATCCAAAGTTTCCCTTTCATGCTGATCAAGGGCTAGACTCTCCTTAGCACATTATTATATGAGAAACCACAAACTGGCCTGACATTAGCATCAGAAGTCAGCTTGTCTTTGAATAACTGAATTTAATGTTTGTTTAGATCCGTAAGCTGCGGAGGGAACTGGATGCATCGCAGGAGAAGGTCTCGGCGCTCACAACACAGCTCAGTGCCAATGTGAGTACACTGGACAGTCGTTTTGGCACTATTAACCACAAAACACCTTCAATCATATTCCATTCAAAATCTGCAGACTGCATAGCATAGCTCTTGAGCATCAAGCATCAGTGAGAATAAATCTAATAAAAAGTCGTATTGTGAGATGTAAAGATTAAGTCACAATTACAATAAAAACGTTTGCATCCGTCAGTTGACAAATAATAATGGTTATAAGATATAAAATCTAAAAATATATTAATAATACCCAAAAAGATTACGCCGGTTAGCATAATAAAATAAAGGTGTTCATATATACAAGTAATATATGCATATAGAGACCAAATACAATGATGCTCAGCTATCTAGTGAGGAGCAATATACAATTATATACACATAATTACACACTATATTACTATATGTGTGCTGTGTAGTGTATATATGTGTGCTACTTCATATATATATATATATACTGTATATGAAGAGTTTGGTTCCAAAACACGATAAACACCATTTAAAAAAAACGAGTTTCCACCAAAATCAGTATTGTATCTAGTCGGTATTGAAAAGTCAAATTTTTTTTTTTTTTTGCAAAATGCTATATCTGCCGTGTTATTCTGTCATGTTTTCTCCTTTTTTTTTCCAAACCGCGACAAACGCCAGTCTCCCTTTTATGCAGAACGCGATATATACACTCAACCAATCACAGCGCCCCATTCCACGCACTGTAGACAGTACTGGTAATGGCGGCGCTTTGAATACACCCAGCATCCTAGTTTTCCTCATCTACTTTGTAACAAACAAACATGATAAATCCCATGTGATTGTATATATATATTATCACTATTAATTATGTATTATAAATTAGTTTTATATTATTTTTTTTATTTTATAAAGTCACACCTATGAGTTATATTTTATTTAAAAAAAAGGAAATTGGGACATAAATTTGCGATACAAAATTATTAGTTTTTTCATTTAAAAAAAAGTCTGAGAAATATAATCTTAAAATTACAAAACAAAATTTTAATTATTTTAAATATTATAAATTAATACATTTCCATTATAAAATTATTTATGTACTTTTTTATTTATTTAATAAAATCACAATTATATTTATTTATTTAAAAAAGCCAGCCTTCCATAACATCTGCTACATTTTACTTATATATAAGCACATATATGCTCAGTGGTTCAATTGGCAATTTTTAAATGGTTATTGACTTGGAAACTGAGGGGTGTTATCAAAGATGTTGTTAGTAGTTATAGAACCGGTTCATGTTGGATATGTAACATGGTGTAGTTTTGACTTTTGTACAGCTTTAACAGCTGGTAAAATAGTGATTTATTTTTCCGGCTGCCTGCACTGTATTGAGTAAGATGGTGTGTGATTTTGTGTGTATATGTGTTTAAGTGGAATTATTTGCTCAATAAAACAAATGTGACAGCCCTCATTTGGCCGACACAACTTAATGAATCGTCACATCCTAAAACCCCTATCCATCTGTCAGCTCTCATACAGGTTTCACAAACAAAACCAGAGGCTTTTGGCCTTCTGGGTGTTTGTTAAAGGGTTTTACGCACACACAAATGCACCGACTGCTCCTCTGCTTGGACAAAAACCCTTTGAGGAAGCTATATTGGGGTTTATCTGATGTTTGAAACAGCACATGTCCAAACACAAACTTCTGACTCCCTCCGATGGAAGTCATCCAGATCCCCAGTCCCTTGATTATCGGCTCATGTTGCATATGATATGCGTGTTGTGTACAAGCGTGGTTGCTCATTTTTGGCAGCCACAGCTGAGCAGAATCTAAGCTACACGTCGTCCCGTATATGCCCGTGGCCAAGCTGGCTAAGGCCACGGATTACCCGTCATGGCCGTCGAAGCTCCCTGATCCGCCCTGGAGGCCTCCCGTGTCTCCATCTTGGACCAGCCTCCGGGGCGCCCCCCGGTACGTGTGTGTGTGTGTGCTTCTCCCATTGTGGATTATCTCCTGAGTTCCTTGATTAAAAGACTGTTTAATTTTTCCGCGACTCCTGCGTTCTCCCTGCATCAGCACGTAACGCGACAGATGATGCCCTGAGGGAGTTTGTGATGCTGCTTAGTTTGAGGATTGTGTTTGTGATTCTTGGGATTAATCTGTTATTGTTGTTTTGTATCAAGTATAATAATTTATAATAACAATTATAATTAATAATAATTTGTTACATTTATATAGCGCTTTTCTAGACACTCAAAGCCACGACCCTGTTCATGTGGCTCAGTGGTAGATCATTGCGTTAGCAGTGCAAAGGGTCGTGGATTCAATTCCCAGGGAACACATATACTGATAAAAAACAACACATTTATAGCCTGAATGTACTGTAAGTCGCTTTGGATAAAAGCGTCTGCTAAATGCATAAATTTAAATTATATGTGTATATATATATATATATAAATACATACTGACCAAAATTATAAATGCAACACTTTTGTTTTTGCCCCCATTTTTCATGAGCTGAACTCAAATATCTGACTAATCTAAGACTAATATATATATATGTATATATGAAGAGTTTGGTTCCAAAACGCTATAAATCCATTTCGATTAATTAACTGCATTTGATTAATTTTGAGTAAAAATTAGTTTTCTTTACCAAGAAAGTGGCAAGATGAAAACCACTATTTTGTTTAAAACTTTCACATAGCATCTTTAGGTTATAATAACATTAAAAATTCAAATCCAGATTTTGATTTTCAAAGATTTAATTATAAAAACTTTCTTTTTTTTGGTCAAAAATGTGTGTGTATCATGTGTGTGTATTTATATGTGTGATATATATATATAAAAAATAATTCTACTATACTATACAATCCACAAAATCATATAAATTTTTTATATTTATTGTTATTAAAAATATATATGAATGCATTTTGTTACAAATGATCTTATAATAAAAGTAGTGTATAAAATAGTTTATTATATTTATTGCTTATATTAGTAGTATTTATCATGTAGTAATTTTATTTTTACTATTTATATTTTATTTATTTTTATGGTTGTATTTATATAAAATATTTCTCTATTTATGTTCCTGGTTTTTGTTGACATTAGTTGAGGATGTCAGTCTTTAAACTGGCTAATGAGTTTTTGCCTGTTTCTTTATCCTCTAAATGTCAACTTAACAACCCGAATTCATGCCACAGCTTGTCTTTATCACAAAACTCAGTCTCACAGACATATTTGGATCCATTACTTGGTTGGCTGCGACCCACATTTTTCTAGAAATGTGATCATACTTTAGTTGACTGCTCAACATCTGGATTAACTCTACTACTGCTTTGAGTCTTTGTCCATTTATGGCATTTTGCTTAATAAAATAAAACTGATTTACTTTGTAAATGAAATTGTGTGTGTCCTCAGGCTCACCTTGTGGCGGCTTTTGAGAAGAGTTTAGGAAACATGACCATCCGGCTGCAGAGCCTGACGACGACGGCAGAACAGAAGGTGTGTGTGAGAAAGACACTGTTTTATTATTTTTGTGGGGATCAGAATTTCTGAAGAAGTCCTCATGACATTTTATAACCTAAAATACATCCATATGAGAAAACAGCTTAATTTGGTCTCTAAATATGTATCATTGTTCAATATAATTTAATAATGTTTAATATATATATTTTTTTTTTGCAGGACACAGAGTTGAATGACACGAGGAAGACAATTGAGCTCCTTCAGAAGCAGAACTTAGCGACTCAAGCCACCATCAGTGGAGTCATTAACACACCAGACCCAACATTAACAAACCGCAAGGGTGAGATCTCAATAACTTTAGTACAATAAAATAAACCGTATCACATGTATTGCCTATGCTTTATTTTTATTTTTATGTCTTTCCCTCAGTTTCTCTTGATTCTGTCAACGGGTCGCCTCAGTCCCAGCGAGAGTTGCGTATCCACAGGCAGCCCTCATCGGACAGCGTCTCCAGCATGACCAGCGCCACCAGCCACTCCAGCATTGGCAGCAACCTGGAGCTGGATGCTAAGAACCAGAAGAAGAAGAAAAACTGGGTAAGTGTTCAAACCCATCCATCCGATGCAAAAAATACATAATTTTCTCCTAAAAAACAGTTTTCTCCAAGACTAGTTAGAGTCAGATCAGTGCTAGATTAGATTATTGATTTATTTTAACCATTTAAATGTTACATTTTCTTTTCATTTGTGGATGTTTCATGTCATCAGCCTGCATGTGGTGGAGGAAAGGTGAATACTTATGCCTTAGTAGTACCTTAGTGGATTAAACTTAGAATTGTGGGTGATATTCTTGGCTAAAATAAAATATTTTGTTTACGTATTATATGTGTGTGTACTGTGTATATTTATTATTTATATATAAATACACACACATTTTTTTATATTTACATGTATATATTTATTCATATAATTTATATTATATATAAATATATTTAATATATAAACAACATATTTTTCTTAAATATATACATGTATGTGTGTGTATTTATATATACATAATAAATATACACAGTACACACACATATTATGTAAACAAATCTTTTGTTTTGGATGCGATTAATTGCGATTAATGTTTTGATAGCTCTATTTGTTTTGAAAGTGTAGAGTAAATATCAGTCATAAATATCATAAATTAATTTGTCCTCTTGCATTCAGGCTGTATCATCTGGTGGAGGAAAATTACCCGATAACTACGTATGCAATGCTAACCTTGTTGTCGAAGTGTTGATGTTGTTCTGCAGTTTTAGAGCTAGAACCAGTGTTTTCATCACTAGATTTATCATATTTATGTCGTGCAGGTGATCTCCCCTCCTTCAGAATGCGTGACATTTTGCATTTGTAGTATAAAATCTGCTGTTTGAGCGAGTGGTGATTTGGCTACATGGTGTTGAATTATGTTTTTTGTCTGATTTTCCCTGTGCTTTCATGTTATGGTACAGGTGTATGAGGTAAGGTGGGATAAATGACTCCTTCGGAATATCTTTTTATATTTCTGGAAAGTTTTAAAGGGATAGTTCATAAAGATAAACTTTAAAAAGGATACTAACTACTAACAGCTGTGTGTTGAAGGTTTCGTAGTAACAGATTTGTTTTTTTCCACAGCTACGGAGCTCCTTTAAACAAGCATTCGGAAAGAAAAAGTCTCCTAAATCGACATCCTCTCACTCAGACATTGAAGAGATGACGGACTCTTCTCTGCCATCTTCACCCAAACTCCCCTATAACAGCTCAACGGCATCGTCTCCCATGATACGCAACTCCCACTCCAACTCCCTGTAAGCTCCTCACACAACAACAACAACAATAATACTAATACAATTTATTATTATTATACATTAATGTATTTTAATTAATAATTTATTGTAAATTATTATTATATAATTATACTAAAATTACTATTATTATTATTATAAATGTATTTATTTTAATTAATAACTGATTATAATAAATATTATTATAATATCTGTTCATAAAAATAGTTTTGCAACCCATAATTCCTTGTCCTGTTTTTATTTCATGTCAGAATAAGTGTGCAGAAGTTAAATTAAAATAAAATAATTATTTATTTATATATTTATTTTTATTTTTTTTTACTATTTATCATTTAGAATTGTGTATTAATTATTATTATTATAATAAATGTTTCTACTAAGCTCCTCATATCAGCAATAATACTAATAAAATGTATTAGTATTATTATTGTACATTTATTTATTTTAATTATTAATTTATTGCAAATTATTATTGTATAATAATTTATAAATTATAAATATAATGTATTACTATCTATTATCTAATATTTTTTCCTTGTTTTAATAATACTAATAATAACATTATTATTATGATTATTATTACTAATCAGTGTATTATTATTTCTTATTTTCTATAATAATAGCCCGATTCCTTTTGGTCTCGGTTCAGGTAGTACACCTTTAAACAGGAGTTTTCTTAAATATTAGATCTTCTGGAAACTTATACAGCCTAATTTTGGATGGAAGAAATATTTATAATAGAAACGCACCATTTACAGCATGATTTAGTCTAGAACTAGGTAGTGGTTTTGGAAAATACCACCCATTTTGTAAACTAAAAAGTTGCGCACACCCAAATTTTATGTTGCTACAGAGTAACTCTCAATGTGATGGCGTATTATAAATGTCCAATGCAACGTGGAACACCCTCAGAGTTTCTCTCATGGTTGATATGTGTATGTTCATAGTCCTCAACTGTCCTCGCTGCCTGCACTTGGGCCTGTCTGGGGCTGTAGCAGCAAGTCCATGAGGTCTGCCTCACTGGCACGGTAAAGGGAACGGCACAAACAATACCAATATTTCTCAGTCTCTGATGATCAGTTCCCTGAATAAAATGCCAAGAACAGATGTTCAACCAATGACTCCTACATTAGTCATTCTGAGCAATTAACAGCTTTAAAACACTATATGCCCTGATTCGTAAATAATAAGTAATTGTTAATTAATTAATAATAATTAAGTATTTTTGCTATTTCTGATTCTTGCACTACTTCCACTGTCCATTGATGGAAAATTACACTTTCACTGCTAATCAATATTTAACGCTTTGTGATTTTTCCAAAAAAATAAAGAACTAATCTTAAAAACAAAACAACACAATAATTAATTTGATTTGTTTGTATATTTTTTCAATATTTTGCATTGTTTGTTTGGTATTTAAGTGTTTGTTTAGATTTTGCTTTGTTTTTTATCTTTGTTTTGTTTGACTGTTTTCTTATTTGTTTGCATTTGTTTTCATTTTTGCTTTGTTCCGCTGATGTGTTTTAAATTAATCTTGTTTGTTTTATTTTTTGTTTGATATTACTTGTGTTTGTCACAGGATTTCAGAGTGTACGGACAGCGAGGCTGAAACAGTCATGCAGTTGCGCAGTGAACTGCGTGATAAAGAAATGAAACTCACAGACATCAGATTGGAGGCTCTCAGTTCTGCCCACCAACTGGACCAACTACGAGAATCCATGAACCGCATGCAAGTGAGCATCTGCTTTAACAAGACAATATGTTTAAAAAGATAGTTCACCCTCATGTCGTTCCATACCCGTAAGACTTGGTAATCTTTGGAACACAAATTAAGATCATTTTGATGAAATCTGAGAGCTTTCTGACCCTGCATAGACAGCAATGCAACTACCACGTTCAAGGCCCAGAAACTTAGTAAAGACGTTGTTAAAATAGTCCTTGTTTACATCAGGGGTTCAACCATGATTTTATGAAGCTACGAGAATAATTTGTGCACAAAGAAAAACTAAAATAACATTATTCAACGATTTCTTCGTCAGTCTTCTGCGGGCGTTCACGACAGTACCAGGATGCATGCATGTGGTGCTGCTGATGCAGGAACCGCCGTTTGCAAGAAAAAAAAAGCACACGCATAGGTCGTTACTCTTGTGAATACCGGCAGAGACTGACTGGAAAAGAAGAAATAGTTGAATAAAGTTATTTTTTTATTTCTTTGCACACAAAAAGTATTCTCGAAGCTTCATAAAATTATGGTTGAATCACTGATATCACATGGACTATACTAACAATGCACTTACTACCTTTCTGGGCCTTGAACGTTTCAATTGCAATTTGCAATGCAGGTCAGAAAGCTCTCTGATTTCAACAAAAAGATCTTAATTTGTGTTCTGAAGATTAACCAAGGTCTTACGGGTTTGGAACGACACGAGTGTGAGTAATTAATGGCAGAATTTTCATTTTTGGGTGAACTATCCCTTTAATAAATGTTTATACTCATTTATACATTCGATATGTTTAATGTGGAGGCCAATTTTTTACTTTATTCTGTCATTAAATCCATTTTATCCTATCAGAATGATATTGAGAGGCTGAAAGTGGAGAATGACCGGTTAAAGATGGAGAGCCGAGGCAGTGGTAGCAGAGCTCCTTCTCAGATGTCCATCTCCCCTTCTTCTGTGGGCCTTTCTTCTCAACTCAGCCTCACAGAATCCACCAGCTTAGGTAGAAAAGACTTCTTAACTTCAAGAATTTAAATAAATCTGGCATTATAAATTATGGAAATTCTCTGTTGAATTATAGATATGTTACTAGAAGACAATGGAGATGGAAGTTCCTGGAAAGAGGGACAGCATGTGAAGGTTGTGGTCAGTCTGGAGAAAGGTCCAGAGTGGAAAGAGGTACAACTTTTTCAGCAAAAATAACTCAATGATCTCATCAGTGTCACTTCAAACACTTCTTTGTTCTGTTTTTGGCAGGAGTGCAGGCCTTCTCAGTTCTTGCTGGGCTGCATTGGTGTCAGTGGAAAAACCAAATGGGATGTCCTAGATGGTGTAGTCAGACGACTCTTTAAGGTAAAAAAAAAACCTTTAACTTAGAGTTTAGAGACATTTAAGCCGAAATCTTATGAAAAAACACATGTTCTTGTCACCAGGAATATATCATCTGCGTAGATCCTGTCACACAGTTGGGTCTGAACACTGACAGTGTGATGGAGTACAGCATTGCAGACATCCATCGTGCCAGTGATGCAGATACACCAGAACTTCTGCCATGCGGTTATCTTGTGGGAGAAAGCGATACCATCTCTGTCAAGCTGAAAGGTACGACTATTGCTCTTTTAGAAGTAACTAGTCTTGAAAAAAACATGACACCACACCATTGAAATGCATTGACGACACAGGTCTCTGACAGTTTCCTCATGACCGAAGCCTTGTCTCTCCATCTGCAGACTTGTCTGTCAATAGTGAGGACAGTTTGGCATTTGAGACGCTCATTCCGAAGCCAGTTCTGCAGCGATACATCTCTCAGCTGGAGGAGCACAGACGAATCATCTTTTCAGGGCCTTCTGGCACAGGGAAGAGCTTTCTAGCCAGCAGACTGGCCGAGTACATGGTCCTAAAAGAGGGAAAACAGCTGGAACATCAAGCAATCGTCACTTTCAATGTTGATAACACAACTACTAAGGTCAGTTAATATGATTGAATAAATAATACAAAACTTAATGACAGGTTTATATCCTATTCACTTAATAATTTTCCTTATAAACAATGAGAAATTGTAGGCGGCTGGTTTATTCAAGCAATGTAATAGATTCTATACACTTTTAGTGTTGTTAAACTCCGAGGTTTTTCTTTCAGCATGTTGCTAATTTAAAAGGTTCTGGTAATAATGCACAGTGTGTTTTATACAGGAGCTGAAGCAGTACTTGTCCAACCTGGCAGACATGTGTAAAACCAGTGTACATGCTGTTGACATGCCTGTGGTGCTTATACTAGATAACCTTCACCATGTCACCTCACTAGCCGAGATTTTCAACGGCCTGCTCAACTGCAAGAACCACAAGTGGTCAGCATCACAACAGATTGTTGCAATGATTTTAACTGTGAACATTCAGATTTTTTGTTAAAATGTTCATGTTTCATGGTAGATTTCATGTATGTTTAATTATATTATTGTCTCACAGTCCTTACATTATTGGAACCATGAATCAAACCCCATCGCCCACTCCAAATCTACAGCTTCATCATAATTTCAGGTATCATCTCACACAGATTTTAATTTACTAATATTTTGTACTATTTTTAATATTACTATTTACTTTTTTCTTTATTTAATACATACATCATTTATATATATATATATATATCAAATGCATGTTTAATTTAAACTTTTTTTATATATATAACAAATATGGACTGTATATATCAGTAAAAAAAGTAATATGTTGAAATATTACTACAATTTAAGTGTTCTCTATTGTACTATATTTTTGTATTTTGATATATTTTGTACTATATATTTTTTCATGTGATGGCAAAGCTAAATTTTAGCCATTACTTCAATTTTCAGTGTCACATGATTCTTTAGAAAGCATTCTAATATGCTCATAGGTAAAAAAAAAAATATATGATATCTATATACATATTTATAAAATTAGATTTTTGTATGTATTATATAGCATATACTGTATGTATAATTGGGGTTAGCTAATTGCTATACCTCAACTCTCCACAAGAGGTCCTGCAAGCATTTCTCAACTCTTATTTTACTCAAGCTTATAATACATGGGTAAAAGTGGATTCAGTTTTGTACTTGGTCTCTTATTTCAGATGGGTTTTGTGTGCCAATCATATGGAGCCACTGAAAGGTTTTCTGGGTCGGTACCTGCGGCGGAAGCTTCTAGAAACCGAGATCAGCAGTCGTGTGAGGAACGGCGAGCTAGTTAAGGTTATTGAGTGGATCCCATATGTTTGGCATCATCTCAACCGCTTCCTGGAAACACATAGTTCTTCTGATGTCACAATTGGTGAGTGTGGAAACAGCCAATCACAATCACCCATATGCCTATACCTTAGAATTTTTCAACTCTTTCAAATGTTAATCGCTCTTTTCTTAAGTATGAAACTGGCTTAATATATTGATTCATGCAAAACATCTTTTGTCCACCACAGGACCTCGACTCTTTTTGTCCTGCCCAATGGATGTTGAAGGCTCGAGAGTGTGGTTCACCGATCTGTGGAACTACTCCATCATCCCCTACATGCTGGAGGCTGTCAGAGAAGGGCTGCAGGTAAGGTGCCTTCCATTATATGTCCATCATTACAGTATTGGGATGCTAAAGCAAACAAACAAAGAATTATCTGTTTGTTCTGCAGATGTATGGGCGTAAGGCAGCATGGGAGGACCCGGCGAAGTGGGTGATGGAGAGCTTCCCTTGGGTGGCAAGTCCACAGCAACACGAGTGGCATTCGCTGCTGCGACTTCGGCCAGAGGACATAGGGTTCGACGGGTACAATATATCTCAGGAGGGCAGTCCAGGCAAGAAGCCTGCTCAGGGAAAATCAGAAGAAGACCCACTGGTAAGTTATATAAAGTATATCAATTGTATCTACATAGTTCTTACTTATGAAGATTTACCATATAATATCCTGTTCCTATTACCACAGATGAATATGTTAATGAGGTTGAAGGAGACGGCTCACTGCACAGGGACAGAGAGCTATGACAGTGATTCCACCAGCAACAGTCACCAAGATGACACGCTGGACTCTTCTGAGACTTTTTAATATCTGATTCAGCTTCTTTTATATGAATCTACAAGGTGCTGGTAATCTGTAAAACAGGGTGCTGGAAACCCTGAAAAATCATTATTGCTCAGTAAGTCACATCACAGCCTAATCATCACCTGAAATGCAAGAAAAAAACATGTTCAAAATGTAATATTCATCAAAGATCGTCATTTCCTAAAATGGACACTAGATGGCGGTATAAATGTGTTAAAAAGGAGATAACCCTAGCTGAGATGTAGCAACTCCCAGACTGTAGCCAATTCTTGTTTATTTTCAGTCATATATTAAACTTTCTAAATAATATCTAATGTTGGGTGACTTTTATGTAGTGAACAATTTTGGTGCTGAACTTTATAATAATGCCTTACAAGACTTGTTGAGACAGGCTAGCTTATGTCTTAGAGATCTGTAACTTTATACAAATGCAAGTAATACAAGAACATTATAGCCTTCCAATAGTGCACTATCTGTGGGACCTAACAGAGATATATAGTTAAATATGAACTGTATTGTTGTTGGTTTTCACCAACAAAAAAGAGTGTTTTGGTAACACTTGCACAACATAAAGAGCTGTTTGGGAAAGTATTGATAATTTTAAAGCTAATTATGTGCCAGGAGCATAGTTTGTGCCTCTTTATCTTGTACAATATTCTCTATGCAATATTGTTACATTCAAAGAATATTTAACTTCATCACAACAGAATCTCAAGTGGTCTCAAGAAAAGTTTTTACCAAACAATCTCAATGAATAAAAACCATTACGGACAATATAGTGGCATTATTGCAATACTGTTGATATCAGGAAGACTTGAAACCAAAACTTACTACACTTTTATTGATTCTTATAATTCTTCAAGGACAGCTGCAGAAAATGAGCCTGCTTTGTTCAGTGTGAGAGTATGTTTATTGAAAAATACTTGTTAAGGGGAGAAAGAATGGAATTATGTGAATCATTAAGGTCTGAAGATCTTGGGGTAGTTATGCATTCAATATGATTTGGCACAAGGATCTGTGTGATGTGCTTTAGTCTGAATAGGTGCTTTAGGTGTTCTTGTGGCTCAATATAGCCTGAATGCACTGTTAGTCGCTTTGGATAAAAGCGTCTGCTAAATGCATACATGTAAAGTAATAAATATTGGGGGTTAGTGTGTCTTGCTAATGTGGCAAACATTTGCATGAAGTCCAAATAGATTACTGAGAGATGTTTTATTTGAAAGATTGCATTTTGTTTAACTAGAAAAATATCCTTTTTAAAGGTTCCTTTCAAATATAATTTTTAGAACATGATTTAATAGAAGACCTTATGCAGTATTTCTTAATTAGTTTTTTTCTGTTAGCTCTCACCAAATAATTTGTTGTGCTTTAAGTACGGCCACGATTTTTTCTTCAACACATGAAAACTTTCGTGTGGAAAACAACTAGATGAGTTTATAATTAATAAAAAAGTGCAAATAGTGTCTACTTTGATTGATTTGTGTATATTTTCAGTTGTAATATATTGTAAATATTTGCCTCATGTTTAATTTGGTTGTAGTCTTTAAGAGGAATTGTTTTATGTAAAATTGTTGTTAATGTTTAATGATATTTTTCAGTGTGAATTTGGCAATTGCATGTGACCCTTTCAGAATAAATGTGATTATTTTCCTCTCCAACGAGTCTGTAGTTATTCAGTGGTAAATTGTCAAAAGTTGTTTTTCAGTAGTTGTGGAAGGAGTGAGCAAGTAGTGATATTGTTTAATTGATCATATTGGCAGGTCTGATAATATTATATAATATTAATAATATATTAATATATATTTTTTTTAACTTTAGTTTGTCAAAATGGATACAAATGTTGCTTTTAAGTGAAGAAAATGTTGTATCATTTCAATTTCGTCAAAATACAACTGTTGTATCTGACCGTGAATAAAATCTTAATTTCAAGGCAGACAAAAACGAAAATTATGGTATTTTGCTTCGGATTTTTAATTTGTAAAAATATTTTTTTCACATGTATATACATTTTTTACAAAAAAACAAACATCAGTATACAAAATAATATAAGACTTTTAAGTTAGAAATGTGCCATCTACGTATTTTAGATTATAGACAAAGTATCCCAAATCATTAAGAAAGATTACAATAACCTTGGTATTAAAAATTCCATACAAAATATTTATACAAAACATTATACAAGCTGCCAAAACGCAGCGGTTACGACGTTCTCTCTTAAACTGAAAGGTTTCCTATAAAGTCCACACAACTACCGTGTCAAACAAGACCACTTTTCTGAAAGATTTCCTCCAGTTTTGTGCATAAACATAAGTCATTACAAATTACACAGTCTGCTTAATGATTATGACACGGTTATTTCCTCGTCCTCTGATTCTGAGAAGTCTGAGTGTTTGCAGGAGATGGAAGGCGAAGTGAAATGTAAATCTACGTCGAGCTCGTGATCCCCGCGCGGCTGACAGAAAGGCGCGCGCGGGCTTTCTCTTCGAGCCGCGTCAGTTTCAAACTTTTTTACAACGTCGCTCAGGTCAGGATTGGGGTTCATTTTCGTCGGTAATGTTTGTTCCCTGCAACCTCCTGACGACAGAAGCTCTCTTTCTTTGGAATTGCGCCATTTCATTCTTCGGTTTTGGAACCAAATTTTAACCTGATGAGAAAGAGTTCACAAGACATGAGCACACCAGTTTACCTCAGACATCCGCAAAGGTACGATACAAAAATACGTTTGTGGACAACATCAGCTTACCTGAGAGTCTTTAAGGCCAAGTTTCGTCGCCAGTTTCTTCCTGTCTGGTTTGCTGATGTACTTCTGTTTCTGAAACATCTTCTCCAACGCTTTTCGCTGCACGTCAGAGAAGACGGCCCGTCGAAGCATTCCTCTCCTCGGCTTCCCTCGAGCCGTGAGGGGCCATACGAAAGTTCCGGGAATAGGCACTGCTGAAGACGATGCTATAAAAAACAACCAAACAAACTTTTTTTAAATCAGTGTTTCTCTCAAAATAAGCTAATGCGCGTCTTTTCTAAGAACAGGAAGTAGTCTTTGGGCTTGGAACGAAAGTTGGGCTTTAATATTTTTTTTAAACCAAACCGTTTGAGTGATACGGAACGCGGAAGCTAATTAGCACATTGCTTGGTTCCCAAAAGCATTGGTATGGTAACAAGGGCGAGCAGTCATTCAGAGCGCTCCAGTGAAAGATAGAGGTGCTAATGAAGCGTGGACGGTAATTGTGTAGTAATGAACTGACTGAAAAAGGCTTATGACAGGCCACTAAAGCCATATATTACGGCCACAAAAGAGATTTACACTTAAAAACTAAACACAACGGCATGCCAGGGACATTTTGAGAATACTGATGGCGGGGGACTATGTTTGGCCCCAAATATTTTCATTAAATGGACACGAAAAGCCATTCATACTGCTCAAGTTGTTTTGTTGAGGTATTCACACCGCGGTGAAAAGAATCAGTCTATTATCGTCGGTCTGAATGAGTGCACGATCCACAAGGCTATTTGTAGCCCGCATTCATTGGATTGATGGACATGAAGCTTAACGCAAAATAAACCCACTTGTATTGGTTTTATCTGAGGTATACTTAGCTTTAACCGATATACAGATATAGGTTTCGTAATCAATTCTTAACATTGGTTAGAGTAAATTTTAAGAAACTTTTATAATCCATTTATATTGCTAGTGAACACAGTAGCCTAATTAAGACTACTACATCCTGTTAAGCAATTTTCATGCTGCTACATGAGACCAAAACTTTAGCTTGGACGTCCCGTGAAGACTCCCCACACTCTATGTGGTCTTGTGAGAATATTGAAACACTGAATAGAAGCTAATAGGGGAATTAGTCCATGACTGGTAAATGCCTATCAGCAGCATGCTTAAGTCAACGACGGGTCTGTGTGTGGCTGCCCAGAGGGAGCTGACCAATTGGTCATGGTGCTGAAAGCATTGTTGCCAATCAGTAACTAAGTACACTGGCTCGGTGGGAAAAGGCAGCGATGAAGAGACGCCAAGAGTTTGCTTGTGAGAGCGGACCCGCCTTAAATTGGGACCATGACAATTCCGGCTAATTTGTGGATTAGGGGAAGCGGTGCAAAATGTCAGCAGTCACTGCGTTTGCTAAATAGGGCATCAAATTAGCGAGACTGATTTCTCAATGTCCTACAAATTCCAGCATTGGAAGCAGATTCTGAAGGCCCATCAGTTTGACCGAATTAAGAAATGACAGCGATTTTTTTAGGAACACACCTGGGAAATATGATGCTCTGATGAATGGGTGGAATGAGCCGTCAAACCATGGGAACGGAAATGTTTTCGCATTCAACCCTTGCACTGAAGGTGGTGGTGAAGCTATGGCACAAAATAAAGAGGTCTTTAATTAAATGAAATGTACAAGTTGAATGTGACATAAATACGTTTATAACATAAATGCAGCTAAGTTCTTAATGAGCGTATTTTAAACAGAACATTCAAGACAGTTACTATTTTTGATGCTTTATCAACAGTAAACATTTGCTAGTTTATAAACAAAAGAGAAACCTACCGTTTCGTGTTGTTGACGCGAGAATCGCATTCACTCCAAACTTCAAGTAATTTGGGTCGTTTGAAACTGATGTTTGTGGAGAGCTTGATCTTTTTGCCAATGATGTAGACATGGCGACGTGGACTGTGGAGTAATTGTTCAGAGTTGTGGCTCCTGTGGCCGGAGGAGATGCGCTTGGAGACGGGATGCTCCTGTGCATGAAGGTGGCAGGTCTGCTGATCCGCAACAGGTCCTCTACCAGGAAACTCGAGTGCGTGGTGAACGCCGACTGTAAAGTGGGAGGCAACGAAAGAGCCGCCGATGGCCGCAGAAAGTTTGGATACATCGCAGGTGGCGCAATAACACTTGGCAACATCATTGCACCTTTTTTGTTGAAAATGACAGCGAGGAATTAACGAGCTGCTACTCTCTCACTGCAGAGGCTTGCGTAGATTAGAGTCCAAGAGGGCAGAATGAAGGAGCTCTTGCCCGTCCCTCTCTTTTCCAAAGGTTTTATAGTGGACCGCTGGAGAAGCCTTTTCATGGGTGACAGCTCTAACAATGAAGTTCAACCAAATTCTCCACGTGAGTTCCGTTTACTCTGGAGACGGCGCGTTCTGATTGGACAGAAGAAATTTGGATTGGATTAGACACCACAAGCAAACGGCAACGGCCTTTTACGAGAAAAAAAAGAAACATTGGAGCCTATAGTTAATAATCATAGTCATGCCGTTACAAATATTGCAATAAAAACACTTTCTGCTTTGCATACGAAACGCAATATTTTTTTTATATTCTAGGCATTACACCTTGAAACATAATAAACTAAAGAAAACCCAGGATCTAAAAATAACCAATATAGTGAAAAAATTGGGGGGGAAATTATAATATTAACTACAAACTTAGAAGTAAAATAGTGCTGGGTTACAACTTAAGTTAATTACTAACGTTATTCAACCACTTTAATTTCAATTATCATTGGAAAATTCTCTGAAAAATCGCGTAGTAGTGACAAAAAGTTTACAGATGAAGACATTTTACGGTGTAGCCTATTTTGCGGCTATACTGTCCAGTGTTTGTAAAATAAATAAAAATAAATAAATAAAAATGCTAACGCGACAGCAACACTGTACAATGATTTTTCGAAGTTGTAAATAAAACAAAGTAACATTGGACTACTTTA
This sequence comes from Ptychobarbus kaznakovi, assembly GCA_027422405.1. Lineage (NCBI taxonomy): Eukaryota > Metazoa > Chordata > Actinopteri > Cypriniformes > Cyprinidae > Ptychobarbus > Ptychobarbus kaznakovi. Next base: position 35,950,147 of record CM049796.1, read on the forward strand.
TACCAGAAAATACTACGAAATATATATATATATATATTTTTTCGTTTAGTAGTTGCCAACCTCTCTTTTCTGCTCATAGGATCACACACATTTTCTTCCATTGAGTTACAGAGAGTAAAAAAGAGGGATTTCATTGTTTGAGGAGCTGGGTTAGAGAACATGCTGCGCCACACGTGGATAAGGTTTAATGTGCTATGGCAAAGCAAAACCTTTCAAGATTTGCTGCTAAACCGTAGGGGGAAAATGGCCAACGCATACTGATAAAATATATTATAAAACGAGAAAAAGTGCAAACAAAGGGATTTCTCCTTGGAGGCTTTTATTGGGACAGACGCTCTCCTCTGTCAGATGCACCAAAAGAGGTGAATCCCTAAGCCTGTGGGCTAAGACCTGTGACTAATGGCGTTTGACCGCTGCTCTGTCAGGATTTGTCCCACTATCCATTCATTTTCTTGCAGCTACCTTCACATTTATCTCCGCGGAGTCAACTCGTGCGCTTTGATTTGGACAGGAAAAAAGACGAGGGGAAGACATAGTCCGCGTGAGCCCTGAGCGATGACACGGCGAGCAAATCTCCATGAAATTATGCGCCAGGCGTTGCCCTGTCGCACAAATGGATTGTGATACTGGCTCTTTAGACAATATTTCAGAACTTTTTAAAACGGTATCAGCTCGACAGCCGTCTTAGTCCATGTTAAGAAGTCTTAGCAACCATCTTAGTAAAATCAGATCAATCTTTGTTGGGGGCATCGCGCAAGTAATTTTGGGACGGCTGTAGCCTAATTACCTCATTACGGCCCAGCAGCTATCCCTAGCTTTTTTGTACTTTGGCCAACATAACCAGAACTTAAAATAAAGTTGTAGCTTTATTATAAATCTATTTTTCATTCTATCTTGAATCACATTAGGCTAGTGATAATTTCTTCATTGAATGCAATTTTTTTGTTTACAGCTTTTGCTGCAGCTTAAACAAGTAGGCTATTAAAATCTATCAACACGCAAATAACAGACCCATAAGTTATTAGCATGTAATTATTCAAATTTTTACCAAATAATACGACCGTTAGATTTGCATTAGTTGTTTTTAGCACCGCCCGGGGCAGTCGTATTAAGACACCTCATCACCTTTAGAAAACCCAAGAGGACTTCTGCACGTTCAAAGCACTTTATTCTTTCTCTTGCACTTGAAAATCCCTCTATTGTACCTATCAAGCAGATGGTTTGCAGGAAATATAGCTTAGCCTCGGTGACCGAAACTAATTTCTGCTTGCTTTCCATGCCATGGCACGATTGTTTTCTCTTTACCAATAGAGGGAGTGCAGCTGGTCGGGCGCTGAATTAAACCCATTAAAGACACATTTCTAAGATATTATATCCACATAAATGTGCCTTCCCTCCTCCGGACACACATTAACGCCCGCGCTTTTGCATTACATGTTGTGCTGAGTTCATTCTCCTTGGTGAGCTCAACGGCATAAATCGAAAATGATTTGGCTTCATTTTGTTATCCGCATTCTGCAGTTTTGGTCTCTATAAGCAACTTAAGTGAAATGGCAATGCAATGATTAAACCACTTTTAAAAACTTAGTAAGCTAATTTTAACAGAAAACGAAAAACTTGGCAGTAAGACTTAGTACTTAGTGAAATATTATTGATAATTATGTTTTTTGTTTATAGAAAGTAGGCTACTCATTATAATTTATGGGGGAAGATAAAAATTATAATAGTTCAAATATGTTGGTAAGCTATTGGCCTATTCATATTATATAATTAAATGACATGTAGACATGTTAGCAACAGACAATTAAGCCACTAAATCTTATAATGCCTGTATTGTCACTTTTAATAATAACCCAATGCAAATTATGATTAGATTTTTTAAATTGAATTAATATCTTTAAGTAACATTTTAACACTGCATTGGAGTCTGGTTTTAACACCCTAAGCCGCCCTTCGTGCAAACCCCTTTTAGAGACAGACCCAGCATCTGTTTCTGTCCGAGGACGGCAGAACACCGAGGAGATTAACCAAGACCCGAAATACAGAAAAGCATTGACAAGCATTAAATTGATATTAACTTTGCATTAAACATAACGCCGGAGCAAACGCAAGTCTGCAGAACAAAGCGTTGTGATTTGCGTCGGACAAAACACCTGTTCTGTTCAGACAGCTTTAGCGCAACACGTCTCTGCAGCCTCACAAATCACCAAATGGGGAAACATTTGTCCGTTAACTTGAAGACAATGTTAGGTTGTAATTTTGCTTTGAAGAGTGTTTTGGTTAAATTATTGTTAATTACATATTTTAACTACATTATAAATTGGTTAGACGATATAGTCTCTCTCTCTCTCTCTCTCTCACACACACACACACACACACACACACACACACACACACACACACACACACACACACACACACACACACACACACACACACACACACACACACACACACACACACACACACACACACACACACACACACACACACACACACACACACACACACACTTTCTATATGTATTAGTGCTGTCAAACGATTAATCGCATCTAAAATAAAAGTTTTTGTCTACATAATATATGTGTGTGTACTGTGTATATTTATTATGTATATAGGCTATAAATACACACATACAGCATATGTTTTGAAAATATTTACATGTGTATACATTTATATTCTTATATTTGTTATTATTATTTAATATATAAACATAACATATTTTTCTTAAACATATACATGCATGTGTTTGCACACACACATATACACATATATATACATATATATATATATACACACACACATATATATATATACACATATATACACACACACACATATATATATATATATATATATATATATATACATAATAAATATACACAGTACTCACAGATATATTATGTAAACAAAACTTTTATTCTGGATGCGATTAATCATTTGACAGCAATGTATATATAATATTTTATATTATATATATTTTTCGCGAATGAAAACGAGGCTGTTAGGAGGCTCACCTTCAGTAATGTTTAGCTATAGCCTAATGTTACTTTTGATCGTTCAGGTTGCCAAAAACACTAAAAGAAATAAAGAAGTTGGGCAACAGATGAAAATTAGCCATTGAGGCTAACTCTGGCTTATTTACAGTATTTTACTGTTGATTAATTAGCACTGTCCCTGTTAAATAAATAAAATTGTCTTTGAAAAATCAGAAAATCAGAAACGATTGAGGTGACAGAGGTGAAGCGGTGACAGAAAAACTGTCAAAAACAGAAAATTAGACTTGATCTATAGATTATAAGAGAGTTCAACCTATCTAAAGGTGTTTCCCATCATAGCCTTGTTTTCATTCGCCAAAAATAAATATGGTGTCTAGTCTGACTAATGTGTTCAGGAAAAATATTATAAATGGACAAAAACAGGTTCCCAAACCAAAAGGTGATAGCAATAAAGAAAACAGCAAAATAAGGATCACATCAAATAATTAATGAATACATTTAGCTTTTATATGTTTGTGATATATGTTTGGCTTTTTATATCCCATTATTAACCATTCGTAAATTGAGCAATCAATCTTTATATGCTCAATATATGATGTGAAGGCCTATTTTTTACAGTTTTACATTTCCTTAATTTAAGACTAACATTTTCATCAGAACATATCATCATTGCATAGTAATAATAAATGATTTGATAGAAACACAAGCATGATTAAAATGTTTAAAATTATGGGTGGGTCTGTGTGTATTTCAGTTTTTGTTGATTTTCTTTGATAATTAGGATGCAAAATTAAAATCAATTTCCCATGGATAATATATTTATCACTATCCTCTGTTCTTTTAAAGATAAGACTTAATTTAAATACATTACAATACAATTCCCATCAATAGCTAATTCACCATACACATTTAAAAGAGTACAACAAGCTTTTGAGATAAAAAAAAATCTCACAGAATCTGTTCATTAGATTTAAATTGGTCATGGGAGCTCAGGCCACATCAACGTGGAAAATTTATTTTCTTATTTTAATCTCATAAAGTTTCACAGTTACGGCAAATCTCTTCAGACTCCTCAGCACCTGTCAGGTTGTTTTGAAATAAAGCTTGTAAATGGCTCTAGTTCAATTGTGTTTCTGGGAAAGCCCAAGCGTTGCTACGCAGCCTGAAAAAAGGAACAATACTCGTGGTTGTCAAGACCACTTTAAATTAAGGGCTTTTTGCTAACAAGCAATCACTGCTGCAAATAAAATGACCCTTGGTCATGCTAACCTGTGCCATTATTCTTGCTGACGCTCATAATAGAAAAATTCACTCAATGAGCTTAAAATGGGACACAAACAACAAAAACATTCAGTGCTTGGAGGGAGGACTCCCTATTTAAAGCTAAATGCTTGTATGAGGCTGTAAGGTGGTGTTGAGAGTTTGAGCCCATCAGCACAATCTTTAGCTTTGTTTTAGACCTGAACTCGGAGAGCAGGGGAGAGAACCTTGTCGAAAGGCTCCTATTGAGTACGCCTGATAAGTTGAGCATGGGGTAAAGCAGACGTAGCTGAGGCGCTTGTGTACTGAGGAGGAGCCGGGGTTGTTCGCTGGCCACTTGAATGGGGGACGCCAGCGCCCATTGGCTGGCTGGTATTGATGTGGTTTAGCCGAGTAATCGGATTGAAAGTGAGCCATGGTATTTGTGTCAGTTCACATTTCGTCAAATGCATAATATGCATGGCCTTGGCCTGGGGATTCTGTATTGAGGCTTTGGCTTGCAATTCAGCGTTATGAAAAGGCAAAGCCTCATTTAATTCAAATATAACTCTCACTTGGCCATTTACAGATTGCTATATTTGCATAACAGCAAAGAACTTTTGCCTTTTCAAGGCCTGGTTGTGTGTGTGTGTGTGTGTGTGTGTGTGTGTACGGGTCCTATTCCTGTGCTTCTCCCTGGTCAGGCCTTAAAGGGGGAAAATGTACGCAAATGTATGAAATAAACGTGTACATTGTGCAGGAGTGGGTTTTCTCACAGGGATAAGCAAACAGGGGTAAGGGTGAGAAGACGTTAGACGCTGACATTTAGCTTTTTTCCCACTGCTGGAGCAATATGTCGAGTCGGACAACAAAGCAAAAGTGCTACGGTGGTGTAATTCGCCTTAAATGATGTGCACTCTCACACGGTGGCGGTTTTGAATGGTACTTTGTTGTGGATTGTAATAATCCTTGAAATTTTTTCATTAACAACAAAACAAGCTCTACTTAGAACTAAAGGGATTCTATTGCCAAAGAGAACTAGTTCCACAAAGACCACAAACTTTTCATCCTCTTGAAATATAGCCCAGTTTCATGAAAATGCGTATAAATTGTACGCCAAATAAAAATGAAAACTTGTGGTATTGATACGCAAAAATGGACTTTGGCGTGCGTATGATACGCATGTGTTTGGCGTGCATATAATACTCTGTTTTTGCGTACATATGATACGAAATTTGTTGATGTGCAATGATACGCAGGTACATATGATACGCATTTACCCCACAACCCTAATCCTACCCATTGCGTAGCATATACACGCCAAAGTCAATTTCTGCATATCAATACCACAAGTTTTTTTTTGGCAAACTATTTTTACGCACTTTCATAAGATTGGGGAAATAACCCAGAAACCAATTTGTTTATCCAGCTTTAAATATAATAATGTAACATTATTATAGTAAGTAACAATTATCATCTCCAAAGAACCATACAGCCAGTGTTGATGAGTAACGGTGTAATACAATTTTGTTACACAATAAATGTAACTGTAATCCATTACAGTTACTGAGAAAAAAATTTCTAATTAAATTACAGTTAATGTTAATGACTACAAAGGAGGGTACATCTGAATATTATCTGCAAAAAGCTAGGATATGTTGAATAATATTAATTTGTTGCTTTTCCTGTTTTTGATATGCACAATGCCTCCTGCCATTTAAAAGCAGTTTAGTAAAGTTATGCTATTGTGATGCTTTTGATTAGTTCTCTTGATTGAATTGGCAGAGTACTATTGTAAGGTTAATGCTGCCTGGTTTAAATGTTTGATAATGAAATAGTTGAAATTATTTGTTAGAAAAAGTAATCAAAAATGTAATCACACTCTTTAAAATGCTGGGTAAAATACAACCCAGCGCTGGGTAAAATATGGATGAACCCAGCGATTGGGTTGTTTAGACCCAGCGGTTGGGTTACTGCCCAGAAGGTTGGGTTAAACATTTAACCCAACTGTTGGTTGAAAACAACCCAGCATGTGTTCTGTCCAATATTTACCCAGCACTGGGTTGTATTCAACCCAGCATTTTTTAGAGTGCAGTTACATTAATTTAATAAAGTAATTGAAATAGTTACACAACTTGTTACATTTTTAATAGAGTAACTTGTAATGTGCAACCTATTACATTTCCAAAGTAACCTTCAACACTGCATATAGCCAACTCAAGAATTCTATACAAACAAAAATTCAGATGCCACAAAGAACCATTCAAGAAGCTTTATTTTGTGTAGTACCTACACGTATCACAAAAAGAAAAAGACACCTTATAAAAAGTGGCAGGCTAATAACTAATGTAAATAAAAATTAATGTTTCAATCCTCAAACATGTATCAAAATGAAACATCTCAGGAGGAGACAAACACATGGAAGAGGAGAAACTAACACATCCCATTTGAAACGACAAGACCACACAGAAGAAAATAAACTATTTTTGCCTGTGAGAGCAAGAAAACTTAAAACATATTATATTAATACTTATATAATTCAAATAAAAAAGATAACAGCTAAGACATGGAGGCCTATATTAAAAACATTCAATTATATTAAAAATAACCTTAAACAAAAAGGCAAAACAATATATTTCCTGTTTGACAATATTTATTTTTATATAATTTTAAAAGTGAACAAGAAAATTATATGTGTGTGTGTATATATATATATATATATATATATATATAACCATTGAAGAAGACATTTATGGTACTGGATCATTACATTGGAAACTTGTTTCTGACTCCGTTACAAAGGGTAATTGTGAGATAAAGTTTAAATTAAGAACTAAAGTCACTGTGAGAAAATAAAAGTCAAAATTACAATAAATTAAAAAACAAAAAAAGGCAAAACAAGTTTTCTGATTGACAATATATTTGTATATAATTATAAAAGTGAACTAGTATATATATATACACCACTTTGGCTGGTGTAAGAATGATTTCTCATCCTCATTCCTGGAAAAGTCCAGACCTTTGAACATGTCTCTATTTTCTAGGACATGGCATAATCCATATCCTAGACTTTCATGTGTTCACCACCCTCAAATTCCAAAAACAGATGTGACAGTACCGCTTCTTCCAGAGGAGAGTGAAGGTTGGGAGAGGTAGTGTTAATATCAGCATGTCGGACCTGAGATTAATCCTAATCTCCTCTCTGTGTGCTTTAGGCCATGGGGTTGAAAGGCATGGGGAAGTACCAGTGGGGGTGCTCTGGCCCGGGATCTCCTGCCCGGTGAGGATAATGCCAGCGGCGGAGCCTGCTGGTCCTGTGGAATCCAGCCGGAATCCCCACTGCTCCATGCTTTCAGCGCACACTTCCAGAAGAGGTGTGTGATATTGGCCTCCCACCTCTCTGACCCAAAGAAAGCATGGGCTAACAAGCTGTTCTGTACCCCAAAGGCCGTGTTTCTGGCGCACATCAAAGTTAAAACCACTTCTTCAGAAAGTGCAGAGATGTGTGCAGGACAGATGAATGTTAATCTCCACAATAAATAATTCCTTATGGAGAGAGAATGTGGCAGCAACAGGTGCATACTTGACTCGAATCACTCCCGTCGCTGACATCCTGGTAGGTATACAAGAGGAAACCATATTGCAGACATTCAAGGAACTGGTTTGTTATAAAAAATCTCTGTAAGATTACACTCAATTGAGATGATAATTTACCTTCAATCTTTAAAGATGCATATATTATATATTGTGGATATATTCTCAACTTTACTTTAATCTCTCCCTTCCAAATGTGGTGAATATCGAAGCCTATTGTAACGGAGCGAATGAGACGTGAGATCCATGTGCAAGCTTTTAATCATAGACATGGTCAAAAACACAGGCAGGGTCGAACAAATGGCAAACAGGTATATTGAGGGCAAGGCAGATTAGTACTCAAGTAAACGGGCATGGTCTTCGATCGGCGAACAATATTCAGAGGGCTTGACTAGAGGGGTAATCCAGGTACACAAGCAATGGTTGAGATGGGGCAATACCTTCAATCTTTTATATATATTATATATGTATGAGAATAAACGCTAAATTACTCGGCAACTGTGATATTTCTCAGGTGTGAGCGTGTGATTGAGACAGCTCTGTGTGCAATGAATTATGGGAAATGTAGTCCTGTAACGGTATGTGTGGTGTGAGAGTCAATATGTCGACCTCTGATAGTATCGATCACGAACCCTATTTCTGCCTTCAAGAAAAAAGGTACTTTTATGACATTTATTTCTCATAATTGTGACTTTATATCCCACAATAGGACTAAAGGCCATTGCACACTGAGTAAACACACAGAGTAAATAAATAAATACGACCTCATGTTGTGTCAATCACGTTTACACACTGCCTCCGAAACATTTTTCCATCATAAAAAAATCTGATCAGGTTTGATTTTCGTTTTCGCATCCATATTTATAGGAAAGGATGAAAAAAAAACTGAAAAACGCACGCAAAAATTTCAGACTCAGTGTGCAATAACCTTTAGTCTTTCACACTACATTTTTTTCAAAGTTGTAAATAAAGGATTTTTAAAGTACAGTTTACAGGAAAATACTATTTCACTGTTTCTAGTTTCTATATGAACTACGTTTAATTTATTGTTACTTCACAAATCGAAATTCACTGACGCACTGTTCGATTAATTGTCTTTTATAAACAACAACTCAAAATATTTTTTTTTTTAAATAATTTATTTGTTTCTGTTTCTTTACTTAATTTATTGTTACTCTTTTGTTTGGTAATCGAATCACCAAAATTAGTTTTTTTTAGCAAATCTCCCAACTGATTTTATTTCTTGCGATTTATTGTAATTTTGACTTTATATCTCACAGCGTGACTTTAGTTCTTAATTTAAACTTTATCTCACAATTACCCTTTGTAACTGAGTCAGAAACAAGTTTCCATAGGTGAAAGAAGGCAGAAGCCAAGAGAAGTAAAATGCTTTAAAAGTGGAGGTATGGAGAAATAAAAGAACAGGAAATAAGGCCAAAGAGTGACTTCAATTCTTCTTTTCTGAGGAGACTTCATAAAGTGAACAGCCACTCTAGACTCAGTGTTATTTTCTGCTGTCCACTGATGGTCAAGACTGATGGCAGTAAGGATCTATACATTCCTGTGAGACCTTTGACCCCCTCTACATTCTAAAGACCCTCTTTTAAGACTGGCACCTATTCAAGCCCCTGGCAGTGCATTGCCGAAAATGCAGATCAGATCAACCCAGAAGCCTTTAAAACCATCCAGGAAAAGTATAAAACTGTATATTGGCCACAGTGTAATGCTACGTGGAAGAACTGAGCAGTAGCAATGCTCACAAGACAAATTTATTGTCTTTCTTTTCCTTAAAGAAGGAGCGCTGGAGGCCTCTCCTCACGCTTCGCACAAAAACCCATCCATGAGTAAAGAGGCCGGCTGAACACTTGGCCTGCCCAGCTGCCTTGAAGTGAATGGGGTTTCTTTTTAAGGCCATTCAATGCTTTCTGTCTCTCTGCATACAATGTAGGTGTTACTGCTTAGAGAGAGAGTGAGAGAGAGAGTCAGAAAAATAGTCACTTGAGAACTGAGGCTGTTCTTCATTCTCAGTCAGTCATGAAATCATTCCTTCTTCAGATGAGGAGGGGTCCCACTCACAAAGGGCCAGGGGACTCTCAATAGCCATCCTAACATTTTTATGGGACCCTTTCTTATTCAGATAATAAATCTGATTTTGAATAAAACATGGATCCTCCTGTATATTTTTATATTCTGAGGAAAGCCATTAAGCCGATAACTTGTAATTTAGGCAATGCGTATTCATTAGTAAACTCATTGATGCTGATAATCATACAGACCCCTTTTTGTGCCTTCATATTAAAGGATATGTCATTCTGGCTTTCATTTTGGATTTTACTGACTATTTTGTCAGTTTTTTAATTTTGCCTTTTTCCTTATCATTCTTTTAGCAGTATATAACCCTCACTGGGTCAAAGTGAAATCTAAAGACTATTAGGGCCAGAGTGAGAACAAAAGGATCAGTGGGGGGAGTTGTGAAAATGTAAGGGCACCATTCTTCCGCACTCAAACGGGATGCAGAGATCGAAAGTTTGTTTCAGATTTTGCCGTTTTCATGGAGGTCGAGGGCTTGAATGGAAGTCCGCTGGACGTCCACCGCTGTGCAGGGGACTTTTATTCTCTGCAGCGTTTCGGGCCGCAGTTTGACTTGCTCTCAAAAGGGTGGCATGTTGGAGACCTCGACTGGAGGTGGCGAATGGTGCAGGCACGCGAGCGCGCCCATTGGCAGGGGGTTATTAATCAACACCCCGGTTGACTGTCGGGACCAACTTCAAGAGGCTGCCTCTAAGAGGCCAGAAAGTCTCTTCCCCTCCCCACTGTTGTTTTGAGTCGGTATGGAGAGACTTTTTGTGCAGCTGTCTGTGATGCCGAGCGCAGGCCTTTAGTAGAGACATTTTGTAACTTCAAATGGTTTTGATGGTACTGTCAATTTTTTTTTTTTTTATAGCATTACTGTAGATATATTTACATGCTTTTTCTCATAGCATTTTTGCCTTTAATAAGAAAAAAAGTTTTTTTTAGACAATAGAATCATAATTTTTTGTCTTTGTATTAAATATGTTAAGACATTAAGCATAAGAGATTGGTTGAGCCATTTCACCTTATTGTTATTATATTATTGTTATAATAGCAATAACTGTAGATTAATGAGTAGTATTCATTTTTAAAACCTATTGTATATTCTTAATTGTTCTATAACAGACATTTTATTAATTCATGCCTCATTAATTTTTTAATGAAAATCCCCATGAAAAAAATTCAAATCTGGAAGTTGAAAGCATGTTTAAAAATCTTAATGTCTAGAGATTATAACAAATAAAATAATTATCATTTAAAGGCTTGAAATTCTTACAAAAAAGATATATATATATATATATATACACACACACACACACTCACTGGCCACTTTATTAGGTACACCTTGCTAGTCGGGTTGGACCCCCTTTTGCCTTCAGAACTGCCTTAATTCTTCGTGGCATAGATTCAACAAGGTGTTGGAAACATTCCTCAGAGATTTTGGTCCATATTGACATGATAGCATCACGCAGTTGCTGCAGATTTGTCGGCTGCACATCCATGATGCAAATCTCCCGTTCCACCACATCCCAAAGGTGCTCTATTGGATTGAGATCTGGTGACTGTGGAGGCCATTTGAGTAAAGTGAACTCATTGTCATGTTCAAGAAGTCTGAGATGATTTGAGCTTTGTGACATGGTGCATTATCCTGATGGGTACCTGTAGTCAGGATGGGTACACTGTAGTCATAAAGGGATGGACATGGTCAGCAACAAATTAACTCAATTGGTACTAAAGGGCCCAAAGTGTGCCAGTCCCCCAACCTACACCACCACCACCAGCCTGAACCGTTTGCAGGATGGAATCGGTTCATTACACAAATTCTGACCCTACCTTCTATTGTCCAATTCAATTTTGGTGAGCCTGTGCGAATTGTAGCCTCCGTTTCCTGTTCTTAGCTGACAGGAGCGGCACTCGGTGTGGTCTTCTGCTGCTGTAGCCCATCTGCTTCAGGGTTCGACGTGTTGTGCATTCAGAGATGGTATTCTGCATACCTTGGTTGTAACGAGTGGTTATTTGAGTTACTGTTGCCTTTCTATCATCTCTAACCAGTCTGCCCATTCTCCTCTGACCTCTGACATCAACAAGGCATTTTCGTCCACACAACTGCCGCTCACTGGATATTTTCTCTTTTTCGGACCATTCTCTGTAAACCCTAGAGATGGTTGTGCATGAAAATCCCAGTAGATCAGCAGTTTTTGAAATCCTTAGACCAGCTCGTCTGCACCAACAACCATTCCACGTTCAAAGTCACTTAAATCCCCTTTCTTCCCCATTCTGATGCTCGGTTTGAACTTCAGCAAGTGTCTTCACCACATCTAGATGCCTAAATGCATTGAGTTGCTGCCATGTGATTGGCTGATTAGCAATTTGTGTTACCAAGCAATTGAACAGGTGTACCTAATAAAGTGGCCGGTGAGTGTGTGTGTGTGTGTATATATATATATATATATATATTAGTGCTGTCAAACGATTAATCCCAATTAATCGCATCCAAAATAAGGTTTTGTTTACGTAATATATGCATGTACATGTATATTTATTATGTATAAATACAAACACATGCATGTATATATCTTTAAGAAAAATATATTGTTTATATATTAAATATATTAATATATAATTTAAAATATAAGAATATGAATATATAAACATGTAAATATTTTCAAAATATATAATGTATGTGTGTGTGTATTTACATATACATAATAAATATACACAGTACACGTACATATATAATGTAAACAAAATCTTTTATTTTGGATGCGATTAATAGCGATTAATCGTTTGACAGCACTAAACAAACAACAAAAAAACAATGGCATAAATTAATACATATATAATTTATATTAAATACCAAACCGTTAAGACTATCAAAGTCATTAACATTTTAAAAATATAACAATTTATGAAAAAGGACTTTTAGGTCAAAACTAAAAGACAACTTTGAATAATTATGATGCAAAAATGTATGGAATTTATAAGGGATAAAATAATAAAAAAAATGTTTGAAAATGTTTCTGAAAATAATGATTGCATAAACATTTAAAGTGTACGTAAATTATTTTTGTACTTTAGTTTTTAGTTTTTCACATCAAAACATTTATAAATGTGTACCTTTTTATTTATAAATATATCATTAATAAGATTACATTTCTAAGATTTTTTTTCATCATCTTGGGCAGCTGTATTTTGTGCTTGATCTGTAGATATAACTGTCCAAGCAACAAATCTGAGACAAAAGTACAGACAACGGATAAGACAAAAAACAAATACAGTCCTCTTCAGAAAGCGAACACATGCATATTTTGCTCTCGGTTTGAGAGCCGTGTCATGTTCACCATACCTTCTCTAAGATTATAACACACGCTCAACCTGCCTTCCTTTCAGTCAGGGCCCCAAATCAGATTTCTCAAGGGTTGCCGTCACACACACACCCACACACACAGAGATAAAAAGCGAAGAGGAACTTGTGGCTATTCCCAAGCAATGCCTGCTCTCCGCATATTAGCCCCTGTTGAAAAGGGGTCTCTGCAAATGAAAGCGTTCACCGGTCATTCATCTCCCATTGGCTGCTACTGGTTTGCCAAAATGTGGCATATCTGTAACACTTGAAGAAGTCCAAAGGTTACGTGAGAGTGAAAGCCGGCACTTGATGCGCTCAGTGTCTTGGTGGTTATGGTGTTTGCTCCCTCTTTGTGGTTTCCCAGCAGGACGCCTGTTGTCCGGTCACATTCACGTGCCGTCGCCACACACTGGAGGCCTTCACCTGTTAGAGAGCCACCACCAGACTTTTAACACCAGAATATCTGCCTTTGTGCTTCGCCTGCTCTGGCCTTTTCACCCCAACAGACTGTAATTTCATCCGTTTTTCATGGCTTTAGTTCCCGTGAAAGCCTTACATTTCCATGTCTAAACATCAACAATGAGGGAATTTCATGGACCGTACGGACGAGATACCACTGCTTGTGGCTTTAAAAACTTTGAAAAGTCATATTTCATTAAAAATTAACTGTTTTTTGATCTAAATGCAAACAGGGTTTGATATCAGTGTAGAAGTTAAACTACAATTTAAAAAAATTGTGGCGTAATGTTGACTATAACAAAAGGCTCTAATGTTCTTTAAAAAATGCTAAAATCTGGGTTATTGTGAGGCACTTTTAATAAAAGTGAGTCAATCCGTAAACACAAAAGATCTCTTTTTTCATAGTATAGCCACAAGACCTGAGCAATATGCAGTTTAACATATAAAATCACATATTAACCTTTTCTTTGTAAAGTTCTATACAATTTGACAACTTTTTTTGCCATGATAACTCAATGGCATCAACCCTAAAACTCTGAAATGACTGTATAATTTAGATTTAAACATCTTTACAGCTCAGAAAAAAATTAATGTAGGTGCTTTTGTAAAATTACAAGATTCAAATTTCTGCTTCTAAATCCCCCATAAACTGGCCCCATTATTTCCATTGCATTACTGTACCCTTTATTTTTGTATTTTGTTAGGAAATGAGGGACTTTTTTGTGCTAATATCATTATGCCACAAATGCAGCCAATCAAGCTTAACTTATGTTGAACCAGTTAAATATATTCCTGTTAAAAGATTCTACTTTTTCAGCCTTCATATTGATAGACATTGTTGTAAATCAGCAAAAACACACCATCTTCTAAACGTCATTCCCACTCCAAATCAAACTGTTCCATGTCATGCATTCAACATTTCGGATTACGTTGAAGACAAAAATATGCTGTCTGTTATAGTTTTCAGAAGGCTTCAGTCAAGCAGTACTTTTATCAGCTTCAAGATAATTACTTTTATCCTAAAGAGGCTGTCCTTCTTTGTTAACTACTTCTTCTCTGAGAGCAGATCTGGGCATCAAGTGGCTGAATCTGTTGGATGGGACACCCTTCACAAAAGTGTATCGAGCGGTACAGACAGACGGCATTATCCCCTCCTAACGGTATGCTTTTGCATTTGAATGCATCCGCGAGCTCCTTCTCTGGCAGAGGGCCGCGCCACTAACATCTCTAATCCTTAAAATATTGTCAGAGCCCATGAATGCTGGCAATCCAGGCATATGTGTAATTATTCTGTAATTCCCCCACAAATGTGATTTCTCTTGCATGCGTTGCGAGTCGTTACCCCCCACTCTTTTGTCATCCAAATAATTGTTTCTCTTTTTGGGGGATAAATCTGGGAATGGAAAGGGTGGCTCAATAGGGTGGCGACATGAGCAAGTCTCATATGAGCAAGCAATTTACATACTGATGCTTTCTCCCATCTCTTGATTTGAACAAAAGGGGCAGTTTGAAAAGATGAGTGAAAATGAGGATGAATTCAGAGACGTCGTCTCAAAGAGAACAGTATTCTCAATAGACACGAGCCAAATCACGTCCAAAGACTTGGCTACAAGACTATTGGACTGCTTCTAGATTGTTGTTTATAGAGAAACTGTAAAATCTTAAAGTAGCGAGTAAGATTAAACAGAAGTCTGGTTGAAATTTGTGGTTGTGAAATCATCTTCATCTAGATTAAGAAATCTAAAAATTGCTTTTTAATATGCACTTTAAATAGAAATTTATATTATACAAAATTATAAATTAATAAAAAAATATTTGTATTGTAATTTATAAAAAAAAAGTCATTTGTGCATGGTGTTTAAGATAGCAGATCCTTACGGTATGAAAGTCCTTCATATAATATTAATCTACAATTTCATCATAAAATAAAATAAAATACATTTTTGCTTAGGTCTTTCAGAATTTTCTCTTGAGAAAAAGGCCCTAGTAATTTCACATCCAGAGTTTTAGAACAGATCTCCAATATCTGATTCACCAAGATTTCAAACCCTTGCCTACTCAAAAATTTAAATATGAACTCATGGTATCTACAATGATTCTAACAAAAAATCTCTTTTGTGTCTCTTAATTTGTCCTAATTAAATTTAACTTAAATTTACTGAAATAAAACATAAGTGAGGACTTCAAATCTCATGAGTTATGAAAGAGCAACCTAAAACCAAGAAGATTCTCCCCTAAGCTTATTCAGAGACAACATTGTCTGTCTTCTTGAGCTCTGCTCATTAATTCCACAACAACAGTCACATTTCCAAAAAGGCTGGAAAGCTTCTTTGAGAAATGAAGCAAAATTTAATTCACAGCGATTTAATTGAGAGTCTCAGACACCCAGAACCTTCACCCTCAGCTTTCCACGACAAACTAAGACGATACCTATCCACACTGTTAATTACCAACAAGGGCTATTTGAAGAGGGACTTTGAAGATGCTGTATTCTTCTCCCTTTCAGCTCCTCATATTGGAAATAATGAGAGTGAATGACATGGGCCGTGGAAGGGTCTTGCCAGTTTTAATTTGAAAACCTCTCCAAGTCATTGTATCTATTAAGACCTTATACTGGCAGCGGCAAACAAGCTGAACTTAAAGTGCAACTTCACACTTCTCTCCAGCTTCTGTCGGCACGCAAGAAAGGAATCCCAAATAAGCTGAGCCTGCTTGCGATTCTCTGCCTTAATTAAGACACTTGTGCCCGACTATAGGGCTTTCTTTCCCATAGTGCTGCTCACGAGTGTGTGTGTAAAACGAGCATGAAAGGAGAGAGAAACCACAGAAAAAGTGTTTGGAGAGAAAAACAGATTAATTAATGGACAACATCACTTGAATGGGATGGGGTTTGGGAGGGTGTATGTGGGGGAATCCGCTATCAATTAAGCGTCGCTCTAGATGGGACAGAAAAGAATCCCTTAAGAAACTTCTCTTTTTTTGCATTCAGGATTTACTTTCAGCATCAACAAAAACATTTCTGTCAAAATGTTGTCAGTGTCTCTCTCACTTAAACAGGTTCCTGTATGAAAGGTAACAGCTTGCACTATATAAATCCCATTCCCAGAGGCCTACTGATTTTATGAATACATTTACTTCTTATTATCTTTCTCTCCCTTTAATGTTTTCCTTGATCTAAGCTTATAGTATCTCAAGACTGGGAAGACACATGGGGTCAAGGCCAGCAACAAAAGGCAAGAAAAGCTGCTCTCTCATATTTCTTTGAGATTTTTTCTAATCTTCTGCGTCAACCCTGAGTGACTCAGTGTTAAGTCAGATTATTAACAGTGGCTTTAAAGCACAGAGGTCCTGTGATCTCGAGGGGATTTGGCCACTGCTTGGGGTGTCTAGGTTTATGATGTCACTCTTCAGGCTGTCAGTCATTGTACATGGTGGGCTAGTGTGGCTATCAGTGTCATTTAGTGATGGATCGGGTTAGAAGTGCTTTCACAAGCAGATTTTGCACGCTGTGATGGAGGTATTTCATTAAGGTGTGAGTGTGCACGTGTCCAATTAAAGCAAGACACCATTTGAGGCCATTATTATTGTTATGTTTATATATGTATGTATGAGTGTACAGCTTGTATAACAGTGTAAATTTGCTGTCCCCTCAAAATAACTCAACACACAGCCATTCATTTCTAAACCGCAGGCCACAAAAGTGAGTACACCCCTAAGTGAAAATGTGCAAATTGGGCCCAAAGTGTCAATATTTTGTGTGGCCACCATTATTATTATCACTGCTAGGTGGTTGCCCTGCATCTTCAATAAACAAGCTACAGATATTACAAAATGCAGTGGCTAGAGTCCTTACCAGGTCAAGAAAATATGATCATATTACTCCAATTTTACAGTTTCTGCACTGGCTACCTATTAAGTTCCGTATCAGTTACAAAACATTATTACTTGCCTATACTTGTTACCTGTTAAAATGGTTTAACTCCTGCGTACCTAACTAGTCTTCTATCACGCTACAATCCAACCCGCTCCCTAAGGTCGCAAAACTCTGGACTCTTGGTAGTACCTAGGATAGCAAAGTCCACTAAAGGAGGTAGAACTTTTTCATATTTGGCTCCCAAACTCTGGAATAGCCTTCCTGATAACGTTCGGGGTTCAGACACACTCTCTCTGTTTAAATCTAGATTAAAGACACATCTCTTTAGCATATAATGCATCTCATCTTGTACTGCAGTTATATCTGATCAAACGCACATTATTATGCTTTAGCTTGGGTTGAACAAATAATTTTAGCTTGGATGGAACAACAGCTACGCTAATTATGTCTCTATTTGTTTCTCTGTTTCTGATTAACATCCCGTGGTAACTAGGAATTACACAAGCTTCAGTCTGGATCCAACCCTTAAATGATCTGAGATGACCAAACACCTGAGAAGAGATGATGATAAATATATTGTAGAAACTTAATTTCCTGTAAAGCTGCTTTGCAACGATTGTATAGTAAAAAGCGCTATACAAATAAACTTGAATTTAACTTGAATTGAACTGATGTGTACATTCACTGGATATTTAGAGTTGGGACTACCATTTTTATTGTCTATAAAACTAAAGAATAACAGTAGGCGGTCGGTCAAACAACTTTTGTAAAAGTACTATGAAATTGTATTATGCAAGAAGAGAAAAAAAGGGTTGCAGGAGACAATAGACATTTTTACAGTACACTAGTGATTATTTAAAGTGACTGCACAATGTCATAAATGACCAAGTACAGTTTATTTACATTTAATAAACATCTAGATACCTGTCACTAGTAATAATTACTCTGTATGTTATATAAAGTCAGTTCAGTTGATGTGTTTACAAATCTCTTTTAATTTAGCATCATGCCTTATGTGTTAAACTTCGGCTCGGAGTGTATCCTGCATGAGAAAGAAGCTAGTGTCCAAATAATGGCTAGATTAGCATGAACAGATGGAGAGGTCACAGACCAACATCTAAACACAGAGCACATAAAGACAATGTTTAAGAAGAGTCTATTCCCTCCCATAGACAATGTCAATCAAACCCACTTAAAATTGCAGATGGACATCTTTACAACTTTCCTTAAACAGGTGGAGAACATGCAAGCATCACAAAGCAACGCATCCTCCATGGAGACATTAAAACTGTTCACAAACTTTATTAGTCTTTTTATAAGTGATACAAATAGTGCTTTTTAATCTCTCAAACAGCCAACATTCATTCTGGGACTAAGCTGCTAGCAAAGCTCAATCAAATCCAGAAAACGATGGAAGTGCCAAGTCTAAATGCCAACAATATTCTTTGATTTCAAAATGATGTTCTTATTAAAAAACAATCAAGGATTCTTTTGTATGCTTCTGATGGAAAAAAAATATTCTAAGGCCCAAAACTGCTATTATGCAAGTGTTGTTCTTTTTACACAAGATTTGATGTGATTTCTTTGTCTAACTATTTGGCCTGACATGACTCAATCCTTTCATGTGATCTGTAAAAGCGCGTTTGTCGGCATCCGCATTGTCTTGTTAGCTTAAAACCCTTTGACGTTGGAGGTAATAGTTAACATGTCTTTAAAGTAGTCAAAGATATGGTACCAAAGCCCAGCATGTTCCACTGTCAGTCTCTTTCATTAACAAGAGAAGAACAATCCACAGGAAGGAGAAAAGACAGTCAAGACAGACGGATTTCGACCAACAATCCCTCATTGTACGGCTTCTTATATGTATACGTCTAGTCTGAGCTAATTGAATTTAAAATGAGATCTTCCCTCAAGGTTCATTCATTCTCAGAGTCCTAACAGAAGCACAATGGTCAGCTAGAACCAATGGCAGCAATCCTGGAAGAAATGAGGCATGTTTAGATATTTTGTTATGTCTAAGAAGTAGTAGTTTCGCCATATTCCTTTAACAGGCCGTACCTGGACTGGTGCAAACAAGAAGTTTGCTCTTCGGTGGGCAGGGTCTGATGCACCCTTGTCCTTTGTGCAGAGAGGGTGGACCCGGTGGGCTTTGATTCTCAAACAGACTCCCTTTTCAGACACTTCCCCCGAGCCTGGCTCTGAGTTTCTCTGCTCACATCCTCGGAAAATTTGGGAGGAGAAAAAGTTTATGGAAGCGAGCAGTAGTTTATTCA
Organism: Ptychobarbus kaznakovi; assembly: GCA_027422405.1. Lineage (NCBI taxonomy): Eukaryota > Metazoa > Chordata > Actinopteri > Cypriniformes > Cyprinidae > Ptychobarbus > Ptychobarbus kaznakovi. Next base: position 35,970,004 of record CM049796.1, read on the forward strand.
CCAGGCCGCCAAGGCCTTTCAGAGCCTTGAGAGTGAGAGTCTATAAGGAGGCAATCAAGCATGTGCTGGGAATAAGCTCAGTTGCCTTCCTACCTGTGACGGCCCCCCTCAAGTGCGGCTAAGAGACTCATTGAATGGAGAACGGAAGAACAATGGGCGAGAGGAACAAACAATTCAGAGAAGTCTATCATTCTGTATGCTGTTATCTTAGGCACTGAATAAAAGCAGACTCCCCCCTTTTCGGCCCGACAGTCAGCACTATTTTCAGGGACCAGTAGCACTCCTCAGGTCCCTTTCAGAGGCTCTCAACAGGTTCACGAGGGCAAGAAGTGCAGTATATAAAAAAATGAGGTAGTAACTTCACTTGACTGGAGTCATGGAGAATCTGAAGTGAGCAGCAAGAGCGGCTGAAAAAAGCCTTTGTTTTGGATTGCATTGCCAAAGGGTTTTCCACACCAAACAAGCTGAAATGCTTGCGAATATAAAATATTTATGTATAAAAAAATATATATTATTTAAATAAATTAATTTACAAACTTTTTTTGGTAAATTAATTCTGACACCATTTACTTCCCCTCAACACAAAAAGAGATGTTAAGCAGAGTTTTTGTGCCGCTTTGTATGTAAATAGGGACAGGGGCTATCCAGCTCCAAAAAAAAAAATACCATAGAAGCGGTCCATACAACTTGCGTACTCAAGTATTATGAAGCTATATGATACCACTTTAAAATAAATATGTTAGTCATTACTTACTGAAAATCTTGCTTGATGGCCTTTGCCACCATTCACTTTAACTGCATTGAAAAGAGCTTTTGTTTGACTTCAAATAACTCCACAGAAAAAAGTCATCAGAAAAGTTACATCATTTTCATTTTTGAATGAACTATTCCTTTAGGTATAAGTAAAACTATATGAATTACTACAATTCTCCTTTTGCAAAATGCAAAAAATTTGGTGAAACAAATCACATCTCAATCAATTTCTATTACATCCTCATTTCTCTTGCTTTCTTCACCTTTCTTATTCAAAACCCCTCTCATGCCTAAGTAATGCCAGCCAAGACCGTAAGCTCTTGTGTAAAGTCGTAAAGCAGGGTTTCTTGGCCACCAGTGCTTTTCCTCACAGATGCACTGGCCCCTGCCTGTGGGAAACGGGAAACCATGACTTATCTGAACATATGGTTTCCCAATTCAAGTCAAAATGTCTGAGCCCTGTTGCATCTGGTGCCATTTTAGTTGGTTAAAATGCCACACAGGACTGTGACGAAAGGAGAAGAAATGGAGGAAAATACAGTTATTACACACCCATGGGCTCATTTTTTCAGCTCATTAGCCACTGGCCTCCGTGACCAATTAGGCTTTGTCACCATTGCCGGGGTCATTATGCTCACATCTTCTTGCATGCTCATTCAGCTGTCTTTAGGGAGAAAATAAAAGACGGAGAAAGAGAGCTCATTGACAGAGGCAGGAAAAGGCAAACCCTTATAAATTGATTGAAAATTAAAGAGAAAGTCACAATGAGATAATTTCGCTGCTGACGCTTGTGTCTTCATGAGCAGGAATGTGTGGGATTTACAGATGATGCCTTAATGACCTCTATCTGGTGCCCTCCACAGTAGTTTTAGACATTTCAACTAGCAGAAACTTTTACCCAACATAATCGATCTTTAATCACAAACGGTTCGTTTTTAGGCTCGTTTCGCTAATCCCACAAAGTGGCTGTATAATTATGAGAAACTAATAAACATCTCACCTGAAGTCATAAGTTAATCTCTGCTTAAAAACTCAGCAAGCGACCAAAAACAAAAATCAGTTGAGAGTTCGGTAAATGCATTACCTCCCCTGTGCAGGTCAGTTACTGGCCAGTATGTGTAAATGGGATCCATGGGGAGAGGGTAGAGCCGATGTCAATCACAAAGTTAGCCCATACAAAAGACCATAATTGGCGTGGGTCCACCTCATCCTTGCATCCGAGAGCACTGTTGGCCCCATGGGGCCTCGTGAACCCCCCCACCACCCCCAGACTGACCACAGTCCATTTATCAGAGATGGGGGCAGCTTGGCAGGCCCTACACACACTCCCATGCATAAGCATTGCACACACTCTCACACAAACACACACACACAACTCAAACAAATATGCTGCAGGGACCGTGGCAGACACACCATGTAACAACAAATTTACAACAGGCGCACCATGGCTGGGTCAATAAGATGACTAATGGTGTAACAATGTGTGGTTAACAGACGAGTGTGAAGAACCAGATTACATGTTTATCTTTACTGATCAGAGAATCATCGAAAGATTAAAGATCATTTCCTGGGCAAAGAAAATAAAGGAACAACAGGAAAATGAAATATCATAAAAGTGCAATAAAACATTGCACTTTAGATAGATAGATAGATAGATAGATAGATAGATAGATAGATAGATAGATAGATAGATAGATAGATAGATAGATAGATAGATAGATAGATAGATAGATAGATAGATAGATAGATAGATAGATAGATAGATAGATAGATAGATAGATAGATAGATAGATAGATAGATAGATAGATAGATAGATAGATAGATAGATAGATAGATAGATAGGATCTTTTAATAATATATTTTTTATTTTTGGTGATTTTCAATTTTTTTGTCAGATGCCAGCACTTCCCAGCAGGCCATGTGTTCACTCTCGCTTTAAGTGAATAGGAAACCAGGCTGCTAACAGCAGGCTGAACAGTAGGCTAATTCCCTGTGTTTAATACAAAAGAACCAATTATATGCTAATCAGCACATCAGCACTGCTTCAGCTCCCCATCCTTCACCGGCAGCACAAGATAACAGTTAGTCATGCTTCCTTTTAGAGCCGCTGACTTCTCCTCTAATAGGCTTACTATAGGCTAATATGCTATAGAGGTGTCAAATTAATGCATTGAGACTATGGTGCAAATTAGCAAAAATATTCAATAATATTCTTACTATTACGTCTAACAGTAGCATGAAGTGGCCCTGAAAGTATTTGTACGTTTAAGTCACACCTAAAAATGTAGGCATGTCATTGGTAAACCAATAGATGATAAACCGATATTCCATTGCGAAAATAAAATACTAAAGTGTATTTGAAATACATTTATTTTGTGGAAAGTGTACTACAAATAAAATTATGTATTTATGTGCTTAAAAAAATACTCTGCAATTGTACTTTCTGTATACTAAACTGTCAAACAAAGTTTGCTAAATTGGAACAACTAATTTTGTGCTTAATGCACTTTAATTGTGCGGAAGTACTGCTGAAGTCCTAAAAATATACGGAAGAATCTTATTGTGCTACAGTGCAACTATTGCAAGTAGACTTAAGGTACACATTAATATCTTGCATTTAACGACTGCAAGCTATTATACAGAGATCATACAATCCTTATTAATAGTGATATTAAAATACATTTTAGGCATAATATTAAGAAATGTGCATTGTGCAATAAAACAATACTCCACAAAGTGTAAAAAAAATGTTGTATCAGTAAGTCTTAAGTGATGTCAATAAATATATATATATTTTTTGTTTTTACTGTTCAAAAATAAGACTATGTATTTGGATATTTTTGGTTGCCAGTTGTTAGTGTCGCCAAATATTAGTTGTAATGAATTACACCTGTGTTTATAGAACACCTGTGTGAAGTTGAGAGGAAATGATTCATTAGTCCACAAACAAAATATCATCGTGGGACCAGTTGGTCGAAGTATGATTGATTCTTTGCTTAAAAAAAAGTAGATAATTATTTAAAAAATATTTTAACAAATCAGCTTCATTTAAAAAAAAAATGTTAACTAACACATGAAAATTCTTAATTTTTAAGTGTGATTTAAATGCCAAAATTGTGTTTGGGCACCTTTTTTTATAACCACAAATAATTATCTGAAAATGAAAATACTAACCAAAATAGTTACAATCCATAACTGTTGAAATTAATTTTCAACCTCATCTTTAAACCCCAAAGTCTTTTGAATTTCACAAATGTCAATCAAACCCATCAAAACCAGCATCAGCACCAGAAAAGCTGAGAGGAAGTGAGTTGACCATGTCTTCACTAATCATTAGCAGCCTTTTGTCTTTTCGCAAAATCAAACAGCATGCCTTACTCTTTCATCAGTCCGGTTCAGTCAGCCCAATTGTTTTAATATGAACTTCCTCAAGTGTTTTCATAAAGTGGAGACTAGCCCCATGCTATCCAAGCAGCCTCACCCCCTCAGAATATCTCCACCCCCAAAGACCCGAAGAGTCTTTCTTAATCAAATGTACATTTACTAGTCGCTTGACTTGAGACATCTGCCCCAAGCAACCAGTCAATATTGTGGCCCCAGTTCAAAGCAGTCAGTTCATTAGCCGTGTCAGCTTTACAACCAGAAGGTAATGGGTTTGAAAGTGAACAACGACAATGCGCCGCAATGCAGGCCTCATTTAATAGTGATTTATCACCAGCCAAAAGCCCTGTTTAACCTTTGGCCAGTGCAGACCTCCCTTCCTCTCTCAAAGGATCTATTGTCAGCTCCCCAGGGTATCTTACTGTGTGAATAAGGAAAAGATGATCTAGTTAAAAGTCGCATTATATCACTAGTCGTATCATTACAAGTGCAGCAGAACACTTAGTTGTGCAGATAGTGTTTCAAATAGTTCATTTTCTGTTATGTAATGGCTAATATTATAGCATAAGCTAAGGGATAAATGTCTGTTTTTGATGTATTCATTTGATGTCATATTTTACATTTTGCTTGCTGGTACAATATTGATACAAAACCACTGTGCTCTCTTTCATAACATTTGATTGATATTTTTTTAAAGAAAACACCTATTTATTCATTTTTTTATATTTCATTATACATATTATTTTAAGAAGAAAACACCTATTTATAAAAATCCATTCTGTAAACTACTATTAAAGAGATATAAAATAAAATAATGCCATCATTTACTCATGATCTCATGTAGTTCCAAATTTCGCTCCACAGAATAAATTATTATTATTATTTTTTTCTGTGCTGTGAAAGTCAACGGGGTTCAATGTTGTTTGGACTTTACTTTTCAATAATAATGACATAATTTTCATTGGTTCAGAGATCTTGACATTCTTTTCAGCTATTTTGAAACTCAACAAATAGGCAAATCTTACAATCAGAATCAGAATGAGCTTTATTGCCAGATATGTTTACACATACGAGGAATTTGTTTTCGTGACAGAAGCTACCGCAGTGCAACAGAATGACAGTGACAACAAAAACACAGATAATAAAAAGAATTAAAAAGAACAAGTAAACAAGGAATAACAATAGAGCTAAGATTAAGATTAAGTTTGAAATAAAGTCACTTGTGATGCCCAAAAATATATATATTTTTTAAATACAAAAGTGCAAAAATGTAGTAAAAACAACCCAGTAAATACAATTTAGACTTTCGCAGGATATTGTGCCTAAATCAATGCCAACATTTTTCATTGTTAAGTCAACTATACCCTTAACAGATCACAACCTCATGTTCAGCCATTTTGACACTCAACAAATGACCGAGTGTGAAATATAGAGGTTTGATAAGCCCAAAAATGCCTAAAAGATTTCTAAGTAAAAAGCTTTTGGGTGCCATTATGGCATTTTAGCGACAGAAGCATCAGGTTGAGCATGTGCTGGTATTTTCTAGTGATCTAATGCAGTTAGGGCCTGTTTAGTAGCTTAATGACAGGAGGACAATAAGGATGCTTAGTGTGGTCCATATGGACCGCATAGGACTCTGACGGCACCCTCTGCACTTTATTAACAACATGTCTTACCAGCGCTTAGTAAACTGTTTTGTTAACAAAGCTCTGGCAGGAAGAAGAAAAAAGGGGGTCGGCGTTGAAAATGTGAACAGTTGGTGCGATGTAAAGACACTGTTTTCTGCGGAGAGCCTGATGGTACCCCCCTCCCCATCCGCCTTACCTCCCTCCCTGCCTTCACAGTCTACACCACTCCGCCCCATCCTTACAAGACATGGCTTAGTCACACCAGCTGCCTGGACCATTCTTCACTGGTTGAGCTGCCCCCTGTCAGGACCAGAAGCCCCAGTTCTCCATCCCTATGGCTAAAGAGAAAGCAGCAGACGGGTTAAGTGGGCCAGAATCCAGCGGTCTTGAGATGAAGTGGTCAAAACAATGCAGATAGTGGGACCATAAAACACAGAGAGCATTACCAAGGCTCTCTCATGACCAATTTTGTACACATTTTACGTTGTGGCTAATTCATACGAATTCAAACTCACTCATGATTTTGTACGATTTGTGTGACGGGTAGGTTTAGAGGCGGGGTTAGGGGTGGTCCTTTGTATGAATTTCTTCACCTTGTAAAATACGGACTATATGTTAAAAACTTTTATTAATTCGTGCTATCATATTTAATTAGCCACCTCGTAAAAATATGCTCGAATTGCTGTGAGATCGGGTTGGCAGTACTGACTAGTCAGGAAGACTAGTTAACAGCTGCTTTGGTTTGAGTGAGCTATTCAACCTGATGTCATTTGGAGAAATATTATGGAAAAGGCAAATTTAGACAATACTATACTTCAGAGATAACCACCAACAAAAAAGCTGTTTTTACATTTTACATGTATAAAAAAACTTTCACATTAGAACATTTAATGTATAATTATTATATATTATAGCAATATATTTTGTAATTAAATATTGAATTAGTAGATTAAACATAAGGTAATACAATAAAATGTATATTAGATATCATTTCAGTATATATATTTTAATATAAACACAAAATAAATGTTTAATATCTTAATTTTTATCTAAATATTATATAATTTACTATATATTATATTATTTCTATATTAAATATAATATATTTACATTATACATATCTCTCTCTCTATATATATATATATATATATATATTTAAATAATAATGAATATAAATATATTTAAATACATATTTAATATTTTGGATTGTTAGATAAATATATATGTTAATGCAATACAAAATATTAATATGTAAATATTTCATAAATATTAAACATTTCACAAGGTTTTCTTTTATCCTCATTCTTTTTCTTTTAGAGTAAACATTATATAATATATGAATATTGTATGAAATATAATAAAACTATGTAATATATTTAAATTGTTATTATATTATATTATATTTAGTGCTTTCAAATGATTAATCATGATTAATCACATCCAAAATAAAAGTTTTTGCTTGCATAAATACACACACACATGTATATATTTTATTTATTTATTTAGTCATTTAGCAGACGCTTTTATCCAAAGCGACTTACAAATGAGGACATTATAGAAGCAATCAAAACCAACAAAAGAGCAACAACATGCAAGTGCTATTACAAGTCCTGGTTAGCCTAACGCAGTACATGTAGGAAGGTTTTTTTTTTTTTTATGAAAACGAGTATATAGAATATAGAATAAAGAAACCTAGTGTTAGTTTTACAAGAAAAGCTAGCAGTTAGAGAATAAATATGCAATCGATAGAGGGTCAAATGTGTCTGTGTTTTTTTAAATAAAAAGAAGACAGATTAGATAAAATAAATTTAGAATAGAGAGTGCTAGAGTTAGAGGGTCAAATAAAGATGGAAGAGATGTGTTTTTAGCCGTTTCTTGAAGATGGGTAAGGATTCAGCTGCTCGGATTGAGTTAGGGAGGTCATTCCACCAGATGGGAACAGTTAAGGAACATCCCTCTTTGGGATGGTACAGTAATGCGTCGTTCACTTGCAGAACGCAAGCTTCTAGAGGGCACATAAGTCTGAAGTAATGAATTTAGGTAAAGGGGTGCAGAGCCAGAGGTGGTTTTGTAGGCAAACATTAATGCCTTGAATTTAATGCGAGCAGCTATTGGTAGCCAGTGCAAATTGATGAACAGAGGTGTGACTTGCGTTCTTTTCGGCTCATTAAAGATTAATCTTGCAGCAGCATTTTGGATTAATTGTAGAGGTTTGATGGAACTGGCTGGAAGACCTGCCAAGAGAGCATTGCAATAGTCAAGTCTGGACAGAACAAGAGCCTGAACAAGGAGTTGTGTTGCATGTTCCGAGAGAAAGGGCCTGATCTTCTTAATATTATATAATGCAAATCTACAGGACCGGGCAGTTTTAGTAATGTGGTCTGTGAAATTCAGCTTATCATCAATCACAACTCCAAGGTTTCTGGCTGTTTTTGAAGGAGTTATGGTTGATGAGCCTAATTGGAAGGTGAAATTGTGATGAAACGATGGGTTTGCTGAAACCACAAGCAGTTCTGTCTTAGCTAGGTTTAGTTGAAGGTGATGGTCCTTCATCCAGCAAGAAATGTCTGTTAGACATGCTGAGATGCGAGCAGCTATCGTCAGATCATCAGGATGGAATGAGAGGTAGAGTTGAGTGTCATCAGCATAGCAGTGATATGAAAAGCCATGTTTCTGAATGACAGAACCTAGTGAAGCCATGTAGACAGAAAAGAGAAGTGGTCCAAGAACTGAGCCCTGTGGCACCCCAGTAGCTAGATGTTGTGACTTGGATACCTCACCTCTCCAAGATACTTTGAAGGACCTATCTGAGAGGTAAGAGTCAAACCACTGGAGTGCGGTTCCTGAGATGCCCTTTCTCAATAGGGTTGACTGGAGGATCTGGTGGTTGACCGTATAAAAGCAGCAGACAGACCCAGCAAGATAAGTAATGAAGACTCGGAAGCCGTTCTTGCAAGTCTTAGGTCTTCAACAACTGAGAGCAAGGCAGTTTCGGTGGAATGTCCACTTCTGAAGCCAGATTGGTTACAGTCCAGGGGGTTGTTCTGTGTAATAAAGGCAGTGATTTGGTTGAACACATCTCGTTCAAGTGTTTTTGCAATGAAAGGTAGAAGGAAAACCGGTCTATAGTTGCCTAAAAGAGTTGGGGTAAGAGTGTTTTTTTTAAGAAGTGGGGTTATACGAGCCTATTTAATTGCTGAGGGAACAATTCCAGTGTGAAGGGATGTGTTAACGATGTGAGTGAGTGCAGGAACAACTGCAGGAGAAATGGCTTGAAGGAGATGAGATGGAATAGGATCAAGCGGACAAGTAGTAGGATGACTGGAAAGGATGAGTTTAGAGACTTCTGCCTCAGAGAGTGGAGAGAAGTATGTGAACGAGTTTATGTTTGCTGGTAAGATGTTTCAGAAAGGTTTTAATTTTATAAATTAAATATATTTATTTATAATATAAATTATATGAATATAAGTATAGACATATAAACACGTGAAATATTTTCAAAATATATACTGTATGTGTGTGTATTTATATATACTTAAAAAAACTTTTATTTTGGATGCAATTCATTGAGATTAATCCTTTGACAGCATTAATTATATTATATTATATTCACATTGCAATATTAGATCTAATCTGCTGATGCTGATCTGTGCTGATCGGAATTCCAGTACAGATGTTCAGTCAGCTGTTTAAGAAAACCAACCAAAGCAAAAAGAAAGAAAAAAAAAAAACAATGCAGGCAAAATGAACTCCATTTAGAGCCTTACAATAATCCTTTTCTACCCTGACAGAATTGGTTACATTTCAATTTTCTTTGAAGTAGTTTTCGGCACATTTGATGGCGAGCTTCGAAAGCACAGCATTATCGGTGCAAGAATGGGGCTTTTCAAGGCGTTTATGGATTTCAAAGATCTCTCTCTTGTAGAGCACAGATTGTGTGGTCTGATTGGGTCATTCCCTTCAAGAGTCACTTGAAAAATCCAGAGTATTTGGTCTAACTCCTGATACTATGTGCGAGCCATGCTAAGACTTCAAGGCATTTGCTTTGTAGCGGAGTCTGCTTAGGTTTAGTAAGCATAAAGAAGTCCTCGCGCACACGTATGCACCCTTTCCACAAAAACGTTCCCGAGTGGTAAAATTGAGGAACGGAGCGACCCATCCACTAAGCAAACAGAATGAACTAATGGATCAACCATCTTCTCCTCCCATTCCAATTATCCAGAGCCATGTTAAGAATATGGCCACGTTAGTAAACGCTGATGCTAATACAGATAATCCCTTACATACATATCACATTCAGACCGGTCACTTAGCCAACGAACCACCCAAGCAGTCAGAGTGCAGGAGTTGAGACCGCCAACAGAGAGAAAGTGCATCCTTCAGGTTTGAACAAGCTAATGAGGAATATGTAAATGACATGGGGGCTTATGAGATTATCACTTGTTTGATAGTTATTACAGGTGTTAGTAAACCAGACTTAGGAGTCCAGTTAATGCTGGTCCATTCAGACCCTGATTGATCCCTTAATACAGGCATTTGTGGTTACGTTTGCTTCCCTGAATTGTGCTGTGGTGGGTCCACACTGTGTACTCAATACTCAAAGTTTCATTCATTTTCCTATTTTCTTTCCATTTCTCTGGCCTCTGAAGACAACCTGGAACACATACCTGGAAACCTTAAACTCAGGTGCATAGATGTCATGTTTTTACATCCACATGCAAAGAAAGTCTGGATTTTACCCGATAAGAACGGTTCCTCTTTGAAAGCATCCATCTTATAGATTTCCCTGCTTTCTCTCGCTTTGGAAGCTGCGTTCCCAAGTTAAAGAAGTCATTAAGCTTATCCGGACACAACAAAAGAACGATTTTACAACGGCAAACAGGAGTTTCAAATCAAACAGAGATTTGCCAAAGAGGCTTTGGCGAGTTGGTGAGGTCCATACCAATTTGGAGATTTCAATGCTCTCTTTCTTACTCCTGGGAAAATCACTGGACTTGTTTGAAGAGGACAAAAGCACTAAATATGAAGAGAACAACTCAAGAATGTTAGATTCGGCAAAACATTCCTCAGAGGGAAACAAAGTGAAATGTTGAAGCTTGCAACAGTTTTTAGTGAAACTCGCTACAGATTTGTGCAGTTGTGAAGGCAGCCGGGTTTGCAAAGAAAATCTTAATGAAACAAGTCTAGAACTATTTCACCAGAAAAAAAGGGAAACTAAACTGATGTATCATTTACACTCATGAAACGTTATTTTTTCATTTGCCTGAACCCAGCTGACAGTGATTATCCTCTAGTCTAAGCCAATCAGTTTAAGGCATTGAAACAGCATGTACTGCAGGAACTCAAGTCAAATCACATGCTAACTGCAATTACATTCACCTGGACAGAACACTGATCCAACAATTGTTTAAAAAGTTAAGGCAAATCTCTGAGAATATCACCAACCAGAGGCGTCACGCCCATTCAACGTGAGGGGGCACCCCACTCAGAATCCAAGTGGATTTTGAAAGTAGCTTCCAAAAGACAAAAAATAGCCAAATAATAGTTGTTATATTTGATACAATCACATTGTATCGTTCATGATTAGCACGTTCAGTGCGTCATATCACCAGCTGCTGAATTCAAATCTGCGTTCGCTGGCTGGCACTGAGCCAGAGACAGACGCGTTTATACAGCTATGCGCATTATAACCAATCACACACGATTCTGCTGAGCTTATTAATGCTATGACCAATCAGAGACATTCAGATGAGTTCAGGGCGCGCGCTTTGCTGACTGAATTCTCCTGACGAAATCAATTTCAGTTGCATCAGAAACAAAAGCTTCACTTGATAAGAAATTATAATTGTCTTTGATAATGTAATGTACATGTCCTTTGCTGTGTTTCTGTACAATGAAAGTGTTATTAGTAAGGTACGTTTTTTTTATTAAATTCACTTTAAATACAAAGTCAGTTATATTAAAATATTTTAAGGCATGACACCCATATGTGCTACTTAAGTAAAAAGACGTATTTGATGTGTAGTTAATGTGCCATTCTACAAAAATGTCCACGTTTGGAATGACAATGTCTTAAAATGTATTTATTTTTCTAACATTTAAAATTAGACCACGTTAGACTACCTTTTGATTTTATGACTATACATAAATGACAGTTTTTTTTAAATGTTTTTTGTGCATTTATTTACCCATAAGGAAGGTAAGTTGACACCAGTGACAGTATAACACCATTGACAATTTTCATGAAAAATGCATTTTAGAAAATGGCTTTTGTAATCAATCATGGTAAACTCACTAAATTAAGTAGTTTAATCCATTTGTATTCTAGTTTTTTACAATTCCCTAACAATAAAGCAGGTCCAACCAGTGAGTTCAACTAAAAGCTTCATATGAAATGTCATTTACATTATATATTTGATAGTTAATATGAATACATTATTATATTTTAAATGGTAGAAAAACCTGTTTTGGACCTCAAAATAAAGCACTTTTTCTCTGTACATGGCTGTGGGGACGAGCAGTTTTGTGGTGCTTGGAATTCTATATAATTAAATAAAAAAACAAGTGTAATATTTCTGTATATGAACAGAAAAATTGACATTTCCATATAATGACCCTAATAGAACATCAGGCTAATTTGCCCATCGCCCGTTATAGATGAACTAACATGATATTGAAAGGTGCAAAATGCATTTACTTACAGTTTAATTACTGGGAATATTTCTATTTGAATAGCCTAAAAAAGGAAAGAAATAAGTAAAATATTAGCCTTGGTGTGACAAACCACCCCACCTCCTGTGCCCCCTCAAAAATGATAAGTGCATGACGCCCCTGAACCAGACCACATCTTTCTTTAAGAGTATCTCAAATCTATTATATATGTAATGGGTTCAATAAAGTAAAAAGAAATGTAATCTTTTAAATTGTAAACTCTAGAAAAACATTGCACAAATCATAATGAAATGTCAAAGAAATGTAATAATGTAACAAGACCATAGACTAAAAATAGATTGAAATAAGTCTATTTTTCTAAGAATTAAAATAGATTGAAATAAGTCTATTTTTCTAAGAATTAAAACATTTCAGTAACAAGATACCACTGTAATATCTGTTAAATAAAGTAACCTGTTAAATAAATGTAACCTGGAGTGCTAATATTTAGTGCTAATATTCAGTCAGAAAAATTCTGTATTCTGTTCAGAAAAACTGTATGTTGTTGTACAATCATATTAATAAATAATTTGAACATTTAATGTTGTCAACCTAAAGCCAGCCGTACAATCATATTAATAAATAATTTACATTTAATGTCAACCTAAAGCCAGCCGTTTTACTTCACGAAGCAAATAGCTGTGTGAGAATTAACTATTTATTATTCAGATCAGTGTGATCGTAATTACCGTGAAAATGCATTGCAAATTCATTTGAAAACCCTCTTAAATAGTCTTAGAATAGATGGCTTAAGAATTATGAATTCAAAAGACTTTCTCTGCAGGATCCACGCTGGCATTGCCCTCTGCTGGACTATGGAATCAGATTTGTGCCAATTAAAATGAATGTAATTTTTCAAGAAACATGTGAAACTATAAATTTCACTGAATAAAATGTCTTTGAAACTAAAATAATAAATAAATTACAGGCAAAATATTTGACCTCGATTTTAATATACTGCATGCTTTGAATCGGCTTTCTCTTCTTTCATTCGCTGATCTGTACTTACAAATGCACTTCCAGAGTTTTCATTTAAGCTTCTAAAGTTTTTGTTCGCCATTTTGTCACAAATCTCTCGTGGGAGCAGGGCTAGCAGCGATGTGATCTCATTGGCTACTAAGTTTTTGATTGACAGCTACTTGACCTGGAAGTGAAGGCGTTGCCTGTGTGGATGTGACTGTTAACGGCTTCTGATTTCATTTTAATGATATAAAATGATACATAAAGATTTTTATTTTTATTTGATCAGTATTGTTCTGCTGCAACACTACATTGTTGAGATGATTTCGTAGGAATAGCACAGTGAATGATGTCATCATTATCATCGATCATTGTCGTTATCAGGATACTCTCGGTAAGTTGTCTTGATTTAGTCCAATCAATACAGGACCTGGTTATCTAGGTTATCTACATACAATTGCAGTCTTCGGTTTATATCATATTTGCTTCGATTAGTTTATATCCCCCCTCAGCACATAGAGTAATGTAAAGTAGAGGTCTTCACAGGTCCAAAAATTCGTACCCGAACCCGAAGAGACCCGTAAATATGCTGCACGGAACCAACCCTGACCCGTATTTTATTTGAAAGTGGGACCCGAACCCATGTAGACCCGAAAAATGCCTTAAATGTACTACCCGGACCCGACGCAGATCCGACCATTATTCGAAAGTTGGACCCAAACCCAGCTCGGAAGACACAGACCCGACTGCACCCGTCCTGATCGGCACATATTGCACAGCAAATGCTATTAAGTCAATAAACTAGCTCACGGAGTATGGAGACGTACTTATGAGGCGAGGAGCTCCGGTTCGAATCCCGTGTAATCACGGTTCGACAAAGCAGTTCAAATCTGCATATAAGGTTATATATGGTAACCTCGAATAAGGTCCACATTCGAGAAAATTGTTTTCCCAGCCAGTCGGGCCGAAAAATCCTGAATGTGTGGAACTGGGTATCGGTCAATTGTGGTGATGTCATTTAGTCGACGATAATCTCCACATGGACGGTTACAGCCATCCGCTTTGGGGACTATGTGGAGGGACAAGGCCCAAGGACTGTTAGAGCATCGCACTATACCCAGTTTTTCCATGTTGGCGAACTCTGCCTTGGCAGCTGCCAGTTTCACTGGATCTAATCGACGGGCCCAGGCATGAACCGGCGGTCCGCATGTAGATATATGATGTACGACCCCATGGCTGGCATGCAGAGCCGATCCTAGACTTCTGGGGGCCCTACGCAAAACTGTGTCACCCGGGGGGGGGGGGGGGGTTTCACTCCGGGCTCGGAAACAGGTCTCATTCCGCTCGCTATGCATTCAATCTGTTTTTAGTCTCGAGCAAGAGACTTTACGAAATGCACATTACATGATTTGACTGTTTTTCACGTAGAAAGGGCGTCAGCGCCGCATTACAATAAATTATCATTCATGTTTTCATAGCCGCTGGCCAAATTACAAAACGAAACTAAAATGAAATCATCTTTGAGAGCAAGGGGGCCCCCTGGTGTTTCGGGGGCCCTATGCAGCTTGCGTATTCTGCGTATAGGGAGGATCGGCTCTGCTGGCATGTTTGGTGAGGTTGGGAAATTGACAGAGCAGTCGGGTGAACTCGCAGTCATCTGTCAATGCGCTGGACAGAGTGGTTGTGGGAAAGGTGCTCCTTGAACAAGGTAAAACATTGAAACTTTCCGCAGTGACCAAACAGCAGTTTTTGACATCATTCAACTGTCCATTAGTGCACAGGAAGTCTGGATATTTTGCGTTGATTGGCTGCTTCAAGCAGTGAGCCAACCTCGTCTGAGCGCCCATCCACTGTTGACGCGGGCAGGACGCTAACTTGCGCCCCTGTATCACAGAGCAAATGTCAACCAGATAGCGAGTCTGTGATGAACAGTAAGTAAGCAGTGTCATTAGCTACTATGCTACTGACAGTCGGCATATTGCGGCTCACCTTAAACATACATGGAGGACGGCACTCTTGGCTGTCTCCGAGGCCAGGAAGGGAGAGCAAGCGACGTGCTCTTTCAGTCTCTGATAAACAAAAAGTCTTCAATAGATATGCCTTTAGTGTACAATATTTATCCCGAACCGGGGATTTTCAAGAATGCTGATCGCTTGCGCGGCTGTGGAGCTGTTGAGGGCTGCGACGACATAATAGTATTTTGTGTCGTCTGTGGTTATTTCCCGTATGGGGAACTGAGCTTCGGCTTGAGCGAACCATTCGCTTGTTGCTCCCAAAACTCCGGCAGCTTCAGAGATACAGCATTTGTCGACATCACAAAACAGTTATTTGTTCTGCGTCGGGGTCACCAATGTAGCTTACTAAGCTATCAAAAATACACAGAGTCTAGATTGCTGCATCAGACCAGAACAGTCGCATTTATTTAAACTCTGTTGCGTCGTAACCACGCATCAACCAAACCTTTTAACTCTTAAAGGGAACGTGTCAAATATGCATGCATGTATGCAGGTGATGTGTGAATTATGTATCAATTGCTTGTATGCCCCTACAGTATTATATTTCAAATGCAACAGCTCAACCTAATTAGACCCTACAATGCAAAAGAATCAAGAGCAATAAACAAATATCCAATGAGAACATTGGACATTATACAATGAGAACATTGGACATTATACAATATTTCCAGTATTATACACTGTACTTTAATAATTAAACCTCAATATGCCCTTCTTTTTCTCGCGTTTGATTTCTCATGCTCCTTAAAGCTTATGTTGACAGAGTAGTAGCAACAGATAAATACAGATTGAATTAAAAAACAAAACTCATAACTTTATATCATTAAAATTAAATAGGAAGCCGTTAACAGATGCTCACATCCACACAGGCAACGCCTTCACTTCCAGGTCAAGAAGCTTTCAATCAAAAACTCAGTAGCCAATGAGATCACACCGCTGCTAGCCCCGCCCCCACGAGAGATTTGTGCCAGAATGGCGAACGAAAACTTCAGAATCATAAACGAAAACGTCTCGGGTTACTCGCGTAACCCTTGTTCTCTGAATAGGGAACGAGACGCTGCGTGAGCTTTCAACACCTTGTTCTATAAGGGCTTCAGACATCGGTCACGCAGGAGGCGTTCCCAAAGCGTGAAAGCTCACGCAGCGTTGAGTGAACCTATGATAGAGAACTTTAGAAGCGTAAATGAAAACTCTGGAAGTGCATTTGTAAGTACAGATCAGCGAATGAAAGAGGAGAAAACAGATACAAAACAAGAAGTATATTAAAAACGAGGTCAAAGATTTTGCCTGTAATTTATTTATTATTTTATTTTCTAAAACATTTTATTCAGTTTCAATTGATATTTTCATAAGTTTCTTGAAAAATTACATTCATTTGAATTGGCACAAATCTGATTCCATACTGGAGGCCAAACGAAACTTGATACAGGCTAATTCTACGTATCGTGCAGACGTTTTCATACAGCACTAAATAAGTACAAGAAGTGTATTATTGTTTTAAGATTTGATGGGGATGGAATTTACCACTCCTTTCAGGCTTATTTGAACTTATATAAGTTCAAAGAGTTAAATAAAGTGCAAAAAAAAAACATCACGGAAAACGAACGAGTCGCTGCAGATAGGCTAGATAACTCAAATAAATGAATAATATTGTATTTAGACGTAATCCTGATAAAGGTTTTTCATATTCATGATGAAATGTTGTTTTGTTGTTGAAAATACACTGGAACAAACACTAATATAACGCTAACATTAGAAGAACAAGAACAAGAACAAGAAACATTAAACAAGAAACTTGGCAAATATAATTTAAATTAGATTTTAAAACACTTCTCATTCTCATAAATATTAAGATTTAAATTGTGCTTGTAATTAAGCAAATAACCTCTCGTGCGCGGCCAAAACAAAACAGTTCCCTTGAGAAAACCGCTAAACACCATGTCCTTTCAACTCTATTGCACCGTTTTAAAATGTATTGTGTTCCGCAACCTGAGGCGAATTAACGCTATGCATTTAAACGTTTTCAATGGTATGTCGGTTTCTTGTGTTCCTCTTGTTCCAAATGTGGCCAACAACACAAGCCCGGGCATTGTAACAAGGCGCTATTCCTCCCTAGAAAAGACCAGGCCGGAACGATGGGAATTTAAGAAACTAGTATTATTTTGGAGGTGCCACCTATTTTCTGCTCATAAAAAACAATATTTAGGTTGTGCTTGAGCGTTACCTCGCTGAATAGGCCCTATTCATGTGGGGTTAAGAGTGTAGCGTGGGTCCTGTGAGGAGGTAGCGTGGGTCCCTGTGTTTCGGGGAGGAGCTGTCAGGGCTTCGGAGGAGTGGGAGAATAGGGACCCGCCAGAGTCTCTTGCTTGGGTTCGAACTGCAGTGATTTAACCGCATAATCGGATTAAAAGTGAGCCGCGGAATTTATGTCAGTTCACATTTCATCAAACGGCGAGTGTGAATTGAAGTCGACAGAACAGAGGGTTAATCCAGAACTAAAGCAAAAATAATTAGGGGTCCCCCATCTAATCTCCTGCTCATTCTAACACCCTTGAATGACATTAATATATGGCAATGCTTGCTGTTGGCAGTCAAATGTGTTCCCCAACTTTAAATGGGCCAATCAAAGACCAGGCTTTACTGCATGGAAAAGCCGAGGTTTGCTCATAGGAACCTACATAGTTTTTGTTGTCAACCACAGCAGTAAATAATTCAAACAAGCTTATTATGTCATTTAAGACAATCTAGAATTGAAAATGAAATATATTTTAAGAATTATTCCGTTTTTATATAGGCTTAGCTAAAATTAGTTAAATGCAAGCTCATGTTTTACATAACCCCAAACCCCATGTCTCTCTAATAGCACATATCAAAAGGTGGGAAAATGTAATAAAATATAACGCTTTTTGCTTTAATGTAGATGTTTGCAAGTGCAAATACTTAGAGCATAAACAGAATCATAAAAAAATGTGTACTCCACATCAAGAACCAGAAATTAACTCCATAACTGTATTAGGTAAAAAGCAATGTTTAAGAAACAAATCTTTTATTCAGAGGATAGCCAGATGGAGTAACTCTAAAACATTTTGTCACTTTTTTGTAGTACTTTTCTTGGCATTTAAAGCAACGATTTTTCCCCTCAACATAATCTGCTCTCTTCATCCTTTCATTTGATTGCTTTTGAGTTTATGCACATGTGTGGCTGTTGAATTACTTAGTTTGTGCTCGATGCAAACACTTAAAAGTTTTATATCTTTAAAATGTTTCACCAAATATTGAAACTTAGAAAACAAATTGTAAAAGGAAGTGCAAAACGAAGTTTGTAATGTATTTTTAAGAACCACTTTATTTTCATACCATATGTTTAATCTAGAGTAGGCTATAATGGATAGATTGAGACTGTTTGCCAAATCCTAAATCAAAATGTCATTACATCTGGAATATTCTAAAACGCTCCCCAAAAACGAACCTCGTCTTTAGACAAAATCCTAACCATGGCCACCTCCCAAACCCTTACCAGAGCACATATTTTAAAAAGCTGGAATGTGAAGCATTTGCTCTGAAGCACTTGGAATAGCACTGGACATTGTGAATTGTTCTTTAAAGACAGAACTTTTTTTTTTTTTTTTTACATACACTTAGACCACAACTTACAAATAAGATTCCTCGTTTTCACGCAACTGAAAATATCTTAAACTTGCCTTCGATTTGATGAAACAATTACATTTTATCCTTAATTAAACGCACAAAATGTCATAAAGTGTACATTTGTCCGTCCATGTCTGGGAGAGCTGAGGAGAAGCAGGAAGTCAGCCAAGGTCAGGAATGTCAGACAGGAAGTCCTTCTTGTGTTTGGATGACTACTTCTGAAATAGACTTCCCGTTCCCTTCCATCGGTTGGGTGGTGTTTCATTTAAGGTGGTGATAGGGGAGGGCGACCACAAAACACAGCTGCATATCAATAAACATCAAACATACATCAATAAATAAAGGGGGTGGAAAAGTTATAGGGAAACTGGCAGAGGTCACCCTTTTGTATTTCCTATATACATTTGCTCTGTAGTTATAAAGGATGCATCTCCACCCTTCTACGAGAAAGCTACATCACCCCACATTTCAGTCCAGAGGGAACTATTAGCCTAAGCGGAAAAGCTCTGTTAGTCTGTCACAGTCCTCTGGTTATTATGGTGCTCTGCAAAGACAACAAAGTCTAGTCACCAGCTATTTTTAGCATATACTGCTGCTAAGGAAAAACACCAAAAGACAAAGCCTTCAAATTTAGCCTTAGAAGGTTTGAAAACTGTCAATAACCACAGAAAAATCTGAATCAGCTAAATGAAAATTTAAGTAATGCATAGTCAGCCAGTCATTTTTGCAACAAATATCTTTCTGAAGGGGGTTATTTAGCAATATCAACCAACTAATTATACATTATTTACAGCAGCAAACCAAATAAATTAATAAATGGACATTGAATATTTATTTGAATTACAGTAAAAGAGAACGAGATGAAGAAGTGAATGTGAGACATGAGAAATGTTGGCTATAGTCAATTATACAACTTGAATAGAACTATAGAACTATACTATACAGACTGCAGAAAGCTGCAACTAACCAATGAGAATAAAGCATTCCAGAGAGCTGAATAATTATAGTTTATGCATGTATAAATTTACATCAGAAACCATTTCAACATGTCTTCACCAGCAGTTGTGTGTACTACGACTTAATTTAGTCATGTTTGTAGAGCATGTTTGGCAGAGACCAGAGACAGATGTAAACACAGTCATGGGGTAAGTCATAGGCCACAACACTTATACAAATAAACACATTCATTAAGCGGCCTCTGAACTTAAGATTCCTCTCATGTTTGCTCTACAACCAGCAGCTGTGAGCGATCACAGGACATTGGTAAGAACTTTCTGGAACAATACAAACGACAGAATATGACTCTGTCAAATCCTCGTACAACCTTTGTTCGATTATCCCAAGCACTTACTTTAAAACATATAGGATTATAACTACCTCAGACACAGAGAGGCACTGTTGCACATGAAGTCCACACCCCCACACTCACCGCTCACCATCTGGATTATGTAGAGGGCGGAGTGCCCGCTTTCCCTCCGTCCCTCTTGCGCTCTCTCCCTTCCTCCCTTCCCTTCCTGCCGGCCTCTGAGCAGAGGATGTGTCTGGGAGTGTGAGAGAGGAAGGCTGGCGGTGAAGTGGGTATGTACCCTCTCTCTTCGTCCCCCTCGTTACTCTCTCTGTCTCTGCTGATTGCTCTATCTGGCGACACTGAGCAGGCCCTCTGGGCAGGGCAGTCTCTTAGTGGCGGAACGGTGGACGGTGGAACAACAAGCCTAAATGTCAGACGGAGATAATAATGGCCAAGACAATCTTGAAGGTACACATCCTTTCTGTTTGTTTTCAATGAGGAGAGGCATCTGGAAAGCGTTTGTTAATAATGTCATAATATTGCACTGGTAGAGAAATCTATGTATATTTACATAAACTAGAAAGAATGAAAGAAATGTAATAATTCAATATTAGCAGCATAAATGTTTCTGCCAGGGGAACGCTACATAATTGACCCCCTACCACCATCCTGTGTGTGTGTGTGTGTGTATATATATATATATATATATATACACACACACACACACCGGTATATAATATAATCAAACGACTATGGGTGGAAGGACTTTAAATTAGAATTTTGTCAAACGCATGCATTTCAGCATGACAGGAAATTAACAATAAGGCCTTGTCATAATGCACAATGTGTGTAACATATACAAAATCCAACACGTCGCTGTGCAAAAATGCTCTCCAATAAGAGAATAAACCCAAACACAGGGTATCAAGGAGCTAATATCATGCAAAAATATATTAAAATGTATATACATTAGTGAGGCCTATACAAGTACAAAAATAATAATAATAACCTTTATAAACTTTTAGGACATACCTACAACAATTTAATTGATGGTATATGGTTCTTCTGCAAGCCATAAATCGTTGGTGGTTTTGACCGAATTCCCAGTGAAGTACTACATTACCCACAATCCTGAAGAAAGAACCACCAATTAGAGAAGTCACTGTTACCGTGGCAACATTAATGACAACACCACTTAATTACATAATTGAATCAGTCTCACAGCACTGTTCTTCAACTTTGCAGTCCCTCGTTTTCACAAATGCAAAGAATATTTTCTATATATTAATGCCTGTATAAAAAAAACTATTCAAATACCATTTTTATATTTAGTCAATACTGCATCACCATGGATGAATAGATTACATAATTTGCAGCACTTTATGGGTTGTTAAAACCATTAAGAACAAACTCCTTTCCATTTATCTTTATAGTAATTTTCAAATACCTTTTAAATCAAACTGTAATGTTGTGAATAAAAGATATTCAGGCAAGCACTTACAGTTGGTCTCTGTATTATGAACTCTGAGATTGTTTTGCATGATGCTCTCATTTATCAAGGAGGGGTAGAAACATGCGGTTTCTGCCCTGAAGCTGTTTCTGAGTAATTGTATTCTTACATACTTTCCCGTGGGTGTTTCAGTTCTTGAGCACCCAAGTGATTGGGGAATATGAAATGGACATTTTGAAACTTCAGACTTCGAAACGGTCAGGACATCACTGAGTCATTCTTTGGAGAAGAGATCAACCTGCTGAGCTCAAGACTTTAATGATGTCAAACATTTTAGATCTAGCCTTTTGCTGGTTTAAATAATCTCTGTCTCAGGAACACCAGAAAAAATGAAGACTTTCACTGTTAAAGTCATTCATTGTGCAAGTCAGATAAAAATCTCTCTCACTCTCAAAAAAGTATGCATTCTTTTACACAATCAGCAATAAGTTTGTTTAACATTGCAGCTGAACAGCTGCACAATTCATTGGATTTATCTATGTTGTTGGCTTAACTCATTTGGCTCAGTAGCATATGGGCTACATATTTTTTCTGCATTTTGACTGACAGATGCCCTTGTCCCAGTCGAGGTGTGGCCAGAGCTGGAGAGAGCCGAGTGTTTGGCTCGGGGTGCAGCGCTGAAATGGGCCTCAGGTGTCTTTTGTCGTCCAGAGCATCTGGAGAGACTTGGACAATACAGGAAAAGGGAGAGTCAACGAACTGCATCGATTCATTCAAGGTTAAAGGTAAGTGGTGATTATTATTTCACTTAAATTAGAATGCCTCTAAAAAGTATTTGCCTGACAAAGTCTGCAAGAAAAGTCATCTGCACACTTGCCTTTTTCTCAAGTCAGTTGTACAGTCCTACCTGGAAGGTGTCGACTGGGGTCTTGGTCAATTGCGAGAGGCCCGAGCTGAGCTGAGAGAAGTGTCTCATGACTTGCACAAGGCTGACTTGGAGTCCAGGAAAAATTCTGAAGAAGTAACTACACTGGAGACACTTAGGAAGATTTCTGTCTCTCACCGTCAGCTCCTTGCTGCAGTTAGTAACCTACCACGTCTCTATAAAGGTTAGAGATTCCCTGCCCTTTTCAGTGCACAGGGGTGTCCAATCCTTGTCTTGGAGCCCAATATCCTCAGAGTTTAGCTCTAACTTGTCTCAACATACATGCCTGAACATTTCTAGTATTCCTGAAGACATTGATTACCTTGGATCAGTTGTGTTTTTAAATTGATGATGGAGCTAAACTCTGTAGGACAGCGACCCTCCAGGAGCAGTATTGGACACCACTGCCGTAGAGCCAAACATTCTCTAGTACATAAAAGTACTTGAAAACAGGCACTTCTAGCTAAGCATGTTCAATTTTATGAGTCGCTGCATTCCAAAGTGTGGTCATTAATAATTGAACACAAGTAGGCACACTGCATCACCACTATGGCACTATCCACCTGTTTCTTCAAAGCGGAAGTAAGCCTTCCGGTTCATTAGTCGGTATAAATAAATAACTTGAAGAATAACAACATGCAGTAAATGGTAAAGCTATTTGCACTAACAGTGCAAATATCTAGCTAAATTCTAACACAGATCTATCACCCACTTAAGTACTGAGGTTTGACAATGTAATGCAAGATTACACTCTAAGTATGTACACTGGAGCTATGATTTGCTATGTCATCTCTTTCATGTCAGTGCGGAGTATGGTGCTAGAGACAGAGAGACTAGTGGAGTCTCGGAGACTATTAGAAGCTCATGCTCGACTAATGGAACTAGAACGCTGGCAGGATGAGGTACTGCTGCAGCTCCAGGGACCCCGGGGATCATCCGGGACGAGGTTTACCTCCGAGGATGAGGAGTTAGTCCGGAATTATTTCTCAGGCGTTGGACGCTTGGTGGATGCCCTTGCCAAGGAGCTCTGGGCAGTGGTGGGTAGTGGGTTGTCACTTGCGTGTCAAAACCCCACGCTTTTTGTGTCAGCTGTACGAATAGTGGAGCGGGAAGAAGCACTAGATCAGATGTTTCTGGAGGAGCGGAGGTCAACATCAGGACAGAACACACCCATGCCCCCTGGAAGACCACGTTGCTGGAGGGACCGCTTCTTCAAGGTTTGATGATAAGCAAATTTCCTATTGGTAGAAGTACCTGAAAAAGTTGTTTGTAAGATGACACAACTAAAATTTAAGTGTAAAAAGTATTTTTTTAAATGCACTTAATATGTACCTGTTATACTATTTGGTCAGGTGATGGAGGAGGCAGTGTCAGCACGTTTCCGTAGCGTGTCATACTTGCACACTCGTGGACCAGGGCTTGCAAGTCACTTATCTGCTCTACAGCATTGCATTATGGGAGACCTTTCAACAGTGCGGCATTTTCTTGAACAATGTGTTCCGTCTCACTATCGTCTAACAAGAGCTTATCTGCGCTTCTGCCACCAGTTCTTGCAGAACCATCTTGGACTGGTTAGTGGATGGGAGCTAGAGGGTGGGGAAATCTTCGCTGTTCTTAACTGGGTTCTGCACATATACAACAGGTAGGTAAAGATTATGCTTTAATCAGAATTTGGTCTATGGGTAATCAGAAAGTCCTACACATGAGAACTTGTTCTTTAAGCTCAGAGATGATGGGTGAGCCAGCCCTTGTAGCTGAGCTAGACATTGAGGAAATGGGACCTCTCATTTCCCAGGAAGGTCTCGAGCAGCTGCAGAATAAATATGTCCAAAAAGTTCGGGTAAAGACCAAAGGAGGGGTTTTAATCTCTAAACTTTTAAACATTTAACATTTTCTTGTCTGGATTAACAGGCCACAATTTCTTGAGAAATTTTACTGATTGCTTGTAGAAAAGTGTCTCAGAGTGGATGCACAAGGCTCTAGAGGTGGAGCTGACAGACTGGCAGAGGGATCAGGAACCCGATATTGACCATGAAGGCTGCTATCACACCAGCCTTCCAACCATCATTGCTCAGGTAATAAAGCAATGGCTTAATCTACAATAAGCAAAATTTTGCTTGATATTGGCACTGATACATATGAACTGCTCTGGTGTCTGGGTTGTTAGATGCTAGAAGAAAATGCAAGGGTGGCTTTGATGATAAGTGAAGCTCTGCGGGACCAGACAATCCAAATGGGGCTTTATGAGATGGAGAACCTCCTCGGCCGGTGTGTATATTTAGCAATACCAGAAAATCAAAACTCTTATTGATTATATCTAACATTTTATACTTTCCTCTCACTACATCTAAACAGATTTCGAGATGCAATCATTAAATTTGGGAAGGAGCATCGCAGGGATTCAGCCATAAACAGTAACAAGTTCTACCTCCATTATCTTCTGGCCTGCATCAACAACTGCATCATCCTCAAGTGAGATGGTGTACACCTATCTTTTTACAGTATGTCTGTATTTATGTGATGTTTGTTTGAAAATGTGTGTGTTTTAAATAGTTTTGTGTGCATTGGATGTACTTGTAAGCAGTAATTCTCTGATATAAATGCCCATCTAGAACCTCCACAGAAAGCCTGCAGCAGCAGTTGTGCTCATTCCCTTCAAACCGGTATTCTCGCATTTCACTTGGACCTCTGGCTGCCCTGGACCGTGCTGTGAGAAAAGCATGCCGCTTAGTCATGGACCATCTCTTGTTTGAGTTGCAACCTTTTCTACAGGAGCTCCTGACTCGAACCTGGCTAGATGAAGGAGAAGTAACCCCAAATATGTGTTGGGTTTTAGAACGTCACTGTGAACTTTACAACAGGGTGCAGCAACCTTGTCGCCAGGTTAGTGTTTACACCAGGCATTCGAAATGACATAGACCATACAATAAAATGAGTGAATATATTTACCAACAATGAAAAATGACAC
This sequence comes from Ptychobarbus kaznakovi, assembly GCA_027422405.1. Taxonomy (NCBI): domain Eukaryota; kingdom Metazoa; phylum Chordata; class Actinopteri; order Cypriniformes; family Cyprinidae; genus Ptychobarbus; species Ptychobarbus kaznakovi. The sequence continues at coordinate 35,995,732 of CM049796.1, forward strand.
CCAAATAACCTTTGCGTCATGTGATCTCCATTATCTACAGAGGCTAAAGGAGGAATGTCAATGGCTAACTGTTGTTGAGTATGTTCGTACACTGATGCAGAAGAGATTGGTCTGCAGAAATAGTGATGAGCGAAACCAATTGGCCCAGCGGATGACACAGGATGCTCAGCAGCTGAGGGACCACCTTCAAAGCATGGTGAAAATACATTTACATTAATTTTGGGGGGAATTTCTATGTGGTTTAGGAGCAAGTCTTGGCAAGTTGGCTACACCCAGATAGATTCAGCTTTGACTGATACAAATGCTTAGGAGTTAAATTAAAAACACTAGCAATAATAATCTAATTATTCATTAATTGCAAACCTGAATCAAAGCTATTCATGAGAAACTGACTTGAACTTGCACAAAACTGGCAATGTATTTGATCTTATCAGGCTTGGGTCAGGTAGCAAACCTCTATGAACAACACAAGAACAAGTCCATATATGTTTGTGGAAATAAAATTACTCTGAGAATTTCACTCATGTAATGCTATTTTTGCATTTAAAGGAGATTGATGGGACCATAGGTGAGGTGAATCCCACAGCTTTGATAATTACACTGGCTGACATAATCAATTTGAAAGACCCAAACATGCTAATACTGGAGATTTCTGGATTGGTAACCAAGTACCCTGATATAAGGTGAGATTTCAAACCAAGTATACCCAGCATATCTTCTAAATGCATTTGTAATACAGAGATTAATCTATGCCAAGAGACTTATAAAGTGTGTCTTTTCAGTGAGGAGCATGTCTCTGTCCTGTTGGATGTAAGAGGGGATGTACCCAAAGACGTGCGGAAGTCAGTACTAGATTTTCTGGAGCAGAGCGCCCCACCTTTACCACAAGGATACCGCCCTATATTCACAGAAATCCTTGTGCCCTCTTCCAGCATACAGTTTTGTCTGCCTACTGCAAAATGTACTTGAGAAGCACTCCGAGAAATAACCCTACTGAATTGTAACCGGCCTAATAAACAGGAAATTCATTATTAGTTAATCAGTATTCAATAAGACTAGCCTACTCGTTATCTGATCTGTCTTGTTTGAAATTATACTTTGCCTAAATAATATTTACATTTATGATATCAACAAATGCTTTCCTACAAATGAAAGTGCACAAACACAATGTACATTCAAGAAATGTAAAAAATTGTGTTAGTTCTCCAACGTGTATTGTAGAAACAAGAGAAAGCAGTGCACATTCTGGCTCATTGTGTTTTTAAATATTTGGGGGTGATCATTTTTTAAATGTAAATGTATAAAAACAGTTCATGTTACCAAACATAGCATTCTCAAAGATATTCAATCAATTGATTTAAAACTTGTATATTGTGGTTCACTGTGTATATTATGGTTGACTATTGGTAAATAAAATAACACATTAAGAAAAAATATATAAAACGGATTCATCAATTCATAAAAATGCATTAATTCAAGGGTATAACACTAACAACCAATAATGCAAATAAATGTACATACAATGGTACATTAACATAATATACCATTGTACGTCCACGGCACCATAACACATTTGACAAATTATTTCAGCCATAGTATTTTTAGTAAGGCTAATATTGGACCTGTAGATCTGTACATTGAATAAAACAGACTATAAAAATGAATAATAATAAATAAAAAAAATGTGTCAAGGTATTATTTTCGATGTTTGATGATTAGAGGTATTCATCAATTTGGTTTCACTCAATCAACGGGCCAACACCATCAGCTAAAAAATAATGAACCAAACAGGCCTATTTCAGGCTATTATAATATTGGTGGTAAAATGTACCATGACATTTAATATACAAAAAATTGCTTCACAAAAAGAACAACTATGATATGTATTACAATCTTTTCACAAATCCACGAGGAGGGAACCACACATTATAAAGTGAGAGCTAAATAATATTCAAAAACACAACATTTTGCTCAGCTACCTTCAAAAGTGGCCCAACATTTCAAAGACAAGGACATTTCCAAGTCACTTACCTTGAATTAACATCGTAACTTTGACTTGTATGTGATCTGTTTCTGTGTTATTAAACACGACGCATACAAAAAAAAAAAAAACGAAAAGTATTGGTATGTAATTTTGGCAACGGCTGAGGGGAAGCTGCCTTCAGTGGTCACGTGGTCTTAGGGGCGTGACTTCACAAAAAAACATGGCCGCGCCCTGAGAGATCATGTTGGATTAATCTATTTGTGAATGATCTAGGCGTTATAGTACAAAATACATTAATAAATAAGTTTGTTCGCGTATAACTGAAGTGACAATGAAGACATTTTGCGGTCGTGCAAATCCAACAACCGGAGCGCTGGATTGGGTTGAGGAAAGCGAGGAGTATGATTACCATCAGGAGATTGCGAGGTGTGTAAACCATCTCATGTCACATCATGCGTTGACAACAACTGATCTTTGCCTGTTTCTGTAGAAATTATCAATTATAATGTTTAAAAAATAACTTATCATGTGATGATGATGCAAATACTTGACAGTGACTTGTTGCCATTTTTGTTCTTTCACGTGAAAAATGTGTTGTGGTAAAAGTGCTCGATTATCAATTACACTTAATCTAATTGTAGTCATGTGATATCCTGTCATGGGACAGGGAGTAAATGATCTGGACCTGTGCTGATAATGGTTGCTGTGTCTCTTTCCCAGGTCCTGCTATGCAGATATGCTCCATGATAAAGACAGAGTGAGTTTTGTTGTCATGTAATATCACATAGAAATACTGTAAACCAAAATTGTTCCAAAACAAGTCTAGCTTCTCTGATAAAAATGGGGAACAGAAAATCAGAATGACATAACAGTGAATAAATGACAGCATGTTCATTTTTGGGAGGACTATTCCTTTATGATTAGCTTAATTTGTCATATTTTCCAAAGCATATAGACATAGAAAAGCTGAAATGTTGCTAATGATTTTTCTGCTTTGTGTACTTAAGAATGAGAAATACTACAAAGGCATTCGAGCAGCAGTGAGCAGAGTAAAGGCACGTGGTGAGCGGGTGGTGGTCCTGGACATCGGCACTGGGACGGGTTTGCTCTCCATGATGGCTGTGACGGCTGGAGCTGATTACTGCTATGCTATAGAGGTGCTCACTAATGCTCATGTATTGAATGTTGAGAAATAAGATGGAATTTGAATGAAGACAAATATATGAATCCCACACAGGTGTTTAAACCTATGGCACAGGCTGCCACTTCCATCGTGGAGAGGAACGGCTTCTCGGATAAGATCAAGGTCATCAACAAACACTCCACAGAGGTCACGGTTGGACCAGGTTAGACAACCAACAATAAGCTTTTTACACCGGTAGATCTGGGCCCGTATTTATCAAGCTTCTCAAAGTGCCATTTTAGTCTTAAGTGCTGAGAATTCATGAAATGTACTCCTACTTTCAAACTTAAGTATTAAAGCAAGTTATCAATTTTTTAAAGCTAAGAATCACTCTTACTTTCCCAGTTATTTAAGACGACTCGAGAGGTCTCTCAAGTGGTTAGGAGTTGCCAGCAAGGGCTTGTGATGACGCTAAAGAGACAGAGACGTGCGTGAATCTTTCAAGAGGAAGAATCTTGAAATATTTGGCAACGAGAACTTAATCAAACTGTTATATTTCCTCAGTTATCCAAAACGAGCAAAGAACTTTACATTACCAAAGAACATCATAACTGACTTCAGTCTAGCACGAGTATTATGCGATCTACACTGTATGATGAATAAATCTCTTACCCCTTATTTACACTGCACGTGTCTGCGCATTCAATGTGAATTTACCTGAGAATATTCTTAATTAAGAAAATCTATTCAGTGATTGGGCTGAGATGATTGATAACTAATTTTTAAGCGCAGCTTTGAGTCAAGAATTCTTTTTCACTTAAGTCAATTCTTAGTATTGTTCTTGAGAGTCATTCTTAGAGGCTTGATAAATACAGCCCAGATAGGTTCAGTGTATTGGTTTTATATAGTAGTAGTAATTATCCAACTGATAAATACGGTGTTAATAGTCACACTGCATCCAACTGATAAATACGGGGTAGTCACACTGCAGGATAGTGTGCCAAATCTTCTGACACTGCCAGAATTTTGTCGGAGGTGAAATCAAACAATATTTGAGAGAAATAGGCCTTTTGTGTACATAGAAAAAGTCTTAGATCTATGAGTTCAGCTCATGAAAAATGGGGCCATAACAAAAGTCTTGCGTTTATAATTTTGGTATATATATATATATATATTGTATGTGTGTCATTTTTGTTTTTTATAATTGTATGTATATTATAATAATATATATATACACACAAATCATTTTATAATTTGATTTAATATTTAAAAACATGATACAAATATTTTATGGAATAAATAATAATAAAAATATTCAAAATATGCCAATTATGTACTTCTAATTGTAAAAAAAAATAAGACATTTTTTATTTAATATTAGTCTAATAACATTATTTATTATTATTAACATATATCAAATATAAAAAATATAGATAGAGAGAGAGAGAGAAAAATCAACTTGAATTTGTGTCATATTATAAATACTGTAATGAACACCATCATCTGTATCACCTTGCATTGCATTCTTGCAAATATAAATGTATTTGTATCTGTAGATGGAGACATGCAAGAACGAGCTAACATCCTTGTCACGGAGCTGTTTGATACAGAGCTGATCGGTGAAGGAGCGTTGCCCAGCTATGAACATGCACACATGCACCTCGTCCAGGTATATACAGTTGTAAATTGCAGTTTGATATTTTGCTGCATCTTTGAAGTGTATAATGGCGCTGCTCTCACTGGCACAGTCAGGTTGTGAAGCTGTGCCACATCGTGCAACGATCTATGCCCAGCTGGTGGAGTCAGACATGCTGTGGAAATGGTCACAGCTCCAACCCATAGAGGTGGATGGGAACAAACTGCTGCCTTCTCCTGCTATGGTAAAGTGTGCAGGAGGGCCCTCTGTCTGTGACATCCAGCTTAGCCAGCTTCCACCAGAGTCTTTCACTCCCCTCGGGCCCATCTGCACCATGTTCAGGTACAAGTCTGGGTGTGACATATATATATATATATATATATATATAGCTCTCTAAATTAAAACATAGTTGTCTTTTTTTTCTGTGTAACTCATATACTCTTCCACTCTAGTGTGGATTTCAGTAAACCGGTTAGCAGCGCTGCTCAGTCCTACATGGCACAGTTCAAGGCCCAGACCAGCGGGAGAGCACAGGTGGTCTTATCCTGGTGGGACATCGACATGGACCCTGATGGCAACATTGTGTGCACTATGGCCCCCAGCTGGAACTACTCAGATCCTCAGACTTACCCTGTAAGTACTGGTGCTTAGCCACTAATATTAATGTGTGAATATCAAAAATATGTCCAAGTAATTTTTCACCTGAAATATATTTTATAATTCTATTTTGTATAGAAAAGAAGCTTATACTTAGTCCCATTATTTACTTTATTTTCATGGAAATAAACCTGTTAATTTTGTTTTAGAATTTAGTTTGTAATTCTCATTAGGGTTGGGTGATGTGTACCAAATTGGCATCGGACGATGTCTACAGTACAACATTGTGATGGACATGACATCGGGGGCAGGGTTAGGGGCGTCCCCGAAGCGTGAAAGCGTTTGCAGAAAGGCACCAAAAACAAATAACGTGTTCTACGGAGCCACTAAAGCAGCGGTTCTCAATTCCAGTCCTCGTGTACTCCCGCTCTGCATATTTTGCATGTCTCTCTTTGTTAAACACCTGATTCAGATCATCAGCTCGTTAAAAGAGAGCTACATGCATGAACTGTGTTCCGATTGACATGCTCCCTACACAGTGTCATTGCTCCTGTGGCTCAGTGGTAGAACATTGCGTTAGCAGTGCAAAAGGTTGTGGGTTTAATTCCCAGGGAACACACATACTGACAAAAAAATGTATAGACTGAATACACTGTAAGTCGCTTTGGATAAAAGCGTCTGCTAAATGCATAAATGTAAATGCTCCCTACTCCCTGAGCAGGGGAAATCCGCACTAAAGGGACATGGTTAGCCGCTTGCTAGCAGCCTATTACAGTACATGAAAGTTCACTTACCACATAGACAGAGTAAGGAGAGATGACTGAAAGGACAATGGGGAATAATTTGCAGAGACTGAGCACCACTGACAAACATCTAATCTTGTAAAATGTATGGTACTGCTGCTCCATAGTATAGAGTCCGTGTGATCGCGAATCTCGAAAGAGAAAGTAAAATAAGAGCGTGCAATCGAAAGCGGTTTCTGTGCCCTGCCTGCATATTAGTAGCGGTTCCCCGATGCCCGCAATTTATATACAGTATAATTACCCAACAATATAGAGAGAAAGTATTTAATTAGTATTTTTATCCTTTCATGTCGTAGGCTATTTATTCCCCATAGGGATTCTTTAGTATACTTAATTTCCTTTCCGAACATGGAATTGGGATGCTGTGGATTGGGGGGTATGGGGGTGATCACAATGCCAGCTCAACATCGTGATGCCTGCTCAACATCGCAATGGACGATGGCATCGTCAATCGGCCCAACCCTAATATATGATTAAAGTAGGCTGTGAAAATTTATCTGCATTATTAACTTTTGATCTTTTTAATAAAAATCACAAAAAATATAACCTTTCATTGGACAATAAGAATTTATTTCATAATGATATGTCCCCCCATTTTAAATGTTTTTCTCTTATACACATTGGCCACAATTAACGGCACCCTTTTATTCAATACATTTTGAAACTTCTATTTGCCAGTTTAACAGCTCTAAATGTTCTCCTATAATGCCTGATGAGGTTAGAGAACACCTGACAAGAGATCAGAGACCATTCCTTCATCCAGAATCACTCCAGATCCTTTAGATGCACAGCTCCATGTTGGTTTATTCTGCTCTTCCGTTTCCCTCACTCATTTTCTACAAGGTTCAGGTCAGAGGACTGGAATGGCCAAAGCAGAAGCTTGGTTTTGTGCTCAGTGACTCGTTTTTGTGTTGTTTTTGAGGTTTGTGTTTGGATTATTGTATGGTTGGAAGATCCAAACATGGCCCATTGTAAGATTTCTAACAGAGTCAGTCACTTATTGATTTTTTATCTGTTGGTATTTGATAGAATCCATGTGTCTAAACAAGATGTCCATCCATGTGTTCACCAAACCCATCTTGAGTGTTTGTTGTTAAAAAGCTAATTTTTTGTTTCATCTGACCATAGAAGCCAGTCCCATTTGAACTTCCAGTCGTGTCTGATAACTGAATATGCTGGAGTTTGTTTTTGGATGAGCTAGGATAATTTTTCTTGAAACCCTCCCAAACAACATGTGGTGATGTTGTTGCTGTTTGACAATTTTTTTTAGTTTTTTGTTTTCTGACCCCGAGACTCAACTATTTTCTGCAATTCTCCAGCTGTGGTCCTTGGAGAGTCTTTAGCCACTCAAACTCTCCTCCTCACCGTGCATTAGGACGATATAGACACACGTCCTCTTCCAGGCAGTTTCGTAACATTTTAAGTTGATTGTAAATTCTTAATTGTTGCCCTGATGGTGGAAATGGGAATTTTCACTGTTCTAGCTCTTTTCTTAAAGCCACTTCACTAATTTGTGAAGCGCAATTATCTTTTGCTGCACATCAGAAATATATTATTTGGTTTCTCTCATTGTGATGGATGATTAAGGGAATTTGGGCTTTGTTTTCTCTTCTATTAATATTTCTGTGAAACAGGAAGTCATGGCTGAATAGTTTCATGTTACATTTACATTTATGCATTTAGCAGACGCTTTTATCCAAAGCGACTTACAGTGCATTCAGGCTATACATTTTTTTGTCAGTACATGTGTTCCCTGGGAATCGAACCCACAACCTTTGCGCTGCTAACGCAATGCTCTAACCACTGAGCCACAGGAACACTTGCTACAGGGTGATTATGTTCATAATCACCCTGTAGTGCTCAATTTTAACAATGTTCATTTAACAATTAACAATGCAAATTAATTTTTGCAGCCTACTTTGATCATATATCCCAAGGGTGCCGATATTTTTGGCCATGACTGTTTATGTATGTATATGTGTGTATATATAAATAATCATAGATCAAATAATTGTTTGACTCATTAAAATGCAAATCAGACTGATTTGAACACACCTCCAAGACGACCACTGCTTTTTTAAACAAGCTGAGGGTAAAGGTAATCTGTGGGGCATCCTCAAACGGAAGGTGGAGGAGTGCAAGGTCTCTAACATCCACCAGATCTGTGATGTCATCATGGAGGAGTGGAAGTGGACTCCAGTGGCAACCTGTGAAGCTCTGGTGAACTCCATGCCCAAGAGGGTTAAGGCAGTGCTGGAAAATAATGGTGGCCACACAAAATATTGACACTTTGGGCCCAATTTGTACATTTTCACTCAGGGGTGTACTCACTTTTGTGGCCAGCGGTTTAGACATTAATGGCTGTGTGTTGAGTTATTTTGAGGGGACAGCAAATTTACACCGTTATACAAGCTGTACACTCACTACTTTACATTGTAGCAAAGTGTCATTTCTTCAGTGTTGTCACATGAAAATATAATAAAATATTTACAAAAATGTGAGGGGTGTACTCACTTCTGTGATATACTGTGTGTATATATATATATATATATATATATATTATGGTTTAATTGTATTATTTCTAATGATTTTTGCAATTAAAATATTATTGAATAATAATAAAAACATTTTGGGGTGAATATCTTTGCTAGAGGTCCCTCTAATAGGGTACAATGTATGACAATAAGCTTTCTTTGACTTGGTATAAGTATATTTGATTATTTTTCATCATGTGATGTGCAGTGGAGGGATCACTGGATGCAGAGTGTCTACTTCCTTCCTGCTGAGGAGAATGTGTCAGAAGGAGAAGAGCTGAAACTAATCGTCTCCCATGATGACTACAGTCTGTGGTACAGTCTTACGCAGAGGTAAGCTGATTGTGAGCAGTGTTTGTTTAGGCATGATAACAAGATCTCAGCTTTAACGGAGACATTTACATTTAGTCATTTTGCAGATGCTTTTATCCAAAGCGACGAGACAGAACATTAACGGTCTCTGAGGAAGACTGTATTGTATTATTTTAAATCTGTTTTATAGTGAGCAAATTGATGTCAAATTGGCAAAGTTTCGACCATGCTGCACCTGTCAGGCCCACCTGGTCTGGACGAGGTCTCGCTTCGGGGAACTGAACGACAAACAGAGGATAGAGAGTTACATGAACGCATTACGCAGTGTAAGCTAACTAATGACTCGAAGTGCTGCATTCTGTTGACAGGCAATGGATCAAAGTTTAGAGTTTCATGTGTGCTTGCAGATTCTGAAACCAGACAGTGTGTGTTTGTCTGTCAGTGATGGGAGCCTGTTACCCATTTTTGCTCATCTGCTTGGATCTAAAAAGGTGAGTAGGCCTTTTTTTTTGCATGAGTCAGAATGTTCTCAAATTAGCAAGCTCATTTCTCCCCATACAGAAAGCTGCCTTCTGAGGCAACATCCCAGGCTTCACTTTTAAGTTAATTATATGCAACTCTATACACTAGATGACTGGAGTTCAGTAGCATTTGATATTAGCATGTTGCTAAGCTAATAATGCAATATTGGGTAAATAATCTGTTTTGAGCTAAACTGAACTATTTTTATTGAATAAATTAGACATTTAAAGTAAATTAAAAGCAACTCTATGCACCACACAACTTAGAGTTGACTTCAGTAGAGTTTGATGTTAGCATGTTGCTAAGCTAACAATGCAGTGTTGGGTTTTTAACGAAAGTAAACTATTTTTAGCAAGTAAATAGTACATTTTAAGTAAATTATAAGCAACTTGTGCACTACACTACTTGAAATTGAGTGTTTGATGTTAGTATATTGCTGAACTAAAAGTGCAATATTGGGTAAATAATCTGTTTTGAATTAAACTAAACTATTTATTTCAATGCTTTTATGTATTGAATGAATAATTAAAATTTTTCTGGCCTTATCCCGTTGTCTTTGATTTTGTTTTGTTTTCTGTGATGGATAAATGCTGTTACCTAGAAATGTAGCCAAAATAAGGTATGCAAGGAGGCAATACAATTAAGTAAAATACTGTCTAGGTAGGCAGCGCACTAGGTTTAAGGAACAGAACATACTGTACATCTTTCTCTCTCTGTCTTTTCAGGTGTTCAGTTTGGAAAACTCTGGAATGACAAAACAAGTGATCGAACAGGTGAGATTTTGAATCCAAAAAATATTTACCTACATGAGTTCAGACAGGATTGATTAGTAATGAAAGGTTTTATTATCACAGGTTCTGCATGCTAACTCACTGAAACATGGAGTACAGCTGCTTGGAATACGACCCGAGCAGCTCTCATTAGCTGACTTAGAAGGAAATCAGGTACAAACTAAACCGAATCTGTATAGACTGTGATGCCCTCTATATATGTACTCTACAAGCATTTGTAGAGTTTCAAAGACTCTGTAGAATCTGAATTTATCACAACAACAAATACAATACCATTCAGAAGTATAGGGTCAGTACGATTTTGTATTTATTTTAGTGCTGTCAAACGATTAATTGCAATTAATCGCATCCAAAACAAAAAAGTTTTTGTTTATGTAATATATGTGTGTTTTGTGTATATTTATTGTGTATATATAAATACACACACATACAGTATATATTTTGAAAATATTTACATGTATATATTTATTTTTATATAGTTTATATTATATAGAAATATATTTAATATACCAATATTACATATTTTTCTTAAATACATACATGCATGTGTGTGTATTTATATAATAAATATACACCGTACACACACACACACACACACACATATATATATATATGTATATGTTAAAAAAAACGTTAATTTTGGATGCGATTAATCACGATTAATCGTTTGACAGCACTAGTTTATTTATTTCACTTTTATTCAGCAAGGATGTATTAAAGAACATCACCATTCAAAAGTTTGAGGTCAGTAAGATTTTTTTTTTTGTTTTATTCTCCAAAGGATGCCTTAAGATGACAAACATGTATAATGTTACTAAGTATTTCTATTTCAAATAAATGCTGTTGTTTTGAACTTTCTAATAATCAAAGAATTCTCAAAAATGTATCACAGTTTCCACAAAAATATTAAGCAGCACAACTGTTTTCACTGTTGATAATAATTAGAAATGTTATCAATAAGAAATGAAAAATAAACAATGAAACTACTCAAAATTTGAAATGGTTATATTTTTCACTCTTCAGATTTCAGTATTGATGGGAGAGCCATACTTTAGCACCAGTCTTCTGCCGTGGCACTCTCTGTTTTTCTGGTACTGCCGCACCGCTGTGGCGCAGCTGCTCCATCCTAATGCCACCATCCTGCCCCGTGCTGCTACACTTTACATAGTCGCTGTTGAATTTCGGGTAAATAATTCATTTTGGATACTTGTCGGATATATGTTTTGTAGTGTACATTTACAGACTGACTATTAATTTTTTTTTAATCTTGAATCAGGATCTGTGGCGAATCAGAGCTCCTTGTGGTTCTTGCGAAGGCTTTGATGTCAGTCCAATGGATGAAATGATTCAGGTAAATACTGGTTTCAGGTTTTGGTCTGAACATGTGTTATGAATAAGAAGATTGATTAATATGGTTTTGTGATGAACTCCACTCACAGCAATCTTTGGATTACCGTGAATCCTGGGAGGCAGAGCCACATCCACTGTGGGAATACCCATGTCGTGCTCTGACCAAACCACGGCCAGTTATGACATTTGACTTTACGCAATGTGTTCCTGAACGACCAATTAACAGTGACGGAACCGTGCCTTTCACAGGGTAATATGAGCATATTACAATTATTATATTATTGCATAAAACATAATACAATTATTATACAAAATTGTAAGATTATAATTGTATGTATAATCAAATTATTATATTATTACAAATATGAGTTATAATTTATAAAATAGATGTAAAATTCATTAATTTGTGTTTTAGCTTGAATTGTAACATTCTAAAATATAAATTAATAATTTTATATTATAAACAAATACAGGTGCATCTCAAAATACTAGAATATTATAAAAAAGTTTTTTTTTTACTTATTTCAAAAAGTGAGACTTTCATATATTCTAGATGATTTTCATGTAAAGTAAAACATTTCAAACGTTTTTTGGTTTTAATTTGGATGATTGGAGTTTACAGCTCATGAAAGTCAAAAATCCAGTATCTCAAATTATTAGAATATTTCCTAAGATTAATCGAAAAGGATTTGCAAAACAGAAAAGTTCTAGTTCTTTAAAGTATGTTCATTTATGCACTCAATACTTGGAAAAATATATATGAAAGTTTCACTTTTTGAAGTAAGTTACAAAAATATATATCTATTCACGATATTCATTTTTTTAGATGCACCTGTATATCAGTATTGAAATACTGTTCAAAAGTTTGGGCTAGGTAATATTTTTTAAGAAGTCTCTTATGCTCACCATTAATGCTTTTATTTGATCAAAAATACTGTAAAACCAGTAATATTCTGGATTTTTTTATATTATGTTTTTTTTTTCTGTGATGTCAAAACTGACTTCAGAAATCATTCAGCATGTTAATTTGCTGCTTAAGAAAAATTATCATTTCTATATTGTCTTATCAATATTGAATACAGTGAAATTGTGATACATTTCTTTCAAGATATTGTTATAAAGTTACAAACAGCATTTATTTGAAATAGAAGTCTTTTGTGTCATAAATATCTTTACTTTTACTCAAATTTAATGTCCTTGCTGAACAAAAATGAATTTATTTAAAAAAAAAAAAAATATATATATATATAAATATCTTACCGACCCCAAAATTTTGAATTGTAAAATAAATGAATAATGTAAAATATATTTGTAATATAAAATACACACCTAATAGATATGATCTAGATGATGCTAGGTTGCTCTTGAATGTACTCATAAGAGCGGATGATATTTCAGGAGAGGACGCTGTCATGGTGTCGCTCTTTGGATGGAGTATCAGCTGACTGAGGACATCACTGTAAGCATGGGCCTAACCAAACCAGTCAGCGAAGAGGTATTTGCTCAAATTATCTTGTTTATTGTACAAACAATATTGGCATTCAGATTGAATGTCAGTCTTCATAAATCTTCCTCAATGAAGCTTAAATTGAAATTCAGATAAGATTGTAATAAGCATGTCACTTTCTTGACCTCTTCACCTTAATTGCTTTTCTCATTTCACAGGGAGCTTGTGAATGGAACCCACACCGGAAACAAGGAGTGTTCTTCTTCAGATCCCCGAGGGAAGCTTCTGGGGATGGAAGGGAAGAGCTTTCCTATAATTTAACCTTTGAACGTCATACTGGTGACATTAAAATGGACTTCTCCATCACCGAACCTTGACCGCTGATCAAGACTCAAATAAACTAGGCCATTAGTTTAAAAAAAAATCCCAAGACAAAGCTTATCCAAAGAGTTTCAGTGATTGTGAACTTACATGAGCTTTTAACTTTTTTTATCCTCCTCATATTCACTGCTAAACAGCTTAAGTAACTTCTCTGAACAATCGGATGAATCATAAAGCATTTAAATTCATCCGATCAGAGCTATGACTGTATTGTGGGCAGTGATTCATTCTGATTGCATACTATGATAGATTGAACTGTATGTGTTACACAAGTCTCGTGATGCTGTTTTAAGTAGAGATATGAAATGTTGTCTTGCAGTTTAAAAATGAAGCAGAAGTCTATGTATTATTTAACACATTTTATTAAGCATTTGATTTTATCTTAAAATAATCATCTTATTCAATACAGAAGGCAAAATACATGAGCAGCTGCTTTGGATTTTCAAATAAAACAAATTACACTCAAATTACACTTGTTCATGAAGATGAGATAATATAATGCAGAGATCATATTTTGAACATTTCAGTGATGTCTACGTATTATGGCTGTACAATTAATCGCATGCGATTATCATGCGCATCTTGTCAGTGAAGCCGGTTCCGTTATTGCCACTAAATCTCCATCACACCATCAGCCGTAGTTCACTGACAAGCTAGGCGATATCGCGTTCATAATCGCAGATGAATCGCATTTGATTATGAACGCGTTAGTGCCTGGCTTGTCAGTGAACTACGGCTCTGTGTATTAACTGCCGCTCCATCTGAAAGCAGGTGATGGAGATTTACCGCCAATAATGGAACCGGCTTTACTGGCGAGATGCGCAGGATAATTGCATGCGATTAATTGCACAGCCCTACTATGGATGCTATTGGACAAAAACTAACAATCTGATGTAAAACAGACATTTACAACCAAACAGTGCATAAGCTAATGTATGTGTTGTATGGGTAACTTTAGTGCATTCAGTTGTCAAATGACACTCTGTGAACTGCATCCCTGTTGATTACACAGATGGATATGTAATCTGGGCCTCAATGTTGCAGAATGGTAACGGAATGTAATGTCTCAAAAGTGAGAGTCTATGCATCAGCTATGTCAGTGTTGGCCAGCAGAACCTTCTCTCCAGGTTTGAAGGCAGGCATGCCTAAATATGGACAACTGGCACATCGGAAGGCATCGCCCAGATAACACTATAGAGGAAAAATGTATCAGTTCAGTCATAATCTGTACAAAGAAAGTAATAGATTGAATTATAAAAATACGTACACTTCCACAGGCTGATTTGGGCTGGCTGGCTTTCGGAGGTGCTTTACTCTCCTTTTCCAATTCTTCAGCAAGACCACAAGAGCTACAGACCAAGAACAGTCATATTAATAAGATGGATACATTGTTTAGAACTTTATAAGTACTTAAATGTAATCACCAATTTTTGCAGGCCTTCTTTTTCTTATTGGAGTCATCTCCACAGGAAGCCTTGAGAGAGGATGGGTCAGGTTTTTTCAGATCATCAGCATCCAAAAGTGCATCTGAATCTACCAAATCCTACAGAGTGAAGGAGTAGAACAATGTGGTGGGTGATACACAAAAGGCACAAGACTGACAGATGCCAAAACCGACCGTTACATACCACATCATCGTCATCCATATCATTGACTGATAGAGTCCACTTTTGTTCGGTGCTTGGATCAAGAGCTGGTTTCTCTGCAGAAAACAAGTGTTGTGGATTTATTAAGTTGTTCATTTTTAATTGATGCATCAACATGAAAGCTTGTTTTGCCACAAAATAACTATTACGAGAACTATTATATGAAATACTTTCATCTCACAATTAGAACTTTTTCCGCAAATGGAAGTTATAAACTCTTTAATAATTTTGAGTTTACATCTCGCTTTTATATGGCTTTTTCTCAGAACTGTGAGTTTATATCTCGCAGCAGTTTTATTTAGAATTTTTTTGCGAGTTGATCCCTCAAAATTGGAAGTTATAACTTTGGAATATTTATTTTATTTAAAAAAAAATTTACAGAGGATAATTTTGTATTGTGTTGTAACTAGAAAACTCAATTCTTTAGATATAAGTGATATGCTGCAAAATACAGTAAACTCAGAATTGAGGGGGGAAAGTTCAGAACTGGGAGATGAATTCTCATGAACTTATGTTACATTTAATGCATCAACTCTTAAAAAACACAGACCTGTTGTAGTGGTTTTCTTGCCAAAGGAAAGTTTCAGTTGCGTTGAGGATCCGACCTCAAAGTTAGGTTTAGATGCAGACATGCGCACCCTTAAAAGTGTGTTTCCCTGGAACCCTGTGCGTTCTTTCAGAGCTGCGGCTGCTTCTGGGCTCAGCGGCTCGGTCTTCACCTGGGAAACATATTTACGCCATCAGTCAAGTGTTCACATGAGGCATTTTTCAGTCTGATTAAATTAGCAATATTACAATTGCTATATATTTTTATTATAATAAACATTATTATTAATGATAAATACAAAATAATGATCAATTTAATGATATATATAATTTTCTAAAATGTATTCTACAGTTTGTTTGCATCAATGTGAATTTTGTAATTATTATTATCATTATTACAGTTATTATTATTATTTTTTTAAATAAACGTATTAACTATTTTTATTCAATTTTATTATAAATACTATATTAATAATAACATTATGTGGATTGTGGAATAATAATTACATTAAAAAAGGATTAAAAAATGTATATTATAAACTGTTATTACAATAATAAACATTAAAAAATAATAATTTCAAAAGGCTAAAAAAATAAGTATATGTTTAATCTGTATATCTCCCAGTCCTACATTGAATCAAACAACAACACTGAATACTGACCTCGGTGACAGATACTAATCCAGACAGTTTAATAGCTGACATCAGTTTCCCAGCGGTTCTCACACCATCGTCCTCAGAACCTAAGAAAAACGTTATAGGCTTAACCATTAGCACGGATTCATGTCACTTGAGAATGTTATACAGACCGTGCCGTTCTGATTCAGATACCTGTTACTGGCTCTTCTAGCACAAGTTTGCCACCAGGTTTCATTACTCTGGCCATCTCAGCCAACATTTCTGAACTGTGGATTGGTGAGCTGTGGGTCCGCAGGCCTGAGAGAACCCAGTCATAACTTGAAGCTGCGTGAGAAGCTAAAACAGACAGATTGTGTGGGTGAACGATTCCTTAAAATCTTTAACTCAGATTGAGACTTTAAAGTAATAAACGCGTATGCCTTTGTACTTACAAAGTTGTAGTCTCTCCATGTTCTCCAAAGCCACCAGACTCTGGTTACCAACAACAGTGCCAATGCTTTCAGCAAACTCCTTCAGTGCGGTGGGAGATGATGGCTGAGTCCATATCAGCAGCACTCTGTCCCCCAGCTTCTGTCCAAGGTCTGCCATCACCTAATAATGTACGCATATATTAATATTAAAGGATCAAATGCGTGTTTTGAGCCTTATCTACACTAAGATCTGCTGCATCATAATGACGGTGCGGTTACGACACAAAGTAAACACATACCATTGCGTTTCAGATATATATCAATAACAATGTAAAAGCTCTTAACACGACATTCAGTATAACCAAAACATAAAAACACTCAAATAAACAATGTTCACAAAAACTATTTGTTCTGGAAAAACAAATAAACAGCTGTCCAACCTGTTAAATAATGGTTTTCCAACACCGGTCACAATGGACGTCGCAGTTACAATGTCGCAGGTTATTGCACGTAGAAGTCGCGCTGAAATGATGACATTTGCTGTTTCTCGAGTAAACGCATAGAATGGCAATCAACATACTTGTGCAAGAGCTTTCTCTGAATAGTTAGTACAATGGACATTAAAAACCGGTGTTCATATTTAAATTATTTAATGTCTATTATAAATGTTATAAAAAAAAAATTTCTTAGTGTTTTTTTTATTTATTTTTTGTAGAACTTTTTTAATTCAGTTTAATTAGACAATAGCACAAGGCAAACATAGGGCAATGTTGTACATCTCAAAATAATTCAAAACAGAACAACAACAACAACAAAACAAAATTAATACAAACATATAAATTAAACAATAAGATAAAAAGAGGATAAAATAAAAATTATAAAATAAAAAAAAGTTATACATACAATAGGGCAGTTACATCGATTTGAAAAGCTTTAGAATTTGTATTGTTTTTATAAGCTTCTTATTTGGTGATCTCATATTAGAAAGGGTTTCAATTTCTTAGTGTTGTTATTCAGCTATCAATTGTTACTCAGACCGCCGTTGCTGCAGCACGTAAACAGCGTTGTCACGTGTTACGTGTTACTTTTCTCCGCGCTGTTATACTTGACCAATCACCTCCGTTTGTGGTTACCTAACCAGGCGTTTTATGTAATACATTCGTCAAAGACTGCTGATGCGGATATATATTTTATATCAGATTCTAATGCATTTAAATAATTACATTTAAATACTTGTTCTTTATTTTATAGAAATGACGACTGCGCGAAATAAACGTAGTGAGATTTGAATGCGACTCAACAGCGAATTCGGTTTACTGGGCCGCCGAGCGCCTCCTACAGTAACAAAGGTTTTTAGCAAGTTATCAGCTGACAACGTTTGCTATGCTTTGTATCGCAACTCTAGCCCGCTTTGGTTAAACATGGCTGCGCTGATTAGAGGACTGAGAGCTGGAAGGGCCTTGCGGGGTCTCGGCAGCGGTAAGCGGGGGAACGTGAGAGTCGTCTGGCGTTAGCATTTCAGTCCACAGTCTTTGTGTTTAAAACGTTGACAGTAGTCACACATGACAGTTGCTGAGGGCTTTTGTATCTCGTTAATAGTTCTGCCTTCTTCCAAGTATGGCACATAAGTCAGCTGGGCGACTAGAGAAGGTGACCATGAAGGGCAGGATTGCGCTTGCAAACAGAAAATGCATTTGACAATCCATAATATTTAAGTGCTGTATGATTCAGCCTGATAGCAAATGCATATTGAAATAATGGTTAACTTGAAACGAGCTGGTTGAGTACAGTTCTGCAGAAAGTTCAGTTTAGTGTTTAAAGCAGATTTTATCCTTTGCAAAATAGGGAATACAAATACATGCTAAATTTCCAGTTAACTCTTGTTTGTGATTGTTTCATTTTCACTCCAAGAGTCTGACCCATTATATGTGACCCTGGACCACAAAACAATTTTTTTAGCTGAATAAATAAGCTTTCCATTAATGTATTGTATGGTGTGTTAGGATAGGACAATGTTTAGCTGAAATACAACTATTTTAAAAAATCTGGAATCTGAGGGTGCAAAAAAAATTTGTAAATATTGAGAAAATCCCCTTTAAAGTTGTCCAAATTAAGTTCTTAGCAATGCATATTACGGATCAAAAATTATGTTTTGATATATTTACGGTGGGAAATTTACAAAATATCTTAATGGAACACAATCTTTACTTAATATCCTAATAATTTTTGGCAATAAAGAAAAAATATAATTTTGACCCATACAATATATTGTTGGTTACCCGTGCGACTTAAGACTGGTTTTGTGGTCCAGGGTCACAGAAATATAAAAACTGAAGGCTCATTGTACAAACTTTTTATCGTTGCATTGCAATGCTTTTATTACTATCGAACATGCTTTATAATTTAATTATGGAACGATTTGTTGCATGGTAATGATGTTTAATGCACCTTTACAGTTGCAGTTCAAGGCACACTTAGTCCCCAGTGCATCAATGTAAGACGTGGATTCCATCGTGCCGCCCTGTTACGACTGGCCAGTGACTCTAAAACTGACACATCTGTGCCACCTCCATCTTACCATGAGGTTCACACAGCTGGAGAAAGCTCATCCTCTTCAGAAGATGCCCAGCCAAACACCAGGTTCGAGCCCCAACTATCCAGACCTGACGAAATACAAGAGTTAAAGGGATAGTTCACCCAAAAATGAAAATTTCCCCATGATGTACTTACACTCAAGCTATCCTACATGTATATGACTTTCTTCTTTCCAACGAATACAATCGTTGTAATAAAAAAATCTATAAATAAAAGCTCCGGTGAGAATACTGTATGCTAGTCACACGAGAACCAAGTTTTGTTGACAGCAAAGGAAAACCAGTCTCCTCTTGGCTTATATCAAAATCTTCTAACATTTTCCTTTACAAATCCTAATTTTGTACTTCTAATTTGTGAACTTTTGTTTTGCTCTCTCGTTTGTGCTTCTGCATTCGTCACTTCTCACCGAAGCGTATGTCCCTACGTCATCCTCTGGAACGCCACTCTCGTAAACGCTCGTACGACAGTTAGCAAAAGCTAAGTTTTAAATAAGAATATTTTTCTTACACCGACGCATTGATTCACTTCAGAAGGCCTTTATTAACCCCCGGAGCCATGTGGAGTTCTTTTATGATGCATAGATGCACTTTTTGAGCTTCAAAATCTCAGCAGCCATTCCCTGCCATTTTAAAGCATGGAAGAGCCAGGACATTTTTTTAATACAACTCTGACGGTATTTGTCTGAAAGAAGAAACTCATATACTAGGATTGCTTGAGGGTGAGTCATGGGGTAATTTTCATTTTTGGGTGAACTATCCCTTTAAATTCGTCAATC
Organism: Ptychobarbus kaznakovi; assembly: GCA_027422405.1. Classification (NCBI taxonomy): domain Eukaryota; kingdom Metazoa; phylum Chordata; class Actinopteri; order Cypriniformes; family Cyprinidae; genus Ptychobarbus; species Ptychobarbus kaznakovi. Next base: position 36,015,822 of record CM049796.1, read on the forward strand.
TTGCAGTCATTTAATCAAACCTTGTCCATTTGGCATCTCAAGTTTTCAAGATCAGAGTGGTGAACACGGTGAAGACTATGAGACAGAAGAGCAGCTTCAAGCTCGCATCCTGACCGCGGCTCTAGAGTTCGTTCCGCAGCACAGCTGGACTGTGGAGGCCATCAGCTGACAGCGGGCTCTCAGAGTTGCTTCATGAAGCACAGCTGGACTGTATTCCAGACGCATGCTGAGCTGAGGTTTGCTTCTGCATTATGTCTATTGTATTATAACTTATAATTGCTCTGTGATTCAGACTCTTGGCCTGTCATCGGCTTCCACTGGGATGTTCAACAATGGAGCCGGAGACTTGGTGCTGCATTTCGTTGCGCAGTGTAATCAAATGCTTAGACAAATTATGAGGTCCAAATGCTAACGGTGAGGTTATTTTTTTTTACATTTAATATATTTGAGAAACAAATGCTAACGGTGGACCGTTTTTTTAATTACATTTTATATATTCATACATATATATATATGAGACATGGATTTCATTGTGCAGCCCTGTTATGACTCACTGATGACTCTAAAATTGAAACACCTTGTGTTGATGTTTTTATAGCCATATTCATCTTAAAATTATAATTGTATATTTATCTGTCCCCCGCACATACAATATAATATACGTGTTTAAAAACTAAGTTCACTTGTTTTGTTGTAATTAAAATTACAGGGATTATTATTGCTTGAAATAATATTATTATAATTGTATAAATTATTATTATTGTGGACTTATTTTGATTAAATAACTGTATCACTGGTTTAAACTTGAGTTCACTTGTTTTGTTGTTTTAATTAATAATAAATTGATTAATATTGCTTATTATATTCTAATATATTATTGGGCAATTTATAATAATGCATTAATACATTGTGTATAAATAATAATACGTTTTTTGTTGCTCTGTTTAAAACCTACATGAATTTTTCTTATGCATTAGATCAAAGAAAACAGCCGAGTTTCTGAAAGATGCTGTGGAGACGAGACTGCGGATGTTGATTCCTTATATTGACACATGGCCCCAGGTATCCTCTGCCTCATGCAAACTCCTCTCTCAAAACGTCAGATTTTTCTAAAGCAATAATTTATAAGAAATGATGGATGCCCTCAGTGTCGTGTCTCCTCTGGCATTGCAGGCCATGAGCATCCTGCTACTGCCCCACAACATCCCCGACAGCCTGAAGCACCTGTCCACGATGGTGGATGACATCTGGTACTACGCAGGCGATCGCTCGACAGACGTGAGTGGCTTCTTTGATCCAACTCGCTACCTTCTTCCTTGCTTTAGTCTGCTCATCCACCAGTATTTTTCTGCGTTTCTCTTAGTTCAACTGGTACACACGGCGGGCGGCACTGACAGGGATCTATAACACCACAGAGCTGGTGCTGGTGCAGGACTCCTCTCCTGACTTTGAAGAGACATGGGCCTTCCTCGACAATCGCTTAAAGGATGTAGTTGACATGGCAAACACGGCTAAACAGGTAAATGCAGTCTTGCTTTCCATAGCTAATGAGAAGCAAACAAAAAAATAATTTTGTGTGTTTTTCTGCTCCGGGTATATATGCTCCTGTAAATATTATTACTAATATACTGGATAATGTTTGTTGTAGGTGCAAGCCACAGGAGAAGCTGTGGTTCAAGGACTTATGGGAGCTGCAATTACGGTAACCACACTAAAATGATACAATTTCCAGAAAGAAATATAAAGAAAATATATTAGCCCTAATATCAATTCACCTATTAAGAGTGGTCTGTATTTATGTGATTATATGAAAGAGAAATGTTTGCCATGTTTAAGTCTAGCAAATACTTAATTAGTATTTGTATTAATTATAAATTAACGATATAGTATAAAATATTAAAGTTAGTTATTACTGATAAATATTTGTAATTATTACTTTTCTATTTTAATTATAATTTAGTAAATTTGTATGACTTTCAATTAATTTTAGTGCTGTCAAACGATTAATCGCATCCAAAATAAAAGTTTTTGTTTATGTATTATATGTGTGTGTGTACTGTGTATGTATATTTATTATGTAAATATAAATACACACATACAGGATATATTTTGAAAATATTTACATGTATTTATATATATAGTATAACATATTTTTCTTAAATATATACATTCATTTGTTTGTATTTAGATATACATAAATGTACACAGTACACACATATATTATGTAAACAAAACTTTTATTTCGGATGCAATTAAGTGTTTGATAGCACTAATTTATTTTGATGTTCTTAATTGTTTAATGATTGAATTTTACACAATCCCTGAAATGAAAGTTTTAAAATGTAAAAACTAAAAAAAGTAGTTTCTTTTGATTTAATTGTAATAGTATGCTCTCTTCTGACTCAGCTGAAGAACCTAACAGGGATGAACCAGAGACGTTGAGTTTCTTCTGATGCTCCTGCCTGCGTTTTTTCATGTCTTTTGCTCATTGACTCCTCGGCTATGCAGCACAAATGACACCCGCTCTAAACCAACTAAACAATTTGAAATATGAAAGTGTTTGTGTTATCATACAGGGTGGATTATTACACCCTTAGCACTTTTAAATGGGTCAGCTGTGCCATACCAAATCCCTCTGTCTGTATATTAACCTGAGCCTAATGAGGAGGCCGTTTGCTTTTCAGGCATTTCTCTGCATTTGTAAAAAGAGGAATATAAATGTAAATTGTATTTGAGAGTCCTATGTATATTCATACTGTTTTGTCAAACTCACTGACGAGTCCTCATTAAAATAAATAAAGGGTAACCTATATACTGAACAGTGTCTTGGTCTGTTTTTTTGCATATTTATCTCCAATATGTTAAAGATGATACATTTCTCATATTAATAAATACTGTGGTTAACAGTAGTAACCATAACTGTAGATTATATTTTGAGACAATGTCATAATGAATTAATACATTGTTAAAATCGCTCACTAATTAAGTTAGTCAGAAGTCCACAAAATGACCGTTAATATAGGACTTCTACTCTAGAAGTGCTTTATGCTGACGCATTAAGCTTCATGAGGACCTTTATAATGTTTAACCGGAAATAGTACTACAGTGATCCGGATGTTAACGGAATGAGGGCAGCTAGTGACCAATGAGCTGCTGTCGTTTGTTATTGTGCTGAAGAGGCGCTCGGTGCTGGAGCGAATGAACAACGGACCGCATATATCATTATTTTATGTATTAGCGTCTTAATCTTGAGCTAATTTCGCTATGCCGTATGCCAACCAGCCCACCGTGAAAATCACGGAGCTGACGGACGAGAATGTGAAGTTTGTGATCGAGAACACGGATCTCGCGTGAGTGATGCGAATACTAGTCAAAACGACCATTTAGCGTTTAATTAAAGCAAGTGGGTTATATTAATGATTGAGTTATCGCTATAAAAATACGTTTTTAATTTTGTTGGAGTAAGTTAACGTAAATATTATACAATTTGCATTCATACAAATACATTTATGGGGAAAAGACATTTCCAACTCTGACTTTGGACCAGTTCTGTAGAATGGCCCATATATATATATATATAAATAAATATGGGCCATTCTACAGGCATATATATATATATAATTAGACCATATACACACACACACATATATATATATATATATATATATATATATATACATTTAACTGATAAATTAAAACTATAAAATAACATTTAACAATTTAAATATGTATTGTAACTTTATTAGAACTTAATGTATATGTGTGTGTGTGTGTATATATATATATATATATCCAAATAAAAAATTGCATCATTATTCGTTTCAGGGTGGCTAACTCAATCCGGCGTGTATTTATGTCAGAAGTCCCAACCATTGGTAAGAATCAAACCATCTGTCTTCTGAGTTTTTATACAAAGGGGTTGATTTAAATATGTATTTTCTTGATTTATTGATGCACTTTGTCTTTTAAATCTGTTAATCTGATGTAATGTGCTTGTTTGCCAGCTATCGATTGGGTTCAGATTGATGCCAACTCCTCTGTGCTACATGATGAGTTTATTGCACACAGAGTGGGTGTGTATGAGCAAAATCATTCCAAATATTTCATATCGCTCCTTTATGGTGCTTAGTGCAGTTATCATGCTCCTCTTTCATAGGGCTAATTCCACTCACAAGTGATGACATTGTTGACAAGATGCAGTACTCACGAGTAAGTGTATTAAACACCCTGCTAGAATTTCTGTTTTTATGAATATGACTCGTAAAGCTAAACATTTAGCTTTCTTTGGTTTCCTATTAGGATTGCACATGTGATGATTTCTGTCCGGAGTGTTCAGTTGAGCTCACGCTGGATGTGAGATGTGCAGAAGACCAGACGCGACACGTGACCTCACGAGATCTCCTGTCCAATAACCCCCGAGTCATTCCTGTACGTGGATCGTCCTCACAAACTCGCATATACACAATTAGCTTTTTCTTATGTGATGTATCTTGCTCTTCAGGTAACATCCAGAAGTCGAGACAACGATCCCAATGACTATGTGGAGCAGGATGGTGGGTCAGATTCCTCTCTAAGTTTCTGTATAATCACTCAGATGTATTAGTATTGATCATTTGGGGATTTCACACAGACATCCTGTTGGTGAAGCTGCGGAAGGGTCAGGAGCTGCGTCTCAGAGCATACGCTAAAAAGGGTTTCGGCAAGGAGCACGCCAAATGGAATCCCACTGCAGGGGTGGCGTTTGAGTACGACCCAGACAATGCACTGAGACACACGGTGTACCCAATTCCACAGGAATGGTATGCTCTTATGGCATGGTTTGATCACACTAAATGAGTATTATTTGTAATCAGGTACACACTTTGAAACAAATTTCACTCAGAAATTCCTAGTATATTTTACAAAGAAACGGCAAGTAACACCTCAAATTAAATGTGTAATTTTGAGGACTGAAATAGTATTGTCTTGTGAAACACGCTCAAATGGAGTGTAATTTTTTGATAAAAAAATTGCATTATTTTATATTCATTATTCATTAATGTTTATGTATTTTTTTCTTTTATGTATTTAGATAATCTTCATATATTTTGTTTAGCTTTTTACTTGTCAAAAAATGTAATGTATAATTATGTACCTTTGCTCACATTTTGTTTTATCAGGCCTAAAAGTGAATATTCAGAAGTTGAAGAGGATGGAGTTGAAGCTCCATATGATCCTAATGGCAAGGCAGAAAGGCAAGGAAGTTAAAAACCACACATACATGCATACATAAGGATATATGCTTGGGAATTATTAATGTCTTAATAAATAACCCTCTGTTGTGCTTATGTTGAAAGTGTTAAATAATTTAATAATGTATAATACAAATTCTAAACTACAAATACTAAATAACTGTGATATTCTGTGTTATTGTATTATGATAAATTCTGTAGCTATATTATGAGAAACTTAATCATAACCACAATTTTGCTTCTAGGCAACAATTACTTTTAAGCAATTTCTCATAAAATACAAACAATTTCTCTTTAAAATTACTGCTTTAAAATGCAGCTTATTTACTAAAAAAAAATTTTTTATGGATTAAACAAAACTTTTCTGAAGACAAGCCTCAGTAGAGAGTAAAAAAGAAAAGAAAAAAAGAACATGTCCGTATAAATCTACATGAGTTTTATTTATTTTTTTCATCCAGGTTCTATTACAACGTGGAGTCCTGCGGTTCACTTCGGCCGGAAACCATCGTCATGTCGGCTTTCGCTGTACTTAAGAAGAAACTGAGTGATCTGCAGACGCAGCTCAGCCATGAAATTCAAAGCGATGTGCTCACCATTAACTAATGTTAAAATACAGCTTATTTTGGATCACGCTTTTGGGAAAATATTTTTTTCAGCTGTTATGTTTCTTTGCATGAAACCACTTTATGGTGGAGAATTCTATGAATAATAAACACATAAAAATATTGTTGTTTCATTACAGGAGTTGCACAATGTGGGGGGAAAAGCATTATGAACCCCAGAGGGCAGGGTTTGTGTGAAAAATATATGAAGAGGCCATTCTGTTGATTAATACCAAACATGAGAAGACGGCGTGTATGGTCATGACAGAGCATTGAACAGCATGCTGATAATGGGAACATTTTATTTCAAGCAAAACAAGCCCTGAAATGGATGTAACACATTTACAGAAAACCGCCCCGAGACAAACTATGTAAACAGAACACATGGAAGGAACAAGAGCACTACGTGAGTTCGACAACAGATTGTGCAATCATATCCCGTACATTTTGGTTGTTTCAAATCCATAAGTATCTGGAGGAAAGTGCAGACACAAAAACTTCTCTCTTTGATTTTAATCATGAATTCTAGTTTAGCACAAAATTACAGCAACATAGATCAAGTGAATGCATTCCTCACAAGAAGTGTGTGAGAGAGACAACTATGAAGAGAAAACAGATCTCGTGGTCCAGCTCTAACCTTAAAGGACCTACTGGAAACTTCTGCGTATCTTCATATAAAATGCGTTTTCAAAATCGGAATCTGCGTACACAACGATTCTGCTACATTTGCCGGTAATATAAAGTGTCAGTTTGCAGATATAGTATGGTGTAAAAGTGCGGTCACGTTAGCGAAATTTCGCGGGCAAAAACCCATAGTTAATAATATAGGCGATAAAAGCGACTGCTCACATACAAGTCACTGGATTTTCACGCAGTGGCAGAGTACTGTTTTTAGTCATTAATACAGTAAAATTCACACACATTTTGGTAATGTCGTATTTTTTTAGGAATTGTCGGCGAAGCCCTGTGCGAAAGAAACCGTGCAGCTCTATTAGTTGTCTGTCACGTTTTACAGTTCGAGAGATCGTATTATCGTGTGTGGTTTCGGTACCTTACAGAGATGCAGATATGAGTGTCATCTGAAGGTTTATATCCAACCACTGTCCTCCATCATAGCAGCTCCTCTCCCGCCAGTTTTTACTCTACTCTGAGGTAAAAAAAAAAAAAAAACTGCCGTGGTTTATTTACCTTTTTACGGATAAAAACGGCTTACCTGAACCTTTGTCGTGTCAAATGTGATGAGACTTTACCGGTTTGTACGTTTCCATCTTATTAACTTAAAAAATATTGACCTAAGTTACACGTTTCTACAGACTCTTGTAAGCTGATATGTGTGAACAGACAATTTCGAGACTCGCACCTGTGAGAAAATGCGTCTGACAGATGTTGAAATGACTGCATTTCGACCGAGGAATTTTCCGAAGCAAATGTGACCGCTTCGTAAGTGGCCTAAAATATGTGCTTGTTTTGTTTTTCGTCAAATATACACACCACACAACTACATTTGAACTTCTTTCTTTAATTACATAGTCGAAAAGAAGCAGGTGACAGCCATTATCTCATTATTTTTCATATCTTCTAATTCACTGAGACCTAAGTATATGTAAATTTCATTTCATAATATTATATATACTGTACTGTGGAATACTGGCAAAGAAAGACCAAACAGTGTTCTTTAAATTTGTGTATTGCTTCTTAACTGATACCACATATATTTTTGGCACACCACATATCAGAGTTAAATGTCATAAAAATTTCATAAATATTTCTATAAATCTTTAAAATACTGTGCTGTTTCCTAAAATAAGATATATAGAGATGATAACTCTAACTCCTCTAAGGTCGAGAGATAAGCAAACATATATAATTTATTTCTGAATCTCTTCACTGCATACTTTAAACGGTTAAACTTCATTTCATTCACAGCCATTCTCTATCTCATCTATTGCCTTTCCCTCAGTTCCAGCGTTACCCACAGTGCATTGAACTTAATACTGAAGGTGTAATGTATAATGCTGGCTGTCCTTTCGTGTCTCTGTGATGTTTTAATCACAAATATGAATATTATCTCTTGTCCGATTCCATACCTGTGGGATTTTATGGCATTTACAGTCTGATGAAATTGATAAATCTCTAAAACGAGTGTCTAACAACGAGAAGATCACAACTAAACTTCAGATGACCTAAAGATGTTGTGGTGTGTCAAATTGTAACACGGATAGGCACACATTGCAGTTAAATGTTTAAATTAATAACGTAGTAAGACAGCAAAATCATAACTTTTTCCAATTGTTGAGCAAAGCAAAAGGATTGCAGGACATAAAATGAAAAGAACAAGTAAAAGCACTTTGATTTTTGATTAAACAGGAAAATAAAAGTGCACACCTTTGTTGTAAACGGTTGCAGGTTTAGTTGCAAAAAAAAAAAGTCAAAATAAAATTGTAATCAAAATCAAAACAAATAAATACTCTACAATTTACAGATATGAACTCCTGTATCAGTTACAATTGACGACATTGATATGTATAGATTAAGGAGGTTTCCTGTAGTTTTCTGGACGTTCCTTTTTACCACCCAACAATCAAATGATTTAGCGAATTATAATTACAAAAAATAAATACAGTACATAAAAATAAAGTATTAAATGAAAAACTCATCACATTTTTAAAGCAAAAGATAGATACATATTGGCCCTTTCAGAGTGATTGTGTCAGCGTTCAACTCAAAGCTGTCAAATTTGACAGCAGAATTGTCAGGTTCAACTTCAATTCAATTGTTTTCCATTCATCCATGAAACTAAACCTCAGTATTTCAGATCTTATGTGTTCCTGTGAAGACCCAATATTCCAAATCAAACCCGATGGAAATTAATACTGACTAGAAAGGCTGAGCAACAACGCAAACTAGTATCAACTAAAGGTACAAATTAAAATGTTGGTGGGAATGCCGTAGACCTCCTTACCATATGGAAGACACCTAATAGTAAACCACAATTCAAAGACCCAAGAGAATTGTTGATCATTCAGACAAACATCCAATGTTAGCGTATTACAAGACTTGAAGATTCAAGATGGTGGAGAGACCTGTTGCTTGCTACGGTTACGTTTGTTCACATGTAGGGAGATTTGACCTCTGTGTTTTCAAGTGACCACAGCTCTTCTAGGACTGTCAGCGAATTAACTGAGGGACATCTAAATGCCCGCTGATCTCCGAGATTCGTGTACCTCTTGGTTGAAGGTGTAGGAGGAAAAAAAAGCAAGATATTTATTTCATAGGCAGCTGATACATAGACAAATGTTCCCTTTTTCCTGAAGAAATATTCTCTGTAGAATTGTCTTAGCAAAGATAGAAAATGGATCCCCAGCTCTGCTGGTTTCAGTGCATTCAAAGGAGGCCAAAGTCTATAAAAGCCAAAGGATAGTCAGCTCATGTTTGTAGTTTCCATACAGTGTTTTGGCTTCAATGTCCTCTCTGGTGCCGGAGCTCCTGGAACAGAAACGCAGGGAACCGCTTGTGCTTACGTGGATATTTTGAACGCTTGAGTTTCTTCAGGATGTGAGAGTTCCTAAAATCCACCGAAAGCATGATAGGACAACAAACTGTTCAAATTAGTGAACCGAAATAAGTGAAGAGGGAAAAAGAAGCTTATGAACAAGATGCGTGGTGTCCTGGTGAGGACGTCTGCCCAGTCTCATCTGTCCAAGAGGACTTTCAGTGCCCGCTCGATGTTCATTCTGTGACCCACACGAGTCACGCCCAAGTCGATCAGATCCTCCTTTTGCAGGTTGGGCAAATGGCTGCCCTCGATATCATTGTCCATAAAGGCATCCCTGTGCTCGCCCAGGTTTAAGCTCTCGAGCCAGTCAGCCACGTCCTGCTTGCTCCACATGAGGACGGGTTTGGTGGCAAAGGGCTTGTTTGATGGGGCCTGGATAAGGGTGAGCGGGGAAGGGGAACGGCTACGCCCAGTGCCCAGGCTGAGGGGCGGTGTGGGCAGACCAAATACGTCCGTCATGGTGGGGGAAGTGGCCGAGGTCGGAAGGGAAGAGGCACAGCTGAGGCCAGAGTCCGGCGGGGACATGATAGGGCTCGGGGTGTGGTTGTGGGGAGGCAGGCTCTCGGCCTGTCGGCACGGTGAAGGGGCAGGCACGTTGGGGCCAGGCTGGGCAGTGAAGGTTACGGTGGTGTTCTGCTGTGTACCTGAGATGAGGGATACACCATCCTGATTTCTGCAAAGACAGATGGATAAAAGTGAGGGATATGTATTAGTGAGACTCTAGGGATAACGCAAAACTATATTCCTGCAAAAGATGTTAGGGTTTTATAAGAGGTTGGCATTGCTATGTGGTTGCTAAGGTGTTTCGGGTGCTTACTCGTCCAAGTTAAAGTCTATATGATATGGCTGCAGGTCCTTCATTCATGTTTTGTCTGTTTTATTGTCCACCAGGTAAAAATTCCAAGTCCAATGCTCTCCTCAACAAACTGCATTGTATAACTAGAGTGATTATATGAGTGATACGTCTAAGTAAAGAAGCCTCAAAAAAGACTGCATAATTCAGAATTACTGAACATAATTTTAGTCAGTCGTACCAATTTTATTTTATAAACTTTAAAACACATTTTTGACATTTACACTTGCGTTGACCTATTTTTCTAATTCTTATAGCTCAAGTGGGACTAAATCAATTCAATTCTTGACCTGCTCTGGAAAGGTGCCTTTAAGGATGGGAGAGTTGAGACTAGGGCTGGAAAATCATCGATAATCGATCTCATTATCGATAAGTCGGGTCTGCCCATCGAGTAACGATTCTCATTACGTCCAAGTCCACGTCCAACTTCAGCCGGTTGCTCAAATTACAGCACTGAATAACTCATTTCTATGGACAAAATGCATCTAAAAATAGTGGAGGAAACAGAATGAGATGCTGCGGGAGAAGTACGTGATCCAAGCTGCCCACAGCATGATAATTCTTTATTTTGAGCTTTAAGTTAATGCATTAGTGTAAAGGCTTGCCCTGTCAGGCGCTGTGACACATGCGTGTGCGTCCTCAGCGCAAAAAACGCTCAGTTTACGGTCATATCATTCTATATAAATGTCAAAAGTTCACACAAGCATTTCCATTTTTGCGTAAAGGTCCATCCTGACAGCCTGTGTTAAGTTTAAAATACCGATTGATTACCAGCGCGGGGGGCGCGTGCACGCATGTCAGAAAGACGGAACACAGAGAGGGGGGTTGATTTAGTTTTCGATATTCGTGACACATTCAGCGATAAACGGCAATAACTCCAAATCGACTTGCCCAAAAAAACATCTAAACAGTGTGACCGCCAAAAGGATAAAGTTGATCATGTTTCACAGCCTTCTTTTTCATAGTTTTCGCTCGATGTAATAAGCACTAGCCCGCACAAGCCGTCTCAATGTGCATCAAGCCGGGAGAGCTCTCAGTGAGCTTTCAGTAAGGGACCATGGGGAAAGTGCACGTTTTCTTCGTTGTTTTTGCTATAGCTCACTGGGCGGTGTTTTTGTAATAACTTTTTAGTTAAAGGGCCTATAGACATGAGACCAGTGTTAATCAATAGAAGGGGACAGTGGACATTTTTCACAACCTTCCATTTTACACCTACTGGTAGAAAAGGGAATTGCATGTCAAAAATGTACTTTCTTTTTGGGATAACAGCATGTAATTGTCTGAATATAAATATGAGACGCTCCATAACCGCCTTTTACAGGATAAAGAAATGACAGTAAGACATGACTGTGATCAAAGTGAACGTCTTCCTGCAGAACATTTTTCACCTGTTGTCTTTATTATCTTTATTATTATTTACATTTTTAAAAGCGATTTAAACTATATTCACTATATACAATTCTTAACAAATTTATGTAAGGTTTACAGTCAAAAAGTACATAAACAATGCAAAAGTAAACAAGCAAGAATGCAAGCTGTTATGAGGCCATTTTTGTTATTATAAATACTAATTAGCTGTTTATGTTTGTAATTTTCCCAATAAATGACAATACATTTTTTAGATTTAAACAATTTTTTGACAGATTCCTAAAATATTTGTTTTCTCTTTATGACAGGTGGTCTAATAAATTAAGCCCTGTATGTTTTCATAGCATTCAGGTTGTGTTCAGGAATAGTGTTTTTTGTCAATAAAATAAAATACTTTTATTTAATCCGATTAATCTAAAGAATAATCGGCCAACTAATCGATTATCAAAATAATCGTTAGTTGCAGCTCTAGACGATACTACCATTTAAAAAATGCAATGGCACCACGGGTATTTTTAAGCTTTAGTATCGCGATACTACCATAGTACTGGTATATCGTGCAACCCTAATATATACGTATATATTAGGGATGCACCGATATTAAAATTTTAGCTGATACTGATAACCGATAATTCTTTATATTTGAAAGCCGATAAACGATATGTTGGCTGATAAATCTATATCCAAATTTGTATATACTTTTTGAGAGCCTGATAAAAAAAGGTCTCATCATTAAAAATCACATCCCAAACACTTCAACATAAGCAGCCTAGTTTGAACAGAGTAAGTTTAAAAAATATATTTTACTCTCCCATTACCAAATTTCGCCCTAAAAAAGTCTCACAAATAAAATAAAATAATACATAAATAATGCAAACAAGTCATTGGACATAATAATTAATAATAATAATAATAATTTGTTACATTTATATAGCGCTTTTCTAGACACTCAAAGCGCTTTACATAGTAAGGGGGCTATCTCCTCATCCACCACCAATGTGCAGCATCCACCTGGATGATGCGACGGCAGCCATAGTGCGCCAGAACGCCCACCACACCAGCTTAATGGTGGAGAGGAGACAGAGTAATGAAGCCAATCAGTTTATGGGGATGATTAGGAGGCCATGATGGTCAGAGGCCAGTGGGCTAGTTTGGCCAGGATGCCGGGGTAACACCCCTACTCTTTTTCGAAGGACATCCTGGGATTTTTAATGACCACAGAGAGTCAGGACCTCGGTTTAACGTCTCATCCGAAGGACGGTGCTTTTTCCAGTATAGTGTCCCCTTCACTAAACTGGGGCATTAGGACCCACACAGACCACAGGGTGAGCACCCCCTGCTGGCCTCACTAACACCTCTTCCAGCAGCAACCTAGTTTTTCCCAGGAGGTCTCCCATCCAGGTACTGACCAGGCTCAACCCTGCTTAGCTTCAGTGGGCAACCGGTCTTGGGCTGCAGGGTGATATGGCTGACATCATTATATGTGTAAAGAATCAAAACGCATGTGCCATGGATGAATAAAACGGAAGAGCCATCTGCATGGACAATAATGAAATTATATTATTTACTAAACCATATTGTTGATGAAAATAATAAGAGAAAATAAAAGTGGTGGTTATTATTAATAATGCTTCAGTGATTTTGAAAAAGTAACAAATTAATAGGTGTTCATTCAGCTTCATACAGCGCACGCAGCTCAAACAGCTGCGTGCGCTGTATGAAGCTGAATGAACACCGGTAAACTGAAGCGCTTGTTATAGCGGATTAATTAGGCTACATGAGAATCAGATATTTATAGAACATAAACATAATATTACAACTTATATATGCACAAAAATACGGAAATGCACATGTTATTTTGAACTAAGTTATGCGCTAGTCAGATGTGTAACTCGTGGGCGCGCACTTGGCTTCCCATAAAACGCGCAGAAACACGGCAACTAAACCCAAAGAATTCACAACCTTTTATTATAATAATATTCTCATTAGAATGTTAGATACACGACAGTCCCAATCATAGTTATTAGTTGTGCGCTACTGTTTGAGCTGCGTGCGCTGTGCTAAAGATGACCACCAGCAAACTAAAGCGCTCTATTAACTTTACCAAACGCATTCTATATGAGATAATGCAGATATACATAAAATAAACACAATATTACTAGGGGTGTAAATCGGATGGTTTGTCACGATTCGATTCGATATCGATTATCATACCCAGCGATACGATATTTGCCGATTCCTCAAAAAATTTGAATGAATAATTTTTGATGTTACAAAGGTTATTTAGTCAGGAGCAGTGAGCACTTGTATTTTTCTTTGACAGCATTAGATTTATTATTAGTTTTCTTTCACTTTAAGAATGAAAGCACAGATTTAATATACTGATACACATGCCTTTTATTTCTCCACTGTTTACATTAAGACATGCTTTTCTTAACCTACTGTTTACAAGGATATTAGCCAAAACATGCATTTTGATGTAGTTTTGTCTGTATTTATTCATCCATTCACAAAAAAGCAGAGGAGAGACAGTTTAAGTGTATTGTCCTTTTCAAAGTGATTCCAATCATATTTCAAGCATTTCAAAACCATCATGGCGAACAGAGCACATCTGAAGTGTCTCTGAAGGAAATAATGCATTATTTATCGGCTTAAAGATATCGGCCACATTTTCTTATCGGGCCGATAACAGAAAAATGGGCATTTATCGACCAATACCGATATGGTGGCCGATATATCGTGCATCCCTAGTATATATATTATATATATAACTTTTATCTAAATAAAAATAGACTATAATCAGTATATGATCCAAAGTAACTACTAACTAACTACTTGAGCAGTTTTTTATCCGATACTTTTTTACTCTTACTCAAGTAACTATTCAGACTATTACTTTTACTTTCACTTGAGTAAATACTTCTAGAAGTACTTTTACTTGAGTACAGTTTTTGGGTACTCTACCCACCTCTGTTCAAAAGTAATCTGATTATATTACCTAAAATGTGCAATGTAACGGATTACGTTACCGACTAAAAATTTTTTGTCATGTAATCTGGAATCAGTTAAAGATTACAATTTGTAAGTAATCTACCCAGCTCTGCTTATAAGGTTCCATCTGAGTTAAGATGCAGCTATAAAAAAGCTGCCGATGTTGGCAGAAGGCTGTATAGCAGCTCAAAAGGTTTTCTGAAAATTGGAACTCTTTATAACCTTAAATGTTTTGTCAAAATGAAATATAAAAGCCCTTTAAGATATTGCTTACAATAATCTAGGGATTTCTTGTGGGAGCAGTTTGGGTGATGTGACAACTAACAAATGGATCATGTTTTAACAACATGAGCACATACGCACACACGCACACACACACACACACACACACACACACACACACACACACACACACACACACACACACACACACACACACACACACACACACACACACACACACACACACACACACACACACACACACACACACACACACACACACACACACACACACACACACACACACACACCTCCCCCCTCTGTGGTACAGTCTGTGTTCATCATCACACTGACGTTGCTCATCTCGTCCTCAAGGCTGTTCTCATTATTGGGTTGCTAGGCAACTCTTTCATTCTCCAGCAGAGCACACACACTAATCTGAGAGCCTAAATGTAAGCCTGTGATACAGGCAGGAAAGGGGGCATACCTCGTTCCGAAGTGAGTCCTGGATCCGGTCGGAGAGTCTAACGCTTCCCCTGGCTTTGGTGCTTTGTCCTTGTTCACATGCTGCAGAACTGAATTGGCTTCAGGGCCATGGGGTCCTTTCATCTCCGGAGGGTCCCCCCACAGCTTTGAGGTTCGTTGCGTTGGGGTTTTCAAGGGTTCTGGTGGAATTGATCCAGGGGGTGGAGGTGGGACAGAGGAGGGCATTCTGAAAGAGCTCACATTCTCCTCAGGCAAAGCGTCCTTGTAAAGTGCATTGCTCTTTATGGCAGGTTTGGGTTTTGGTTTGGACAGGATCTGAGACCTGTCCACCAGAAAGGCTTGTCCATCTGCATAGACGGTGCATGTGTCGAGAGTCTCGCCTCCTTCAGAAGACAAGGTGGAGATGCTGGACACAGTAGAGATAGTGCTGGTGGTCTCCAGTTGGGGGTCACCGCTACTCCGGCTGTCTACCTCAATGCCCGAGTCAGTGATTTGTTCATAGGGCTCTAGCGGCCCTGGAGGGAAGCTGGGAGGTGTGCAGTTTGTGAGGATGGTTGGTCTCTTGATTTCGGAATTCCCACAACCCAACGGGGGATAATAGGGAGCAAGAGAATGCCCTTTTGTACCGTTTGTTTTCTGTTTGAACAGTTCAGCTATAGTCCCCGCCTGGTCTTCAGGAATGTCAAAACTGTTGGCAAACTCCAGCGGGGGTGGTAGGGGTTCAGCAAACACAAACTCTTCATCGATGTCGACAGAGGCCAAGGGCGGTGGAGGGATGCCGAAGGGCAGCTTAACAGGCTCATCCACTGAGCTAACAGTTATGATGGTCTTGCCATGTGGAGCAGCTGATAGCGCCTTTGGAGCTGTGTGGTTGGTGGGAGCTGGCTGGTTGGGGTCGCGAAGCTCCCCAGGGGTGTTGTCGGGACTCACTGCCTCATCCCTATCACCCTCTGACAAGCTGTTATCCTCCGATTTTGCCCCATCTGTGGTATGCACCATCAGCAGACCAGCTGACTTCTGCTGAGAAGTGTCCACAATGTCAATCAGCATGTTCTTCTTCTCCTCAGTCCTCTTCTCAGGCTTGCCAAGATCGAGCTGATACTTGGATTCAGTCTCATATTTTGACTCCGTCATCTGCCTCCGCAGGCCCCCGCGGGGACGGCCCATGGTAGCGGTACTTGAGAAGCCAACCTCCACATTTGGTCTAAGCTTAGTGTCGATAAAAAGTGGTTTATTGAGATCAAGTTTGGATAGGTCACTCTTTAGCGGAAGAGGCTGTGATTGCTCCCTCATGGCTCGGTCTCTGGCAGCTAATGCTAAAGCTAATGGTGAATTGGGGTCTAGTGGCTTGCCTGTTACTGGGTGAACGTAATTCCCACTTCCTGAGCTGTAGGTCTTATGAGCAGGCAGACTGACCGGGCTGTGTCCTGTACGGGTGTTCAACAGTTCCCTTACCATGGTGGGCTCAGGGCTGTTGAAGTCGGTCACGTTACCACCACCTCTAGGGATGCTAAGTAGTGATGAGGGAGGCGCCATGAGCCTACGCAGCCGCTCATCGCTGCTAAACATGCCCTCATCAATAGACTTTGAGTGTCGGAGACGTGGGGCTGGTGTAGGCACCATGTCCTCATCACCTGCATCTGTTGACTTAAAAGATGGGGAGTTGCGATGAGCATCAAGCCTCTTCTCCCTGTTTCTAACTGCACCGGCAATGGCAGCTGCAAATGGACTGGCTGGATTTAAGCCATCTTCAGGACGCAGTTGTCCTGGGTGATCCGGTGTGGTCGTCTCAATTTCCATGCTGCTCCCTTGACTGCTCTTACCGCTGCTGCTGGTGGAGGGCTCTTTGATTATTATGGTAGGAATCGGGATGGAGCTGGTTTTCTCAGGACTGTCTTCTATATTGGACTGCTTGACAAGCATTCCCTTCCTTCTGGCAGGCTTGTTGGGCACAAACAGTCCAAATTGACCCATCTTGCCCACATCCGAGTAAGGGTTTTCAGGAATTTGGGCACGGCGCCTATGAAGACTCTGCTGGGCTGTTGGGCTGTGATTGTACCCCTCAGAATCGTACTGCTCGGGACTGTCTCTGTAATACATGCCCTGATCTCTCCACCCAGCACCTTCACCTCTGTCTGGGGCTGTACTGTTTGCATTAGGACTCTGTGAAGTAAAGCCTGGTCTGATGGTGCCGTATCCTCGACCAGCTGGGACAGGAGCATTATTATGAGGTGGAGATGGAGGGGAGATGGCTGGTGGTGGTGGAATATCCTCTGATGTGTCAGGCATTGAAAGGCTTCTAGTAAATTTCAACATTGGAGGAGTAAGGAACTGCTTCTCTTCTTCGGTTACTCCTGAAAAAAAAGCAATGAAAAAGGAAAAATCAACAAATCAGCAAGCCTGGAAGTGCAACCACCATCTGGAAACAATAAATATGACGCCACAAAGCAAATTATATATCTTGAAAAATACGTCACATCAGTGAAAAAGCCTCCAGCAAGAGTGGGCTGACCACTGAGTGTAAGTAAACCAAGTATTTGTATAATTTTACAAAGAGCTGAAAGACTTTTGTGTGCAATTAATCAAAATAAAGGACTGTGTGAAGATGTACTTCAGTGACAAAACAAAATGAAACATCCACTCACCTATAGATGTTTGCCGCCTTATGGTTCCCTTTGGTAGACCCAGGAAGGGGCCTCTAGGACTCCCTGGCTGTTGTGGCGAGTCTACTGCTGTATCCTGACTATTGCAGAGAGACTGTAAAAAACAAAAGTCTGACATGATAATAAGAACAAGCAGAATGCAGCAGTTTTGAAAGAGTGTCCCATTCAAACCAGGCATCACATAATATGTTGAAATTATTTAATAAAAAGAGACTGAGATGAAGAAATAAAAATAATATCAAGCAGTGAAGCATACTAACAAGCCTGTGCATAATTTCACTCTAATTTAAGCATAAACAAATAATATAGCATGCACGGGCAATGGTTGTACCAGACTTGCGAAAAGCGATTATTGCAGTTAGGATATAACACAATTTTCTATAATGCCACGGGAGACCAGAGCTCTAGAGGGCATGAGACAAGGCATGCTTACATTCATTTCAGGGCTGACAGCAAAACACTTGCTAGTCGGATGTGGTTTGATTGCCGCCACCCTCACATCTGCATTTGAGTTGTCCCACATGGGTTTCTGGGGGGGCACGACCTCATCCACTTTATCTGTAAGACAACAGCATCTCAAATTAGAAAGGAGGAAGCTACATTTTAAATGAGCTCAATATCAAATATTGCTAATTTCCTCTAACAGTATTCTCAGAGCAAGGATCCAAACCGAGCAAGAGAGGCGACAGAAATAGGTACAACGACAATGGTCAAGGTCAAAGCCGTGCAAGCGCTTCCTGGTTCCGTTGGAGAAATCTTAGCACTTCTTTCAACGGCCATTGCGCAACATGCTAGCATTTTTTTAGACAGCTCCCATGCATGGGATGATTACTTAGTGTGACTTGAAATACAATCCTCTTCTTCAGACCCTCATTATCTGAAAGCTGATCATCTATACAGAAATGGAGGAAAGGGAAATTCAGTGTCTGATTCTCCTAGCATAAAAGTCATCAAGACTAAATCTGATAAGTTACACACACACACACACACACACACACACACACACACACACACACACACACACACACACACACACACACACACACACACACACACACACACACACACACACACACACACACACACACACACACACACACACACACACACACACACACACACACACACACACACACACACACACACACACACACACACACACACACACACACACACACAAGCCCCCCTATACATCTGGCATTAAAATGTGCTTCATATCTGGATATTCTTCAGCTGGACTTAATTTATACTTTATACTGTTCTTTGCGATCACACTTTACTTACTTTCGAAACATTTCCACAATAAAAGATGTTAATAGGGTTTAAAAGAGAAAAGAAGAAAATAAAACTCATTAAAAATTAATCGTAATATTTGTTGTGTTGGATAATGATTGTAGTACTACCTTAATTATGCATGTTTATGCAGTCAATAAAATGTGCATTATCATTAATACCTTTACCAAAAGTGGTCAGAATTTTTCTCTGGTCACCTCAGTACGTGGTTTCAGCGATCCAATCAAAATACATTTATGTGGTCAAGTGCTGATCATCTGAATGTGATCTGGAAACGCATGTTAATGTCAGGACTAAAGGGGGCCACAGTTACATTGTTTCATTCAGCATAACATGGATATATACACTCAGACTTTAAATATAAAATCCCATCATACCCCTGAGGCAAAACTGAATATAAAAAGAAAACATACTGACAAAATTGGCAGTATATTCAGGAGTATAGTTTACATTCGAAAGCCTATCCAAGACTGCAGAAGGAGTATGCATCTGTTTTACAATCAGGGTCTCCTTTATAATACCTAAATATGGATTAAAAATGACTCTCTTTAATGAACACAGTATGTACAAAGCTGTTTTAAGGACACAGCAGGAGTACTATGCAGCCAGCCACATTATGTAAACATAAAACTAATGCTTATAACGGTTCAGAAAATATCAACTTCAAGAAGACAACGGAGTCCATTCAGCAGTCTAAAGATGTCGTACCATATCTGTGCAACAGTCATACGTCGTAATATTCCTGGTCAATGCTAATAGTGGTAATAGCTTTACACTGAAATATGGCATTACATTTTGCAGGTGGAATGTTTCTAAATTAAACATATGCAGCATTATTTCCATGGAAACGTCTTGTTTCAGAGTGATTCAAAGCTGGAGTGCTCCCTCGTATGGTAATAGTTAAAGTCCCCCTGTAGTGAAAATCTAGTTTTTAATGTTGTTTATGTGGTGTTTTTAATATGCTTTTAGACAAACCATGTGCCAATCCATTAATCAACACCATACAAACAACAAATTAAGCTCAAATGAGCTTTATTTGTCACATACACAATTATAATGAGGAGTGAAATGTGTTCTCTGCATTTAACCCATCCAAGTGCACACACACCTGGAGCAGTGGGCAGCCGACTGTGCAGCACCCGGGGAGCAGTCGTGGACTTCCTGCCGGAGCCGGGATTCGAACCCACAACCTTGGGTTACCTCGGGTTTCAAGTCCAATGCTCTATCCATTAGGCCACGACTGCCCATTGCTGAGTATTTTCTAGGGGTGCTCCAATTAATCTGGTACCGATCACTATCGGCCGATAATCGCTTGGGGATGTTTGATCGGCGGTCTCTAAAAAAGGCTGATCTCAAAAAAACCATCTCATGCTGATGACGTCGTGCCTTCCGTGAGAGGATTGACAGGACATGCAGCGGCACCGTCTGACTCTGTCCGGCGCTGGTGAAATAATTATAATGCTGTACAATTCATATTTCTTAAATAAATAACTTATAAAGTAATTTGAAAAGTTTCTGTGAGACATAATTTCACAAACGACGTGAGTGAATCATCGCACGCTCTCTCTCTCTCTCAAAATGGCTTCAAATCACCACACATTGCGTCTGCACTATAAGCGAGCTGCACTCTGCACAGTTGACACAAGAATTATCACTTGCACAATCGAGGCAGTGTCGTGTCGTCACTAAAGTTTATAAATTGCATTTCTTTTTCATTCTTGCCAGTGTTTAAACCAGGGGTCGGCAAGTAAGTTTGGCATCGGGTCAAAAACTAATTTCACCACTAGATGGCAGGCCAGAACATAGTCAAAGGATAATTTAAGATATTATTTGACACCGCTCCGCGTCTAAAGTATTTCAGTATGTTTGAAATATCTCAGATCTGTTCATAGTAGAACAAATAAAGTAAATGAAATAACAGGAGAGTTTCAAACTGGCTTATTGGAACACTAGTGTGCAAACCTTTTTCCTACCACATGACAAGTGCTGCTTTTTGCGGTGCAAATTTAGTTTGTGATGAAAATAACAGTATGTTTTTGTCAGTTATTTTACCTACGGATCAATGCATTTCTTACAAATTTCTGCTCATTCGAAATCGGATACCGATGAAGTAATACTGTAAGATTACATTAGTTTGAATGCATTATTGAGAGAGCGATTGCGTGTGAATAAGTGTTGAAGTAAATCATGCTTTCAGCTAAAACAAAATGAGTCAGCAGTAGAGCTGACTTTCTGAGAATGGTAAGTTTTAATTTCGAATGTTTGTGATAATGTAAGAAAAGTAGTTTAAATGTTGTCACTTGCTTGAGCAACTTCTCTATGAGAAGTTCTCAATGAAATATTGTATTACTGCACTGCGTAAGAAAGAATCACAATGCTGAAAAAGCATTTTGAGTAACAATGTATAGATTCGAAATCAAAATAATGGATAAATGTCGTGTTTGTAGTAAACAGTCATGGATCAAAAGCAGACGTCCATGTGAAAGCACACACTGTAAAAAAAATAATAAGTTGGCCTACCTAAAAAATAATAATAAGGCAACCTATCACAATCAACTTGTGTTAACTCAACTAGCAACCGACAACTTTAGTTAATCTAATGAATAAAAGTCAGTCTACTGAGTGTTAAAAGATCTGTCAGAGCAACCAAAGATTTTTTGTTTTTGCATTTAACAATCCTAATCTTTTTTTAACAATCCTCTTTCTTTTGGATCAGTTTATTTTAAAAGCCTTCTAAATAATATAGGTAGTATTTGCCTCTTAAATCTAAAGGCAAATATTTATGCTAATAGACAAATGTATTGAACAAGTTGCAATGAGATGTACACATACAGTACCTCAGCACACGATTCTCAAACATGGTGAGGATCATCAAATTTTAAATCAGTAAAAATATTAACCCTGATCCACATGACAGCTAACTGACAGTGACAGCAGCAGCAGCATAAATTAAGCCAGTCAAATTTAAAACGATGATAATATTTTAATAATAAATAACATAAAATGTTTTCAAGCTGCAATGCATGCTGGGAACTTGTGCAATATTGTTCAATGTGAAATTGTTTGTTCAGATGATTTAATTTGAAAAGTTGGGAGAACATTTGGATTTGTTGTGAACAAATACTTGAGTGTCTAATACAGGGGTTCCTCAAATCTTTCCCTGGAGGGCCAATCTGCTGCAGAATTTAGCTCCATCCCTGATCAGACTCACCGCTGTGATTTTCTAATATCTTGAAGACTCTGATTAGCATGCTCAGGTCAAATTAGGGTTAGGTTAGAGCTAAACTCTGCAGGAGTGGGCTAGATTTGAGGATGCCTGATCTAATACTTAAGTAAGGTAAACAAAACAACTTTTATTAGCGGCATGTTTAGAGTATTTTTGTTCAGTTCACACAAAGAATTGAACTGACTAATACTAAAAAGTCTTTGTTCAGGCTACTTTATGTTGTATTTTTATTTTACATTGGTTAGTAGAACTTTTCGAAAGTTGGATTTTTTACAGTGCAGTCCATAGATACTGCTTCTGCACCACTCACGTGTGTCGCACATGGACTGCATACCCACAGCAGACAGAGTATGTGTGAACCTGGTGTAAAAGGCCCATCTCACATACAGCTAATGAAATCAGGCTTGTGCTGTGTGTAAGCTATTGTAACAAAAATCCAGTGCATGATCAAACATTTAGGCGATATAAATATATATTTTTGAAAAAATGTAAACAAAAATGCCCTCCTCCACCCTTCAAATTAAAAATCCTCTCTCACAAGAGTTACCTAGAAGGGGAATTCTTTTTCAAAAATTACATTCAGGCCCTGAATACATTTCCAAAATCTTGATTGGATCATTACTATAAATAATTCTGCATGATAAAGAAGGCTTTAAAAACATTGGTAAAGTTGATTGGATCGGCAGATACTGCTTTCTGTGATCAGCCTCAAAAATCCTGATCGGAGCACCCCTATTCTTTTCTCATTAAAAATGTAATTTTCCCAAAGGCTGACCCAGAAACGCGGTTTGAAACAGCCCTCGGTTTGCTACGTCACAAAATTCAACAACCAATCACGTCAAGGGATAGATTCCCATCACTAGCATGCAAAATGTACCAATACCAGCACAAAACCAAAAATAAATGAAGAGCAAAAATCCCATGAAGCCGTGGTTTAATGTGAATTTAGAACTGCTAACTTGCATTATAACCCGCGGCAATAGTGTAAAAGTAGCCTGGAGTCAGACCCACCTCTCCCACATCGGCGTCTGCACTTCACACACGTATGCTCACGGGCACGAATTGGAATCACAAACGGCTGCATTCAGTCTTAATGGCATTTTTGGACAACATCATCAAGTATGTAACTTTAACGGATGTTACAGTATTCACTGTAGTTGTCTGCTAGTAAAAACATAGTTTTATCAGTCATTATCCATGTATGCCATTGTTTCGCGTTTACTACAGTTCAGTTGATCAGGAGGCGCTGGCTGGTGTGACTGAGTGGAGGCGGGGCTAATCCAATCTGCATATTTATAGATTCACGTATAGCAAATGAGGCAAGGGTGTAGAGTTACATTCAAGCTATTTTAAGGCATGAACAAATATTTTCACAAGAATAAAACATAAATATGTAATTTTGATTATCAAAGATGAGTTTTAATGGATCAAATATTTGACTACAGGGGGACTTTAAAACATAGTTCTTTAAAGGGAGAAATTATCTTAAAATGTCCAGCTTTAGGATTTTATCTTCTCCCTGAGGAGTGAAATGGAGGCAGGATGTATTGTATCAGAGAGAACAAGAACTTGTATCTGGAGCCAGGTTTTCACCATGGGAAATTCATGGCTCCTGTTTTCTCAAGCGTATCCTTTTTATAATAGAGGGCAGGCTGTAGAATAATATATTCCTACATTGCACTTTTTAAGATCTAGGGGGTCAATAAGTGAAGCTAAAGGCTTATGGAGCATTTTGCAGTGTAAACACATTTGGTCTGTTTTCACAGTAAGCAGTCTTACATTCAAATGGTCAATTTTGATTATTGGAGAGAAAACTAATTATTTGCACATTACTTTTACGGAATCATACCAAAAAAGTCAAATAGTGTGAGACAAATAATCACTTCTGTTGCTAAGCTGAGGTGACAAATCAGAGTGCTTAGGGAAAACTCACCCTTCTTTTTCCTCAAAGTGGCTTTAACATAAAAGAACAATTCAGCTTTATTCAAGTATTCAAATTCAGAGATAATTTCCAGAAAACACGACGAGGAGAACCAATGTTTGGAATACACTGTATTCTTCCACATGGCATTGGCCTGTGCATAATGTAATGCCATTTTAGACGGAAAGCAACAACAAATTCATGCAGTTAACTTTCCAGCACTACACAAGACAAGTAGTTTAGTATCCAATATAACAAAAAAGACAATTCATTTAATATTACACAATATAAACATGAATTAAATACGTATTTAATACTGCTTACCCTTTGTGCCATTGTTTAATTAGTAATTATTAAATCAGCATGACCCATCAAACCCTAGATTTAGCTGTGGTCACCAGAATAAATCTTTCACAATTCAACAAGGATCCGCTCAGGTGAAATGCGTCATGCTTTAATAGTGAATGTGAAGGTTTTTTTTTTGTGGGGACTACACAAAAACTGAGACACAAAAAGGCCATATAATCACAAATCTCCATCGTAAAATATATATATATAACAAAGTCACATGCATGCCAGTGGAAACACAACATTACAATTTGTACATACATTTCATAAAAATTATTTTGTAAATAACTGTATCGTACCTTTATCCACTTTTAGGTCAGCATGCAGGAAAACAAAACAACATCAAAGTTCATTTCATAATGAACGGTGGCTGTAGAATAATAACAAAAAGTGTCACAGGTTAAAAATGCATTTTTAGGAGCCGTTCACACAAGAAATGTTTTATTCTTTTAGAAATAACTAGACACAGTTGAACGCAATGGATTTTTTAATTTAGTTTAAATCTTGATGTTGACTTAAAAAAAATGTGAGACACCAAAAACACACCAAAATGTAAAGTAATAACTACCAAGACAAAATGCAGGAACACAACCAGTGTGAAACGGTCCTTTATCATTAAAAACATATTAAGTAACACCAGATACTGGATGAGATGTTTCTGCTTGCCATGACTGTGCTTACCTAGGTCTTCTAGCTCTGAGGTCATAGATTTTGAACGCATGGACAAGGCTGTGGAGGGAGCCCTCCGTGGTGGTGGTGGCGCTATAGCAACAAACCAAAAAGAATACAGCAGGTACAGTAGAAGCTTAGCCATAGGCTGTAGCATCCCCATGGGGAGGCATTGTATACAACATTAACTCATGCCGAAGTTTGCCAATTCTCATTTTAAATAATAAATGAGAGCGAGGAACTTAAAAACACAAATTAGTAGTGTTAGTAAAATAAAAAACTACCACTAGCATTATGGAAAAGCAATGGTTAGAATTACATGAAAGGAGTTTTATTTGCTTCATTTTTAATCATATGATTAACATGTTCCTTCATAGCCCAGGTAGTCGAGAAATCCTCAATAAATCAAGACCTTTACCTTTCTTTCGAGCCGTGTCATCAGGGTCTAGATTTCGACTGACCGTCACCACTTTGATAATTAAGTGGTTGCCACCGTGACGGATCATGTTGACCACTTGTTTGTGGCCCACTTTGACGACATTGTCCTGGTTCACCTATAAAAAAGAGGAACAATTTAGTTTGTTTCAGGAAGCAATAATTAGTCAAATGCACTTGTCACAAAATGGCACTGATGTGCATAATTAATTTCCTGCTTTTTGCTGTTTAAAAACGCAATGAAATTGTTTGATGTACTTTTTTGTGTTGATATGACTGGAAATATCATTTGTTCATTAAAAACGACTTCTGTTTAAGTCACACAGCCAAACCACAGCTATGTTCAGAATTTCCAGCTCAATGCATACTGCATATTTACTGCAAAGTATATATTTAAGGAGGTAAAATATATACAAATTAAATTAATCATAACTGACAGTAAAGTCCTTTACTCTTTTACAAATTCTATTTCAAATAAATGTTCTTTTGAACTTAATATTGGTTTCATTTTTGTCAGAAATATTAGCAGAACAACTGTTTTCAACATTGATAACAATAAGAATGTATTTTTTCCTGAGCACCAAATCAGCATATAAGAATGATTTATGAAGGATCATGTGACACCGAATGGCTGCTGAAAATTCAGCTTTGCCATCACACAAATAAATTACATTTTAAAATACAGTAAAATAAAAATAATTGTGCAATTTTATTTTACAGTATTACTGTTTTTACTGTTTCTGTAAAAAAAAGAAGAAAAAAAGGCAGCCTTGGTGAGCATAAGAGACAGTGAAAGATCAGTTACTTTTATTGATATTAAGGGAAAGGATACATTCTTATTCTAGAAAGCATTTTTTGTATACAAAATTCCATATGTCCCTGCGAAAAAAGTTGACATGGATATTTTTGGTCATTTTTTTTTAACCAGAAGAAAAGAGCTATACCGTTTAAATGCATATTTAAGTTGATTTCATCAACTTTAGAAGTACCATAGCATACTTATGGCCTCAGCTGCTAGGCACAAAACTCCAATTTTGATGTCATAGGGCTTTAACTTCTGTATACTACATCATAGTGGAGTAAATAGATTTTGAGCATTCAGCTACATGAGAGGTTATAAACTCTTGCTAGGTTGGTAATGATCCAAGGCAATTACCACAAGCATCAACACAAAAGTTACACTAACCCCACTATATTTGTTGAAGCCCAGCTATCACTACCTCATTCATTTCCCTACTTAAACCAACACAAAATCATCATTTTATCCACAGTATGTTTTTAAATGACCTTTTACCTAATCATTTTTCTTCATGTACACTTAAACGGTCACAATCCTAGTGAGAGCTGTCATTGTAAAGGCATCAGAGGGCAGTAAATCAAAATGGGGTTTAAATGTTTAAGCGGGACATTCAATCTGCCACTGAGCCGTTACTGGTGAGCCTAATCGAATTCAGCTACAGCAGAAACGATTTGCAAGTGGTGATAACCGTTGATATATGTGAGACATTCATCACCAGATATTGTTTCATCATCTCTTTTCAACAAAGGTGTAAAGTCCAATGACTCCAACCAGACTAAAAACATACTCTGAGGGAGAAACAATCTGCATTCAACATTTTTTACTTGCTGCATGAAAGTAGAAAACAAACTCCCACAACTATTTGAAGAGGTTTTAAAAATGATTTTTGACAGCTCACAACTTCAGACCACAGTGTTTGGAAACAAACAATACTGTATTTTTTTATTTTCTGAAGAAAACTGAGCAGCGCTTGCTCGTGCAAGACTCACACCAGGATGTTGTGCTTGTGGGTGGATGCAAAGTCATTGCTATGGTGTTCAGAATGGTTGCTAGGGTGTTCTGGGTGGTTGCTAGGTGGTAGTTTACTGACCCAGGTCAAAAATCAGCTGAATGCCTAGAAACGTAGTATTACACCTAACAATAACATGCCACACGATTTGACAATCACAATTGTCATTCACTATCAACCTCAACTTAAATTATAAGCAACAGTAATAGTGATAGTTTCCTTAGCAAGCAGCGCTAATGAATACGATACGTTGATATTCTTTGATACAAATCATCAAATAAAAGGCACTGCAGGCAAATTAGAGAGACACCCCTGCTCCTGTGGCATTTCTCAAGCAAAACGAGAAACACAGGCACTACGAAACAGATCAGCAGAGAGCAAATGAGAGAGACGGGTTTGGAGAGATTTTAGAGTATGCCTTTTACCGAAGAAAAGGTTACGTGTATAAGCTTGGGTAACCTAGGAAACAGCCGAGGAGCCGAAGTCGTCTTCATGACGAAGAGAGCTGAGCTGCACCTTTTATTCCATCGTGTGTGTTTGTGTGATTCATAAATGCTGCGAGTGTGATGAGAGCAAGGGACTACGCATGTGATTGTATGAGAGAGAGATTGTCATTCGTTCAAATTAAATAAAATGAGCTGAAGCTAGAAAGCAAGCCGTAATCAATGTGGGATCGGGAGTAAAAGGCCCACACGGAGAGCCAGGTCAGTTAAAAAAAGTAACAGCCTTTAATGTCAATCACCGTTATCTTTTCTACATCTCTCCCTATTGTGAATTTTCATACTGCGCATTCCAGAAGACAAAATAACTCTGCGTTACATCTTCGAGCTTGACCTTATGACAGATGATGTAATTTTAGAGAGATTGAGAAGGAGAGAGAGAGAGAGAGAACGCTCTGTGAATCATGAGCTGTAATCGCAACGCATGGCAGTGCAGATTTTTACAGTGCTCTAGTTTTTGGTGAGAGCTGCTGGAGGAAGGAGGTGGGCACAAATTTCCCAGCATTCTCACTGACCTCCAGTCTCTCGGCATGTCACGCACTGGTAATGAGATTTGGGCTCATTTGGGAAGTGCTGGGACCAGATGTAGATAAAGCTCACACAACAGCACAATCTCAGCATGGCCACTTCATCTTGATAATCTCATTATGCTGGAACCGAGCCAAATCCAACCAAGCTGAGCCATCAGCACAGGAACCTGAATTTATATTGTTTTAGATTTCAGGACATCGAATAATCGGTCATTCATTACTCAGCCTCATGTTGTTCCAAAAATATATGCATAATGTTTCCTTAAGATACAAAAGGATCCTTTTGAAGAAACATCTCGCAGGTTTGTTAGCAGTGACCTGACCACAGACTAACAAAAAGGAGCCTATGGTGTCATTTACTTGTACTTGTACTTTAACGATAATTTTATAGTTTTTTTATAGTTATTGTTGCAGGTATAAGTTATTGTTGCAGGTTGAGAGCAACATGAACATGAAAAAATAATGCAAATTCTATTATCATTTATTCACCCTCATGTGCACCCTTAAATAAATGGTTTGCAGAATTCCAACAGGTTCGCAGAAATGCCACAAAAGGTTCCTCAAATAACCTTTAGATGTAAAAAACAAAAAAATAAAGCAAAATACATTTTAATAATCTACAGAATTTTCAACCACTACAAATAATATTTTGTGGTTTTAGAAAGGTTCTATGAATGTTAAATGTTTTCAGAGACCATAGATGCCAATCAAGAACTTTTATTTTTTGTAAATATTCCAACCTGACTTTTTTGTGTGGAAAACAAAAGTAGAATTTTTTTTAAATGGTTCATCTGAGCAGGTTGAAGAAAGCTGAGATACCTGAAAAAAACCAAAGCAAAATGTTTTTATATTTCTGATTTCAGATGCATATACTGTATAATGATGCGTTTTTAAACCATATTATTTAACTGACAAATCAGAGTGGATTTACAAACAGAGTAACACAATTTGTACAAAAACACTTAACATAAAAAATGCAATCATTATCAGCTGTAAGCTTTCAGATCAATTGGGTTAAGTATCATAAGCATGCTTATGGATAACACAACAGGTGGAGTGAGATAAATATACATAAAACTGGAATTACTAACAGATGGATAATCACTTTGAAATGTTCAAATTGCTGAAGGAACTGAGTGAACTCATTGTCACCATATATAATTTTGCCAATTAAAGGAGTAGAGAAATAGTAGACATTCATTTATAAACTTGTTTATATTAGTCATAGTTACATGTATAAACATATTTACTCTATACACAAAAAGCTTTTATTATGAAGGAACGTACATGTGTATGTTCTTTAAAATATCTATTTTGTATTACATGAGGAAAAAAATACTGTTTATACATTTTCCGGTGAACTATTCCATTAAGAGTTAACCACGTTGATCTGAGTCACTGTGTGTCACGAAACCGAAATCAGGTTAAAGACAGCTTTGGATGCAAAACTGGATTTTAGGAGGTTGTTTTTGTTTTTATACATGCACATCTAAACATACCAAACAGCGATTTGCAATTGTAAAATTATCATTGCTAATAAACGTTTGTGATTTCACAGCACAATAACAGACATAAATACATGACACACGCACACACAGATCTTGACTGATGGATGTGTGTGACATGTGGTGAGCAGCCCACACTTGATTAAAATCTGATTAAATTAGCAGGCGGTTATCCTCTGCACACAGAGTCAGCACAGGAAATAAACCATAAAACGATAAGCCTTCCATTTGGCTAATCATATCAGTTCTGCTCAGGGTCGTTCTGGTCACATTGTCTCAATGCAAACCAAATTAATTTCATTGCTTCTCTGCAGTCCCCAGATGCATCACACAATTTATGCTTGCTGTTCTATTCAAGGACCTTAGAGATTGTCTCTATGTGTGTGTGTGTGTGTGTGTGTGTGTGTGTGTGTGTGTGTGTGTGTGTGTGTGTGTGTGTGTGTGTGTGTGTGTGTGTGTGTGTGTGTGTGTGTTTGTGTTCACGTGCTGTTCATCTAACTTGAGAGTGTGTGTCTGTGTGACAGAGAATCTACAGGGACCTACATATTTCATAAAGGATGATTTTGTGTCACATCTGGTCACTTCCAGAAGAATAAAGATGTGTACTGCACACACTCACAAACACACACACACACACACTCATATATATATACTTGCTCACTAAGCGATTATGTAACAGTCTATCCATGTTCACCCTTGTGGTTACATAATGCCACTCTGTGAACTAAGAGACCCCCTCCAGGTATCTCCACATAGACTTAAGACACTAACTAGTAGTAACAGAACAGTGAGGATGCATGGACAAGGGAAGACTTTTACATTTTATTTAGACCATAAAAACAGGAACCACTTATCTACAGACCAGCACAAAAACATCTAAACTAATGTTATATATTATACAAGAACCCTGGAGAACATTATTTATGAGGTTTTGTGAAGCAAGTTTTGAAAATAATGCAATTTGGCCCAAAGTTAGCCTAAACCGGGGTTTGAGCTTGGCACATTTTAGGTTCCAATCCAAAACCCATCTTGCCTACTTTCCTGTCTGCTCTAAAAAGGCCAAAAAAGAAATTAAAAAGGGGGTGCAAACATGTGCATATCATCCAGCTCTGGCAAGGCCTATTTATGTTTCTAATATTACACTTTAATAATCCAGAAACATCAGGAAATTTTTGACCGCTTGTGTCTTATGAGTGGAAAATTACATTTCAATTTTAAATTAAAGCATGCACTAATATTTATAACATGCACATAAACAAAAACAGATTAGATATCTGATACATGATCATCTCTGATATATATATATATATATATATATATATATACTAGTGCTGTCAAACTATTAATCGCATCCAAAATAAAAGTTTTTGTTTACAGAATATATGTCTGTGTACATTTATATATAAGCACACACACATGCATATATATGTTTAAGAAAAATATGTTATGTTTATAAGTTAAATATATTTATATTTAATATAAATGATATGAATATAAATGTATACATGTAAATATTTTCAAAATATATATACTATATGTGTGGATCTTTATATATACATAATAAATATTGTAAACAAAAACGTTTATTTTGGATGCGATTAATCTCGATTAATTGTTTGACAACACTAATTTACACACACACACTTTTTAATTAAATAAGAAAAATCTCTGATAGACAATGTTATATGCTTCAATCAAAATCAGGCATCAGATCAGGCGTCTGTACAGCTGAATAATATGCATAACCATTTAATACTTTTGTAAGCTGGCATACAAATAAATAAATAAAGGCCTAGTGTTTGGATTGGAAAAAATAAGCCCTGGCATTTTGTGCTCCAAAAATCGGCCTAACCAGGCCCATGCTGATTAAAAAGAAAAAGTCACACATCCTTAAAAAAACACAACTCAACGAATTCACATGGCTCCCATCTCTTAATCCCCAAGTCAAATCCACTATCATTACCAAACATGACCCAACGTCAACATCACACTCTCTAATGCGGCCTAGAGAGCCTGCAATCACAGCACCTCTGGCCTGATTTAGAGATTTACAGAAGGTTGTCAGGGGGCAATCATCCAGCCCAGATAAAACTCTATCCCTTCAAATGAAATCTCCCTCTTCCTGATACTTTCCGGAAAGTATGGCGCTCTTTTGTCTTGAGTGGGGATAATTATGAAGAGTACAGGGGATCTGTACTCTTCACACTCACACACACACACACTTAAGCCTCATCTATGATAGCAGCACAGTTATCGGCCTGGCCTGGCCTGTACTTAAAGAAAGGTTATATGATAAGACCTCTTTGGTCAAGTCCTCTATAGAGGAGATTAAACACAAGATAGTGTGAAAGACTCACTGAGACTATAGAATTTCCATTAAAGATAAAGTGGATGTCTAAACAGCATTTCTGGTCACTAGATATGTCCGGACACAGATAACAAATAATTATATTCAACTTGTATTAAGTTGCATAACATAATTATTTAAAATGCAAAGCTCCTGCAAATAACTGAGGGATATATAACTGCATAGAACTAGAGTAGTAGATGGATGCCTGATGCATTTAAGCTTTTAATATCACTAGTGCAAGCCTTACAATACAAAATGCCAGTTTTACCAAATACCATATTTATGGACACCATAATGATGTTAATGCCACAGTATATTTTAAATCAAATAATAAAAATCACATTCAAAATCTTATTAAGGTAAGTTTGACCATAGGCACATTGGCCATATTTGCTTTTCATTAGTTTATTTTTACTGTTAAAAAAATGACAAATGGTCGGTGCCGATAGCGGCAGCGTGCCGACATGAAGCACCGTTGTGCTGAGGGCGTCCCGAGTTTGAATCCTAGCTAAAGGACCTTTCCCGATCCTGGCCCGTCTCTCTCTCTCTCTCTCTCTCTCTTCATTTCCTGTCTCATCAACACTGTCCAATAATAATAAAGGCAAAAAAAATCTTACAAAAAAGAAAATGAATATTAAAAGTACAAATATTTGAAATCATTTATTAATTAATATGATGTCATAACAGCTGTATTCATAACAATTTTACAAGAATGAGTTCAGTAAGATTTGTAATGTTTTTGAAAGAGGTTTCTTATGATCACCAAGGCTGCATTTATTTGAGCAACAGTAATATTGTGAAATATCATAAAAATTTAAAATAACAGTTTTTTATGCATTTTATGTGATGGCAAAGCTGAATTTTCAGCAGCCATTAAATGTTATGCGATCCTTTGGAAACATTGTAATATGCTGATTTGCTGCTCAAGAAACATTTCTTATTATTATAAACAGTGAAAACAGTTGTGGTCCTTAATACAATTGTGGAAACCATAAATATTTTAGTATTAATAAATACAATGTTCAAAAGAACAAAAATGTTTTCCAAATATAATATTGTAATGATCTTGCTGTCACTACTGATTAACTTAATGCATCCTTGCTGAATAACAGTATTGATTTCTTAAAAAAACAAAAAAACAATAGTGTATAAGCACAATGGTATTACCATCTCATCGCATAACTGAAACTGCAACATTGCCTTGCTTAAGAAACAACTGCATTGTCATTAGAAATCAGTCTTGTGAGCACCAACCAGCCAAAAGATCACCTCACAGTAAAGAACCCCCTAAACCAGGCTTAAACCAGAGAAAGCCAGCCTCTCAGGAGGAAACCATCATTTAGCATATTGCAGTTACATGCATGCCTAAACAACCATGAGAGCTAATTTCTACCATGTAATAGACTCAGCCGGCCCTGAAATCCAAGCACTCTGGTATTGGAATCCATTATGGAGGTGTATTTTTATATTAATACAAACAGGAAAATAAATGTTTACATGCGGCCCAGTGCTGCACTCCAACGAAGAAAAACAAGCAACCTCAAACCGCTACCTCTCTTTCATCACTGCGCTCAGACACAATGCTGGTGCCGTTGCTAGGCAACCGTTGCTCTGTGTTACAACATGAGACCTGGAGCATCACATACACGCATGAGGAAGGTCAGTAACATCACTGGATTCCGTTATTCTGGAAATATAAAAAATAGGAAGATCTATTCCGTGATGCTTAAAAATGGAAATCGCGCAACGTTCCAACCAGTAACTTTTACATTTAGTGTGACAGAGCAAACACTATGCACTGCGCTATACTTGGTTCGCAGTGCGTGAGGAGCAGGTTTTGGTGACAGGTTGTATGGTTATCAGGCCATGAGGACGCTCGCAGGCATCTCCTACAGTCCACAGACTTCCTCCCTGCTGGTTCTCTCTGTGCACACAGAACATTCTGGAGAGAAAGCATTACCGACGAGGAGAGATATCCAACCTTCAACAAACACATCAACCAGCCATCACATTTAACGTTAGCAATTTTTTGAGCTACATAGTCACGAACGTCATGAAAATATGTAATTGTGGTTGTGCAAGATATTTACAAGAACCAAAAATACTTCAGTGCTGCTGCTTGTTTAAACCACTAAAATAGTTTTAAAGCAGCAGATGCTTTTTGTGTCAGCTTAGATGTTATGCAATACACCTCCTAAATTCATGAAATAGCCTGATATAATTACTAAAAATGTTCACTCAAACATGGCTTGAAGATTATAGTTTCCAACAGCACGTTTTTTTTAGTTTTTTTTTACAAAAGCTGGTGAGCCCATGCATTATAGGTCAGTAAACACTGATTATTTTATGGAATTGATAACTCATGCCCTGAGATACACTATAACATAGGGCTGGGTGATAAAACGATAATTATTGCGATATAATTTTCATGGATAAAACAGTATCAACAGTTCGGTATAAATGTTCGATATAATGTTTATGTGCTAAAAGCGGAACGAAACAGCGCTACTCATTTGAACTGAAACACACTGACCATTTATCCGCTCGGTTCAAAGTTCAAACGGCAGTGCAGCGCGAGCTCACTAGAGCAGATGTGTTTACTCGCTGATGGGTCTCGGTCACGCAGTGTGAAGCGTTTGAATTCAGCGAAGAACACAAATGCCTCTGTGATTTAAACTAGTTTAAAGCTGGTTGAAACAGCGCTAACAAACAGGAGAAAAAAATGTGTGCAACGATACAGTCTGATGGTATTTCGATATACAAATCACATCATTTACCATGGATTTACTAACTGCACCATGCTATTGTGGCAGATATTAATATAAAATTGTATTATATTATTGATGTAGACATGTATTAATTGTATTAAAGGAGTAATAGTGTTGCAACAAAATGTGCATTTCTAAGATTCATAAAAATGTATATTATTAATATTACAGCTTGCGCTGCAAACTGTGCTGAAGATTGAAACAATATCACTCATTAGAACACTCATTAAAAGTCTAAATGACTGGGAAAGTGTAAAGAATAAAGAAAAATGTGAAGTGTTTGTCACGTTCTGACCATTGAGTAGTTTAAAGCTACAATTAATAGTCTGGTTTCTACAACCTTCACGTAGGAGCAAAAATTTGCCCTTAAACTTGAAAGAAATAAAGATTTGAAATGTATCAAGATAATAATCGATATCGATTGATATTAATTTTTTTGATCAATTAACATTTTTCATATCGCCCAGCCCTACTGTCTATTACCTCTTGAATACAGAGAAGAGAGGTAAGTAAGATGCAAAAATGCGATCAGATGAGAGTAAAGAGAAAGAGATACTCGTGCCCACACACCAAGGGCAAGTGGGTGTAGATGTATTTTCAGTAAATTCAATCATTCTATTTTGTCGCTTCCTGGTTGATCACTAACACCCTTCATAAGCTACCCCGTTTCTTAGAGTATCTTATAGACAATAAGATTAATTCATTGACTCTCAAAATCTCCAGGAAATGTAGGAGTGAGAATCTGCAATTCAACCTCTGGTGCAGTTCACATAAGGTAAAACAAATATGCTTTTTTTTTTAATAGATATTTACATCCCTACCAAATTTACTGCAAGCTTTTGTCATTAACGTAAAGCAAAACCAGGTCAAGTTCTCTATGAGAGCTTCCCCTTGCTTTGTCCAGAAGGCTAGATTGTCCCTGGGACCTGACACATCCGTACACCAAAGTGTGAGAGAGCAAAACGGCAGCTGCTCAAACTGATGTGGGTAGTGAAGCTTGCTTGGCTCCTGAGGGACTGACGGTCAATATCATCGACTGGACGATTAAAACGTGTTTATTGTTATGTTTCCGCGGTATTTGGGGAGAAGAGACGATTAATTAATTTATATATTAAACACTCTCTCTTGAATTGAAATGCTATTCCAACCTTTGTGCTTTTTACATATACAAATACATTGTGCCAGACTAATCTAAGTCACCTCTAAGAGTGGTTAGAGTGCAATATTTGATTTACATACACTTCTGTTGTATATTTTATAAAGTACAACATTGAGTGAAACTTATACATTTTTAACTCAAGAATCTAGGTTAAAACTTATATAAGACTTCTATATATTAATATTAATATTGTATGTGCTGTAACTAGTAGCTACTGACTATTTCTTTATATTGTGCAATTTTGTAAATCACACTTTCTCCTTCACTAGTACAGGTAGTTTTAAATAATCTGACACTGCGATAAATTAATTTATCTGAAGTGTAAATTAGGGTTGTCGAAATTAATCGTTTCTACGGTGCATCGCAATGCAGACGAAGATGACAAGGACAACTTCAAAAGCCGACATCTGGCTTTTATGAACAACCTGGTAAGCATAACCTGGAGAAGACACGCTGTGTGTAAATCAGCGGTTCTCAATTTTTTTTTTACACAAAGTATTTACTTTTGTGTATTTGTTCTAAATGCTCCTGTTGTCTTCTGTGCCCAGACTTGGTTTTGTTTGATATTTGATACATTCAAGAAGCGTGTTTTCTTTGAGCAGGTAAAATTAAAGGTTCAGTTCATATATCTGACTGCTTGTATTTATTGACAAAATTGTATACATGTGAAGTAAAATTGAGGATGCAGTGCATCGTCAATTCACCGTGATGCATCGTGATATCGAATTGAACCGAATCGATGACATAATCGTAATCTAACCGAACCGTAAGATCAGTGTAGGTTCACACCCTTAGTTTAAATATTTCACATTGTATTTCAATTAATAATCGCAATAAACATAAAAAAGAATTAGCAAAATTGCATTGTGTGTCGCACTGTAGTACATCAGCTACCTATTAGATATGAAAACTGTCATTAGCATCATAAGAACGTACGTTACATTTCCTGCAACATTACATCATCAAAATCCAGCTCCCACTGCTCTATCATAGAAACATTCTGGCTTAGTTACATTTAGACTCTTGGATTACCATAAGGAGCTAATAATTCATGAAATCTTCACTGCTCATGAGAGCCAATCATTTTCTTCCCTTCTCTGCCCTTCCATGTGGTGCTGAGATCTTGGATCTGCTCTCTGTGCTTTAACACAAAGTGAGTGTTCTCTTGAATTTTGCATGCAAATGACCTTATTTTGCTGATGCAGAAAGGAGGACAACGTTCCCAATGCTTTTCATGTCTCATGGTCAGTCATCGCTGAAGTGTCAGTTCAGCCAGAACTGAGGGGCCAAGACAGGTGTTTTGCAGATAAACTTCCATCATCATTATATATTTATAATAGGGATGAGCAGAAGGGTTTACTAATCATTTGACTAGTAATTAAAAGTGACAGTAAAACATCTTACAAATGATGTTGCTCTATGAAATAAATGCATCATGGTTTTCACAAATAAGTAATAGTTCCCCCAAAAAAAAAGTTTGCTGTAAATTTACTCACCCTCAGACTCAGATGAGACTGTTTCTTCACTGAGGGATTTGGAGAAATCTAACATTATGTCATCTTCTCAACAATGGATCCTCTGCAGTGAATGGGTGCCATCAGAATGAGAGTCCAAACAGCTGATATAAAAACAACACAATAAACCACAAGTAATCCACACCACTCCAGTCCATTAATGTCTTAAAGTAAAAAGCTGCATGTTTGTAAAAAATAGATTCACAATTACAGTGTTTTAACGATAAATTGTCACTTCTGTTCAAAAATATGATTCCATAATTCATATTAATGCTTCCTCCAGTGACAATGTCCATCCCCTGTTGTCCTCTCACATCAAAATTCACCAATTTATTTGTAAGCTTATAAGCTGTTCTGGACTGTTTTGGCTTGTAAATCTGTGCATGTTTCTCTCCTGTTTCAGACAAGACAATTTTTTTCTCTAAAGAAAGCATTATTAAGGATAGAGAACTCGTAATTTAGCCGGAAACAACAATGTGAAGTTAAAAACATCTTGATGAATGTGTTTCTTACAAATGCAGCTTTTCACTTCATAAGCTGTTAACTGATGGGCTAGAGTTGTGTGGACTATTTTTTCTAGATTTCAAACAGCTGTTTGGACTCTCATTCTGTGGCACCCATTCACTGCAGAAGATCCATAAGTGAGTAAGTAATGTAATGCTACATTTCTCCAAATCTGTTCTGGTGAAGAAACAAACTCATCTACATCTTGGATGGCCTGAGAGTAAGTACATTTTCTGAAACGTTTAATTTTTGGGTGAAAGTTTCCTTTAAACAGCACCACTGTTTTCAACACTGATGATACAAAATGTTTTTGAGCAGAAAATGAGCATATGATTTTTGATTTTAAAATTATTTTTTTAAGGATCATAACACAGAAGACAGGAGTAATGGCTGCTGAAACTTCCAATTTGCATCAGAGAAATATATATATACAATCAATAATTTAGCACACTAAAACATGCTTCTTTAAATTCACCTCCTAGCACCTACAGCCATCAAGCCATCAAAGCAGCACTTTTGCAGCAAATTCACTGCATTCAACAACACATATCAAGAAAATTACTATGAAGGATTTGTCTACACCCAAAGACATTTGATCACACTTCAGTCTTGCTATTTTGATCACAAGAACATGTTCTGAGAATAAACATAACCTGATTCAAGTCTTATGCTTGCTTATGACCAACAAGCCAACTGTTCAGACAAGCTAAAGACAAATCGGTTCTGAAAATAGGTAGTTTTGCAGATACCAAATGTATAGTACCATACCAAATATAAAATCTCACAAACCTCTACAAACCAAAATGGAATATATAATCTAGTAATAAGAACAAGGTGGTTAAAACTGAAATGGTCAGTGTGAGCCCTTATCATGATACTTCTTAGCTGTCTTTGCTCCTTTTTTGGACTTGACAGGTTACAGATCCAAAGTACATCCAAGGCATTAAAAATGTACAACCTCCAATAAATGCAAGATCACTCTCAGACAATATCAAATTCAAAGCCCAACTACTACAAAGAGTTATGATGGGGATTACCGGCCTGACATTTTCAACTTTCAAATGAATTCAGAGTGTCAAGGTTACACCCTCATTCATTAAAAGTGAGAATTAAAAAAGATAAGCTAGATTGCCTATGCAAAGGTTAGCCATTTAAATGCAACCCAGACCAAAGAGCTCCAGAGACATCAGAAAACTGAGTTTTTGCACAGGACGGACCTCTGTGCGTTCACAGCTTTTTCCAGGAGTGCTCATCTCCTGCGTCTCTAAGCTCCTCTGTCTCATTAAAGATGTAACCATGACCTTTCCTCATATTCACAAGCTCAGACTGTGCATAAACATTCTCCTGTTTGCACTAACGTGTGAATGATTCAGCAGCAAGCTCAAGATGAAGTCCCCTGCATGGGTCAGCCATCACTCTTTCCAGCTGATCAGGGACCTTTCCATCCCTTCAGCAAGCAATGGCTTCTGAGGCTTTCCAAAACAAACTTTAAGCTTCTTACCTCGATGAGGAAGTCTCCAGTCCTCAAGCCAGCTTTCCATGCCACCCCTCCCTCATCCACAGATTCCAGATACTGCAAAGCAGGGAACGCCGGGGTCGGAGTGAACTCCTCAATGGGAGTATCCGCTAAAATCCAGGCCATACAAGACAAGACAGAACCAAAAGAAAGAGATCGTTAAGGTCAAAAGACAGTGTGCTAGTTTTATGGGCCCAGATTATACCTAATTCAAGACTACACCATTTTTTAATGAAGATAAAACACACACACACACACATATATATATATAATTGTATCCTGTATACACATTATACACAACGAGCATCAAAGTTTGATTACAAGCATTAATTTTACTATGATTTCAATCTTTGACATGGCCTTACTCAGTCAATATTAAAGATACCAAAAATATATTTTCACAGAAAGTTCTTTACAATATGTAGGATGATTTTATGCAGAAAATAGTAGAAAAAAATTACTTTAGCTGGGTTTTCACAGAGAGGGTCACATATATATATATATATATATATATACAATTTTAATTATATATTATTTATAATCCTAGTCTATGTTTAAGATTGCTATTACTCAAAAACATGCTGAAAATAACATGCTTTTACATCGATGGTATGAAAAATAAAATTCTATGAAAACGAGTGCCTGGTAACACAATGGATAATGAGTGTGGCTGAAACAAGAGCATCTGGTCGGATGATACATGATGCAAGCTGCAATGCATCCATCCAACCAAATCAAAAATGAATGCAGGAGTTGGGACGTTTATATAACCAGAGAAAATGCATGCATGGATGTCACCGCTGACAGTGGGGGGAGACGCACTGGTCTGGAGACTGACAGAACGAGGGGCATCGCAAGAGCTGATGCAGAAAGCAGCCACAGTGCACCACTCGCAACTTCAAGGGATCTGTAGTTCACTAGAAACTAAAAGCGTTGCAGTTGTGGATGGGAAGGAGACTTTTAGGGTCTATCTTAAATAGTTAATGCATTGCACAGTTGAAGTTAAATACATTTTTATGAAGGATTTGTGAGTGAATTAGAGGCTTTAGCCACAGAAAGAAACAGCTGGAATGTCAGATTCAGGAAGCCCTCGAGACAAAGTGCCAGCAGAGCCCTAATGCAGTCAAACACAAGCCAAGCACATGGAGCAGGGAGTGGGTGGGGGTCTGTGTTTACACTTCACAGATTTGACAAGCCCACTTAAATGCATCGCAGTCAAGTGATGGACAGGCTGACACCAAGAGATGCGTTCATTCAGAAGTTCTTGACATGGATGCAATTCATGCAACTCAAGCCACGCAGACACATCAAATCAAGTGCGCGCGCGATGACGCGCTTTGAAATCAAAATAAATAAGTGAGGGGGTACAAAAAAGGGGGATAGGAAACGTGAAAAACGTGACCAACACGGTTTGATTCTCGAGGGTGTAAAGCATGAAGTGAGGAACAGTTATGATGAGACGGCGGAGACAACGAGGGGTCCCCGTCTTTTTCCCTACCTTTCGCCCCTCTCAACACGAACCCGAATCCCTCGTTATCCTTCTTCTGCAGCACGACCCTCTTTTCGTTGATAACGCAGTCGCTGTGGAGAAAATTCCGCGCATAACGACCGTTATTACAGCCTATCATCCTCATCATCGCCACCGCCGTGCGCGCGGAGTGATGCTTCATCCTGACAGGCGTCGGCTGAGCCGAGTTAATCATTTTTGCGACGAAGAGCGCGATGTGACGAGAGTTGTAACGTTAACCGTTGAAAAAAGCTCACCGCCGGCTTTATCTGTCGAAGAAGGAGATGTGACACCGGTTAAGAAAGGCAGGGCACGGTCGCCGGCGAGATAGCGTGCCGTAAGCGAGAGACATCGCCCCAGCCAGATAAAAATCGTAAGCAGAGGGGGGTGAGAGAAGAGTGTGAGAGAGTGTGAGAGAGAGAGGGTGAGAGAGAGAGAGAGAGAGAGAGAGAGAGAGAGAGAGAGAGAGAGAGAGAGAGAGAGAGAGAGAGAGAGAGAGTGTGATAGAGAGAGCAGAGAGAGAGAGAGACGGTTTACAGTGTCACAGAAAGAGCGAGCGCGCGAAAGAGAGAGAAGAATGCACGCATGTGTGTGCGCGCGCTGGCCTTGGCTGACTAAAAATAATTGTATGTGTCCATTACAGATTGGAATCGTAAAGAATTTAACGATTATGTTTTCTCTTAACGATTTCGGTTGATTGACGCTCACATTAACGATCATTTTAGTACTTTTTGAATAATAATGATCCAGAAATAAGAATCTAACTGCATTAAAGCCCTCTGCAGCCTGTTACCAAATTATGCCAAATTTAACAGAACAGATATACATAAACAAATAATAAGAAATTATCAATGGTAATTATTTCAAAAAGTGTTAACAAAGACTTCTTAATGACTTTAAATAGACTTTTTTTAGAGAAAAAATGGCCCCAACAACTATATATTAAATGAGTAAATAGCTTTTATTTTTTAAATTAATTAATTGTCATTCATGCTTTTAGGTGAACTATTTCTTTAACACAAGTCAAGACAAATTTTTAGGTAAAAAAATTCACCCAAAAAGTCTTTCGAATGCAATATGAGTTATTAATTCAAAATTCTGTTAGAAAATGTATTTATTTGTCTGTTAGAGACTATTTCTAGTAGTTACACTATGGTGGAGGTTGTCCTGAATGACACCAAAACATCTTTGTGACACTGAGTGTTACTTCCTGCTTAGCACCATCAATATCCTTCCCCAAAACACACGCCGCAAGCAAGCAGATCAATTACTGAAGGTGTTCAACCATAGAAGCCACCGGAGATATCCAGAGATATGCTGTTTGAATATGATAGCACTTAAAAGCAAATGTTCTCTCTCTTTCCCTGAAGGACAAAAGGGCTTACCATCTTTTAGTTGGATTATTAAATCCAGTTCTGGAAATCAAGCTGAGGTACTGAATAGGTAGCGAATTGCTCAAACTTCAGCTCTCACAAAGAGCTGGAGTCTCATTTCCACCTGGTACGTTAACTTCATTCATTTCAGGAAATGGGATTGTGGCATTTCATTTTACTGCACTTTGTGTCATTGACACAATGAATCAGACCCTAAAATATGCACCGAAGGTCATGAACCACAGCTCTAGATTGATTAATTTAACGGCCTAAAATGCACCCGAAAAGATCTTCTTGAAGTGTTTAGAATCCCATAAAAACTTTAGCTGGCATATTGACAAAATGGGCCAAACCTGTGATTGCAAGACCTCACAGTCTTAACTATAAGATAAAGTCTTATTGAAATATTGAAAGAGCTCTGAGCTCAAAAGGTAGAGTGCTGACTCCTGAGGAATGATGCATGGTTGTCATGGCAACATAATCTGCTTTGAAAGGGACACTGTGGCGATGTCACAGAGCAACAAGGTCATTAATATCCTGGCCTGTTAGAACGGGGGAAATATTATTTGCTCATAATGCGTTTATACCTGTGTGTGATCTCATTTCAAACAATGTTACTGCTGTCCATCACAGAGCGATATTTATACACCGGTGTGGATTAGCTATTTAATGATATCTAAATAATGCATCTTAAATCCAGTCAAAAATCTATTGGGATTTATCCTACCAAAAAGTTTACAGTGGAATCCATTGTAAATTGATTAATTATAATATCTAGAGCGTGTCTGCCAAAGACTGACATAACTAGCAGGTATCTTACATGTATCTGTGACAAGTTCACCTAAAATCACCCATGTTCTTCTGTACGGCTGTCACTCAAGCTCGCTGCAGCAGGAAGTAGCCTGCACTGCATTGCCTTGGATTCTCTGTCTCCATGACAACCAGCTTGGAGCGAGGGGTGTGTCAGCTGGTAGGAGTATGGTAGCCGGATGCGAGAGGATCTGTCTCCTTTTTGGTTTATTTAAGACCCTGTGACAAATGTGTAAAGTTCATAGTACAACAAAAACTAAAGTTTTAAGAACTAATATTACATTAAAGGGATAGATCACCCAAAAATGAAAATTCTGACATTAATTTCTCACCCTCATGTCGTTCCAAACCCATAATTCTATTATACGAATTAAGATATGTTTGATGAAATCCGAGAGCTTTCTGACCCTCCATAAACAGCAATGCAACTGACACGTTCAAGGCCCAAAAACGTAGCAAGGATATTATTAAAATAGTCCATGTGACATCAGTTATTCAATCGTAACTGTCTATGGAGGGTCAGAAAGCTCTCGGATTTGCACAAAAATATCTT
This sequence comes from Ptychobarbus kaznakovi, assembly GCA_027422405.1. NCBI lineage: Eukaryota > Metazoa > Chordata > Actinopteri > Cypriniformes > Cyprinidae > Ptychobarbus > Ptychobarbus kaznakovi. The sequence continues at coordinate 36,060,083 of CM049796.1, forward strand.
AATTTGTATTCTGAAGAAAAACAAAGGTATTATGGGTTTGTAACGACACAAGGGTGAGTAATTAAAGACAGAACTTTCATTTTGTGTGAACTATCCCTTTAAATAACAGTTCAGTTCAATCTCTCTATTAAAGTTCAGTAGCTTAAAATAATTAGGGTTTAAAATAAAAATCGTATTTAAATTACAATTCCCAGACTCCACAGAAAACCAGTGATTTGTAGCTAAAAATCACACTGCCAATTTGTTTCAAATGTGCAGATTGACAGCCACATATTATGACATCATAATGTCAAAGAACTGATAGTTTTTTTTATGCCATCAAAGTGTCTGCATCACGCAATGATGACCCCAAGCTTGAGTGTTGCTTACATAACCGGCCATTTAAAGAGTTTTCACACACTTCAAACCTTTTTTCCCCTGTGACTAACAATGTGCTCGTGCGGCGCTTTTTGTTAAATCATAGTGGGTTGGCAAAGTTTTGGGAAATGATGGTTTGTGCAAAAGAATGCGCAGATAAATTGATTATTCGTGCTGTACTTTGATACACTCACAAGAATAGTTATTAATAATAGGAATCTGATGCATCACTGGTCTTAAATAATTGATTAATCAATCTTTTCAATTTTATTCTTTGCTTAGACTTTATTAACCTAGGAAATTTTGTCTTTGGGGGTAAATCAAAAGCATATGAAATATATGGCAGAAACTATTTACACTAAGTGCAAATAGCATATTTTCTTAGCGATAGATACTATTTACACTAAGTGAAAATAGCAGTATTTTTTAACGATATGCTATTTATACTAAGTTCAAATAGCGATAGATTATATTTACACTATGTTAAAATAGCGAGATGTTCTGCTATTTATACTACTTATTGCAAATAGTGGCAATTATCTGCACCTCGATATTGTAGTACATTATAAAACAGTATGAAGTAATAACGTATTGAGTGTAAATTATCATTTTAATTCAAATTATTGAATGGATGGCACCTTATTGGGACAATAAAGCCCTCCCTACACCTACACTAACCCTACCCGGCCGATACTTTATTTTCAACTTTTTTATTATTTCCTTCATTTTTATTGAAAATAAATGCCTTTCCGATGCAATATGAGATTTGAAAAGGCAGAAAAAAGTTTGACAAAAGGCAGTTCGAACTCGGGTTGATCACATCAAAAAGCACGTGCCTTACCATCTACGCCACTGAAACTCATGTTTAACAATCATCTTTTTTCAGTGTTGACTATCCCAATCACACGTATGTGGGCAGAGTTAGTGTGAACAGCCTCTGCCAACAAGGCGGGCTATTTGCACTTAGTTTAAATAGACACTCCAAAAATATATATTTTTATGATTTTAAAACAACCTGGTCATTTTTTACTCTTTAGGTAAATCAATCAATCTATAAACCTACATGGTAATTTTTTTTATGTAAATAAGATGTAAATAAAACAAAGATTTCTGAAGTACGTTTTACAAGAAAATATGGTAACACTTTACTTAAAGCCTTTATGTTTAATGCATTAAAGCATTATTAAAAGGTATAATGCATTATAATTATTCATAATGTGCATTGTAATACATTATATCTTGTCGTAAATAATTATAACCAAATTTAAAATGCAAAGTGTAACAATGAATTGATAAGTGATATATATAATGTATTAAATGTGGTTACAATTATTCATGAGATTGTACAATGCACTACAAGGCATAATTATTGCATTAAAAATACTTTTATAATGCATTATATATAAAGGGTTTAAGTAAAGTGTTACCGATAATAAAAGATTTTGTCCTTCTACTTCAAAATTTCATGTTTAATTAAGTGTTGCTTGCTGTTTCTGTGTAATTATTTGTGAAATTTACTCTGTAAAAATCGTTAAATCCTACACCAAATTTCTTTCAGTGTTTTAAAATGATCTCCAGGCCCAGACAGAATCTGCACATCTTTCCCCCACATTTTCTTTGTGATGATTTTGGTGAAAGATCTGGAAAATTCTATGAAATATAAAAAAATTGCTAAACAGGGGAAGTAATTACAAATGATTTAATAAATATCTTTTTTACTTTGTGAATGGCATTCCTGTGGAATTCCGCAGGCGCAGATTCCGTGTAGACCTGACGATGACATTTGAGCTGTTATTCCGGTCCGTTTCTTGCCTTTCACCATCATAGCTGACCTTGTTGAGGCAAAACATACTAAAATCTGAAACCGCAATGTTGTTTACAGAAAAACGGTCTGTACCTGTAACCTTTTTTGAACTTTAAATATGTACGCAAGAGAGAACGCATTTCAAACTACCATCATGTATTGAACCCGGCACACTTTAAAAAACATGGTCAGAAGGATAAAAAAAAAGTTTGATCATACCTTGATGCATCAAAACTGTCATAAGATCCCACCGTGTAGTGTCGAAAGAGCTTCCTTCTCTCCGATCGGTCTGCCCGGGCATCTGTGAAGAAATATTCACAGACATTTACTTTACCTCAAAACCTCGAGATCACCTCAATTAAGTAATATTTCAACCTATAGTGCGTAAAATCTGTAGTGCTCAGAAAGTGTCATAAAATTATTTGTATTCATTATTTTCAAACATTAACAAAAGTTTCCTCCTAAATTCTGATGTGACGCCGTTCAAGCACTAACCCAGCAAACTTTAAACACTTCAACCTCATTATAATCACTTTCACACCGAATATAAAATGTGCAAAAAGAATAAAAATAGTCACCAGAATTTTTGAGAGGTACAGCAGATGTGATAAAGTGAGAATGGTGTAGAGGTTCGGTTACATAATTGCATAAAAAAGCTGTCTAGTCACAAATTGGTCTTACTGTGTGCCATATGTCACACAGTCCCAGGTGCCATTTTTTTTACATATTAAATCATTTAGCCAACTATGCTCAAGAAAAAAATAATTAAATAGCAAAAGGTGCTTACAGTTTTACCAGACAGTACCTTGACACGCAGATTATCACTGACAGTCAATACCAGCATGACACACACACACACACACACACACACACACACACACACACACACACACACACACACACACACACACACACACACACACACACACACACACACACACACACACACACACACACACACACACACACACACACACACACACACACACACACACACACACACACACACACACACACACACACACACACACACACACACACACACACAAACAAAATAAATGAAATAAAACAAAATCACATTTCTTTAACACATGCCATGAGCTTAAAGTAAATCCACAATTTATTACAGTGAATTCAAAATCAGCACTACACCAACTAATCCACCTTCCACGTTTAACTGGAACCAATAAAAAGCTCTTTGGAAGACGGGGACCATTTGGCCCATAATGGAGCAAAAACTAGACTAGTCCTCCGAGAGAGCTCAGAAAGGCCAAATATTGACTGCATTTTATAGAAGGAACCAGGATAAGAGCCAACAAAGCTAATGAAGATACTTTTTTTATGATGCAGAGATTAATCGTCTACACGGCTCCGCTTTCGCTCTTCCGAACTTCTCCGAGGGGAGCGTTCGTTCTAGGCCGCTCCTACGCCATGATGTTTGTACAACAAACAAACCAACTGTCCACAGAGGACTTGTACAAATGGATAAAACACTGGATTAATATCTGAATTCAATCAAATCACCTTAATGTTAAGCACATCCCCCAAAGTGTACTTATATAAGGACAGCAAATTATATCTACACAGGAAGGACAACTATTAACACAGACATTACTGGTAATAATACAGATCCTGAGCAACCGTATTTATCCATTACATAGATTCTCGAGGAGTTTGTTCTGCAGGCTGCAGCTTCTGAAAACTGCACCATTTGTATTGTTCTCTGCGGTTCTGTTGATACACGATGATATCAGTAGTCAGGAGGCTGCGTGGGATTCAACACTTTCCCCTTCCAACCTACTCACTGGTTAGCTGTTAAAGTTACAGACGCTCAATTCTCTGTTGAGCTGAAACGTTTTGATGTTCAAATAAAAGGAGGATTAGATTCAGCGCAATTCTACAGAGACATACGTTCAATCCTGTGACTGCTAATGTAAGATGTCCTCCCCATCTATCAGTTGTTTCAAATATATAATAAAAAGCAGTTTAATTAATATTTTGGTTAATCAAACTGTTTTAGCAAAACATGGCCATCTAGAGAGGTTCAAATTCAAAAATAGCATTTAAATCGGCTTTAAAATGTGAATCATGAGAATTTCTGAAAAGTAAGCATTTGGCACTCTACGGCTTATTTTTTACTATTTATATGGAAACAAATCAAATAATATTGAGGTCAGACTGGACCTGTTATGATGCATCTCATCAAATTAATAAATCCAAAACTGAATCGTTTGAGTGTGCAAGTGAATCATCACACTCTGAGCCTTGACATTACCATTTATAGATGCGTTTTGTCAGGTTGTGCATATCCAGTTTTGAGCAATACCTGATTTTGCATGCATAAAACTGAACAGAGGAATTTAATATCAAGAGATATGGATGTTATAATTAATTGGATGAATAAAATGGCCACCACATCTCTTTTTCGTTCTCTTTCTCACATCTTAATGGAACACCCTGTCAGTTTTCTGTAGCAGCTGTTGTCTTTCCAACAAAAAGCGTTCTGGCACGCATACACAGAGCCACACGTACTTAACACAAGCGTTGTTCCTCTGTGGACAATGTGAGGGACAAAAATTTATTTGACATGAGGGCGAGCACCGATGACAGTTGCTACAACACCAGATTTCAAACCACCAGGGGTAACTAGCTGTGTGGCTCACTTGATAAAATTCATAAAGATAGTAAACGTGCAGCAAGCATGACTTGAAGGATGCAAAACTTTCAAGGCAGAGTCAGAGCGCACCACTGGAAAAAAAGTAATAACTATAATATTCTGCCAGTCACACAAGTTTTACAACACTACGAGTTGGTCACAGTTTCTAAGTTTCTCTCTCAATATAATCAAATATTATCTGATTTGTCATCAAGCTAAAACATGACAGAGAACTGAATTAGCTTTAAAAATGATCCCAAGACGATTTGGATATTTTACTACAACTTGTTTGCAACAACTGTTCAAGGCCTCTGAAACTAACACAAAAAGTAATCAAGATGCACAATTACCTCAAAACACAAGAAATACTAGAAAAACAATTTTTTACTGCAAAAACTGCAACTGAAATTTTATCGACAACAGACTCAAACTAATCATTACTATATAATTGTCCACATCGTAAAAAGGGCGCAGAGCAAAACATGCAATTATTGGTGGCACAAATTCGTAATTCATCACAAAACTCCTCAGTTTACAACATCCTCAAATCAACATACCTCCAAAATGAACCTTCTTCCTAGATCTGCTAGTCTCGTCCATTGGTCCCCTTTAGTTCACCCTCGAGTCAATCCAAGAAACACTCAATTCTCCTTGCCTGAGGGGCGACTTCCACTTTTCTCGATCCCTCAGGCCCTGATGCCTAACTTCCCATCTCCAAAAACTCTTGCGTCTCCTCAAGCGCTCAGGTGAGAGCTGACCATCAGCACCACACACATGGAAAAGAGAACCGTGGCATTGGAAAAGATGGTATGTAAGCTCTGTTCTCAGTGCCGTGAGAGGGAGAGAGAGTGTGTGAGAGAGGGAAAAAAAAGATGCCACTAAAAGAGGAAAAAAATCTTACCAAGGCCCACTCCTTAGCAACAGGGTTTGTACAGTGTAGAGCATGTTTCCATGGAAATATATCAATCAGGAATGTGCATGAGTGTTGCTCGGAAAGGTTCAAGAGACTTCAGCAGAATACTTGTGCTGTTGCTAACCAGCCGATGTTGGATTTAACTGTAGCTGATTTTGAACATCGCACTAGATCGTCAACTTTTAAGGCTATTCAGCAGCGTATGTCTTGTATCTTGGCAAACTGTTGGATTCACCTAAAAATAAGACAGATTTGGGCAACAATCTTAAAAAAATGTGATTAAAATAACCCTGAAAGCATCGCCATGGGAACCAAATGACTATTTCATAAATCAATGAAAGAAATCAGCTGTCCTTGCAACTCTTCAAAAGCGCTTTGCTCGTTGCGTGCATTGTAGTAGCCTTGGATTTCAAGACCGCCAATGGCTCCCATCTCAACATAGCATTTCTCACCTTTTCACACTGCCGCCCTGCTTCTTTTGCAACACTAGCAAACATGGATGAGATTCAAAATGCCTCAGGTGACACTTATACCAAACATAGCAAGCATTTTCACCTCAGATTACAGTTAAAAAGTGCGCAAATTGATCTAATGTGTTGCAACAACTCTATTGGCCATAACATGAGGAATAAAATGATACATGCAAAAGATCCAATTTCGCCACCAATTACGTATTTGGGTCAATGGCATGACATGCATTTTTCGTCCTGATCTATTAATTTATTCTAATATATATTAAAGTACAATTTACACATCTTGTAACTTAAATACACACCTTCTAGACCAACAATGTCTTGAAATGCAACCAATATGCAGAAACATGAGGGAAAAAAAACAGGAAATTACATCATAGGGAGGAACCCCTGCAAACTGTTATGACTGTCTGTCAAGTCAATAAGTGTCACGGTTCAGGGTGCCTTCTTGGCTCCCCTTGTTGTCCTGTCATGTTCTGCAGCTCATGGTCTGGGCAATCAGTGCCGTTTGTGCAGCAGGAGTGCACGGATCACGAGCTGACTCTCCCCCACCTGTCGCTCATTCCTCACAGGTCGCTCACAGGTCGGCCTTTCTGCAGCGCGGGCGGCAACACCTGCTCCTGGCCTGGAAAGAGCAGTTCATTGCTACGCGGAACCAAGGCTTAATCTGCCCGCTCCTTACCCAGGTGAGCCCAACTCATGTCGGTCATTTCTGTCCCAATGCTCGCTGATCTTCACTCTCCAGCCTTCCGGTTTTCCCACGGAGCTTTCCAGAGTAGCATACATCATCACGCTCTTGGCGGGTCAAGCAAGGGAGTGGGGCATGGCCGTTTGGGATGGCAAGCATGTCTGCTGTTGATCGTGGGAGGCGTTCTCGGAGGAGCTTCGCAAGATCTTCGATCGCTCGGCTTGGGGAATTGAGGCGGCACGAGTCTTGTTGCTGCTTCAGCAGGGCGAGCAATCCGTGTCATGGTACTCCATCGAGTTCCGCACGCTCGCCGCATCCTGTGGCTGGAACGAGAAAGCACTCTGGGATCACTTTCTCCACGGCTTGGCTGAGCATGTGAAGGATGAGATCTATTCCCTTGAGCTGCCGGCTGGCTTGGATGGGTTGATCGATCTCACTATTCGGGTCGACGACTGGATTGCTCTCCATTCCCAACATCGAGAAGGGTGGTTTCCCCATGAGCGCGTCACAGGCGCCAAGCCGGTAACAACTTGTGACACGCGTTCTCAACACCTCGCCCTCCCGGAGGCGGATCATGTGGCAGCTGCTCGCCTGATAGCGGGGCGACGCTTGTCACGCAAGGAAGAGCAGATGGTGAGCGTCACTACTACTCGACTGCCATCTGGTGGTTGTCCAGATTTTCAAACTTCGCTACGGCTCGGGGGAGCGGTTTTCCAGGTCTCTGCGTTGATCAACTCCGGAGCGGAGTGCGATATTATGGATTCTGGATTGGCCAAACGCCTGGGGATTTCGTCTGTTGCCCTGACCGAACCTATTTCTGCTAGGACTCTTTGTGGCATCCAGATCTACTGACCAAAATCACCCATATCACTAAGTTTGTCACGTTAACCTTGTCTGGGAATCATGCGGAGGAGATCCGATTCCTCCTTATTCACTCACTCACCACTCCTTTGGTGTTGGGTCACACCTGGTTGATCAAACACAACCCCCATATCAATTGAGCTTGCAGTTCTGTGTTGGCCTGGAGCCCTTTCTGTTTAGCGCAATGTTTGGGTGCTGAATTTTCCCCAGTCATGTCTTGTTCTGTGTTGCAGGAGGGGCCGGTGACTTACCATGACTTGAGAGCAGTGTTCAGTAAGTCCCGAGCTTCATCTCTGCCGCCGCACCGCCCATATGACTGTGCGATTGATCTGTTGCCTGGCACTTCCCCAGCTAAGGGGCGCCTTTTCTCTCTGTCCGGTCCGGAGAGGGAGGTCATGGAGAGGTATATTCACGATTCTCTGGTAGCAGGCATTATACGTCCCTCTTCCTCTCCAGCTGGGGTGGGGTTCTTCTTCGTGGAGAAGAAGGATGGTTCGCTGCGCCCCTGTATTGACTATCGGGGGTTTAATGACATCACAGTAAAGAATCGTTATCCTTTGCTGATGATGTCATCGGCCTTCGAGCTCTTGCAGGGGGCAACCATCTTTACGAAGTTGGACCTCCGCAGTACTTATCACCTGGCTCGGATTAGGGAGGGGGGCGAATAGAAGACCGCCTTTAACACCCCTACTGGGCATTTTTAATATTTGGTCATGCCGTTCGGCCTTTACAACTCCCCGGCGGTCTTCCAGGCACTCATCAACGACGTGCTCAGGGACATGGTCGATTGGTTTGTCTTTGTTTACCTCGCCGACATCCTGATCTTCTCCCAGAACAAGCATCATGTTCAGCACGTCAGACGAGTGCTCCAGCGGCTGCTAGAGAATTGTTTATTCGTCAAGTTGGAGAAGTGTCAGTTTCACGCACGGTCTGTTCCGTTCCTGGGTTTTATTCTCTCGCCTGAAGATATCCGAATGGATCCAGCCAAGGTAAAAGCTGTTGCGGATTGGCCCACCCCAGATAATCGCAGAGCGGTCCAGCGTTTTCTGGGGTTTGCCAATTTTTACAGGCGGTTCATTCGGAACTTTAGTCAGGTCGCCCTTCCTCTGACGTATCTCACCTCCACTAAGAAACGATTATGTTGGTCGTCGCAGGCCTAGACTGCGTTTGAGAGTCTGAAGAGTCGGCTAAATTCGGCGGAGGTGGATGCGTCTGAGGTGGGAGTTGGGGCAGTTTTGTCTCAGAGATCATCTTCGGACGAGAAAATACATCCCTGCACCTTTTTTCTCATCGTTTAACCCTCACGGAACGGAACTACGACATCGGGAATAGGGAGTTACTAGCTGTCAAGCTGGCGTTGGAGGAGTGGCATCTAGTCAGTCCCTCCAGGATTTTGCGATTCTGCGATCGCTGAATTTATCGCAAAATCAAGCAAACTCCACAATTTTCACAAAAGCTCGCAAATTTTCGTAATTGCTGCAGATTTCCCTTAGACGCATCCTGTGACATCATCGCAATGCGCATTCAGTCAAAGAAAGGATGTTTTTCTCAGTTCCAAAAATGGAATGAACAGCCTTGCGTTCTCCTTATGCCCGATTTACAAGAGCTACATTGGACAAATGAACCGAAAGCGGAACGAATTCGCGCTACACAGCGCAGACCGTTTATCTGCTCGGACCGGAGCTGCAGGCTGCTCTCGATCACGCGGCACCGTTACACACAGCGCTGGAGATACAGTGAAGAAAGCAGTCAAATTCACCGCGGAATCAATAACATCTCTGTCAAGTCTTGTGAGAAGCATTCAAATTCTGTTAAAGTTAATGATATCAGAACAAACGACACTGATGTGGAAACCAAGAAAAACATTGTTCAATAGAACAGCGGCCTTTATTATATAATAAAAAACAAGCTACGTGTTCTGCGTTAAGCTAAGTGAGACTTGTTATAGCACTTGCATATCTTTGCTCTTTTGTTGACTTTGATTGCTTCCATTGTCCTCATTTGTAAGTCGCTTTTGTCTGCTAAATGACTTGGTAGCCTAAATGTATTTTTAATATTAATGCTTTTTATGACAAAGTCCCCTTTTGTCATTATAATGCTGACAAATGACTTGGTAGCCTAAATGTATTTTTAATATTAATGCTTTTTATGACAATAGCGCCATCCCCTGACCATTATAATGTGACAAATTCATAGCTCATTTAAAGGTAATGTCACCGCTAAATTAGAGTAATGAAAAACCTGGAACCGAACACCCCTGGACAGTCACGCTCCCACTTGGAGTCGAGGAGTCGATTCCATCGCTATTTTTATTTGAAAATTCCTACCAACTGGGAGTCGGGAGTCGAACTGGCTCGACTCAATAGAATAAGTTTGGGGCACCTGGAACCGAACACCCCTAAAAACATTGTCCCACAGGAAACAAAACAGTTTGAAAACAATGTGCTATTTTTATTTGAAAATTCCTACAATTCAACTGAAATAGCATAGCACTTCACCTTCGACCAATAGAATAAGTTTGGGGCAGGTCTACTTGTTTATCCAACCAATAGAAGACAGGAAACCAGTTTGAAAACAATGTGTTTTTTGTTTTTTTTTTACAATTCAGCTCTGAAATTACACACTTCACCTTTAATAACAGCATTTGGGTTAGCCGTACAGATGCAGAAGCACTTACTGTGCTACTGCAGCACAACCTTAAGGCAAATGTCATGTTCCATCACATGACGGGTGAACTTAGATCTTACAGTCTGAGAGCTGAGTCAACCAGACTCCTCCTCGAGTCACATGGGCCAAAGCCTCTCGGCCAATGACAGCTGTCGTTCACCAAACCTACATTCTGCTCGCCACATGCTGTCGTGAACAGCTCTCCATTTGTTTCATGTAGCTGCCAATAGTTGTCTTACAGTTCATGGTCATAAGCAACAATCTGGACCACAGCAGAGAATTGTGTTGGAGATTTTAGATTAAAGCATGATTGTAGATTGACAACAGGATTTGGATAATTACATTATGTCAAGTGTGTTGCAATGCAAAGATTTTTACGGTTACCATTATAAAGGTTCGGATGTGTTTCAATGAAGAAAACATCTAAACGCCTCTATGACACCACACACACATACAGGGCTAAAAAACGCACAGTAGCTGCACTGATGTGGAAGGCATTCATTTGGCCCAAAATAACAACTCTCAACAGAATGTTGCCCCTGGCCCTTCTGCCAATTTGCACAGCGAATGTTGAGTGCACACACACCAAAGCTACACAACAGCCAATGATTGTACTTACAACTAAAATAAATCTAAATTTAACACACATTTGGACTAGCGTAGAGCTATGAATACTGTTAATGGCATTCCTGTGCTCTGTCAAATTTGGATATAATGCGCAAATCAAATTCTCAGGTGCTCATTCACAGCGATGGTTGACGGATGAATGTGAGCATTTGATCTGAGAGGTGGACGCATGTGCTTTTTTGGCCTAGTTGCAAATGAACACTAACTGAATTAACAGCCTGGTATCGCCGCAAGGCTCCTCACATATTCTGTGGGTTATCAGAGCACTGGAGACGAATAGAGTGAGAGAAGACATAATAGGAGGAACGGGAAACGTGTTTCTTCCCCTCACCTTGTAATATGTCGATAACAATTGTGTAATTTGAAGTGTACACGTTATTGGTGATAGTTCACCAAAAATGTATATTCTGTCATAATTTACTTACCCCCGTATTGTTCTAGATTTGTATGTTTTTTTTGTTCAGTGGAAAACAAAAGAAGATATTTAACTGAATGTTCATGCTGCTCCTTTTCATACAATGAAAGTAAATTGTGACCAGGGGCTGTCACGCTCTGAAACTCAAAAAGGGCATTATAAGTATCAAAAAGTAGTCTACAAGACTCAAGTGATACATTGCAAGTCTTCTGAGGCCATTTGACAGTCATTCGAAGACATAATAAATAAAAAAAATACCACAATTGAAATTATTCATTGATTTGCCCTTCACAGCAGCTCTGAAATCTCATTCAAATATGCTGTATGAAGACACTTCATGCAAAGTTTGACATCAATATCAACATTGGTTGTCACATTTCAAAACTACTGTACAGCCTCAACTTTGGAATGTAGCATAGAAGTGCTTTGGACTAGTTTTGTTTTATGAAATAAAGCAGCATGAACATTCTGTCAAACAAAATTAAATTAAATTCCAAACACTTCAAAAATGTCAAAACACGAGAAATAAGGAATGTTGCATTTGCAATTAACTAAAATAAGTTAAATGGCTACAATGAAAACTAAACTAAATTGTATAAATAAATATATTCACAACTAATAAAAATAACAAAAGCACATAACAACACGACTAAAATTTAAAGTAACTACTAAAGCCAAATTAAAATAAAAACTGAAAATATAAAAGTTAATTCAAAACATAATATAGTACATAAAATACAATAATAGTATAATAACACTGGTGTGCATAAGTAAATAATGATAAAAGTGTTTTTGAGTTTACTATCATGCTGATGCATGAATAAAGTCATTATTTGCGCATTATTCATTTTTTTGTGCACAAAAAGTATTCTTGTAGCTTCATAAAATTACGGTTGAACCATTGATGTCACATGGACTATTTTTACAATATCCTTACTACCTTTCTAGGCCTTGAACATGGTAGTTGCGTAGCTGTCTATGCAGGGTCAGAAAGTGTTAAATTGTGTTCTGAAGATGAATGACGGTCTCATGGGCTTGGAAAGACATGAGGGTGATTAATTAATGACAGAAGTGTCATTTTTGGTGTACTATCCCTTTAAGTTGGCATGACAGTGAATGAGAACATGTTCAAAGTGTGTGTTTGTGTGTAGACACTCACAGGGCCTGTCCTCGTTGGGTTTGCTTGGGATCTCTTCCACGCATTCTGCTGGGAACCAGCCTACATTCCCTCGGGCACTGCCTTCCCAGAATCCTCCTTCTCCAATACTGAGAACTACGCATGAGAAAGTCAGCAAAAATAAGTATATAAAACATTCTTCTCATTATTTACATACTGCATGTGCAGTCCAATATATGACACTAGGAAAAATGCCTGTTACACATACAGCTCTTTTAAGATCACTTCGGCACTAACAGGCATTCTGACCACTTCACTATGAATGTGTATAAATTCACACATGACAATATACTATATCAGGCCTATGCTGACTTTATCCAATAAAGTCTTCATCCCACTGAAACCTCTCTAGTTCATCTCTTTCTGTTTGTGAAGTGTTGCTAGCTCTGGCCAGGCATCGCCTGTTGCCGAAGGGCAGAATCTGTGAATTCTTGCTCTCCATATGGCAGGAGAAACCGCACCGCCTGCTAGAAACCAGCTTTTCCCTGCATTTGGTGCACACACTCTTAAAAATGTCTATATTTACTGTCAATAACATATGGTTTAATTGAGTAAAGTTAAACTGAAATTGTAAAGTTTTTGTTAGAGATACATGTACCTTTGACCCTGTCGTTCTTATACAAAGTGATTTCTCCCTCGCCCTGCGGTTGGTAAGACTTGACCACCACATAGTGTCTTCCTGGCACAGCACTGTACAGCTTGCGTTTGGACCCTGGAGTGTCCATGCCGGAGTAGGCATCCCTGTTGGCACGGGGACTAGTGGGAATACAAGAAATAAAATGTGAAAATGACAAACAGAATTATAATATAATACAATAAAACACACACACACACACACACACACACACACACACACACACACACACACACACACACACACACACACACACACACACACACACACACACACACACACACACACACACACACACACACACACACACACACACACACACACACACACACACACACACACACACACACACACACACACACACACAACTTTTATATATACATACACAGTCAAACCAAAATGGTAAAAAAATATGACAAGAACTCAGAGTTAAACTGTGTCATGACAAATTAATTTTGATAATGTCATACCTTTGATAGAATGGTATGTAATGGAGGATTACAATCAACCAAAAAAAGATTCAGCTGTTAAAATTAAATACACAATTAAATAAAACCAATTCAGGTCAACAAATTACCAAAAAATGCTTAATTTTGTTCAGTCAGCGGTCTAAAAAGGTTGCATTAGAAATGAAAGAAAAAACACTTAAGTAAAACATGGTCAGGTCAAAGTGTCTGAATAATTTCTGATCCCAAATTGTACTGGTAGTCCACTGTATGAAGTCATAGTATCAAGTATGATATGTCACAGTTCTCTTTATTTTGCTATCCTCACTTACATTTTGAACTACAGTGTCCTGCATCCACTATTAAAAATAAAGAAAATAATATCTGGTGTATGAATATTTTTTAGTTTGACTGTATGTATGTGTCTTGACTGTATATGTATGTATATATATATATATACACACACACTGTGTGTGTGAGTGTATACAGACTGTTACATTAATTAATATACATTATTTATATACACACATTAAAATATTATTTAAATATTAAATCTAATACATGTACGTGTTTTATTTTTTTTCAAATTATATATGTATCATATTTCTTATATACTGTTCTTAAACATTTATATTACTGTTACTATATGGTCACCTTTTGGGTTTAAATAAATAAACAACTAAGATTTTAGAACTGAGCTAACAATGCTTATTAAGGTGAGGATTCAGACAGAAATACTCTCAGATGCTTTACGACTGCAAACATGAAGAGCGTTTACAAACGGCTAAGCATATTTTTAAAGGGGCTTAGATGAAGGCTAAGGGAGGTTAAGGCCTGCTAAAACAGAGTCTAGCAATGTCTATGGTAAGCATTGAGACACACTAGTATACTAGACCACAGCTAATACAAGTACAAGGGCTCCCTCTGCTGGATAGACACCATAAATATACATTAAAACCAAGATGTGCTCCAAGAGTGTCTTACAAGCAGAAATTTTGAGTCTAGCCCAGGGACAGGCTGAATCATTAACTTATCCAGTGACGGCTCACAGGAAACATCACCTCTGAAAAGCAGCTGAGCCCTGTCCTGAAGTGACTCAGAGTGTAACTTCATCCACTCGGTGGGAGCAGACGGCTCACATCCAAAAAAAAAACTTGTTCTCCAGAAAAATGCTGACATTAAAAACTCAACAAATGAACAGACCCGACGATGTTGTTAATGAAGGTGTTAATGAGGGCGCGATGAACCTAAAAATAACTTGCTGCAAAAGAACATCCAGTTTTCAGATGACATGCATAATCTCAGAGGCACATATCCTTATTTACCCTGCTTTCAGTTTAACATATACATGCAGGCCTAGCTTCATAGGAGGCCAAATGCAAAGCAATTACAGATGGCTTAAAAAAATAATAATAATAAAAGTTCAAAAATATATATATATATATATATATATGTAGTGAATTCACAAACCTGAATCCTGCCATTATGAAACCCAGCTGTCATTGCTGTCAGTATAAAAATCGTATAGCATCATATAATCAACTTCCTGTTCACACATGACATGCCCTACCTCACCACCTCTCAAGGTCCCATGGCATCTGGCGACTTCAGCCTATAGGAGCAGGGGAAATTGGGACAAAGCACCTACACATGCCCTCTATGTGCCTCCAGCTTTTTTTAAGCCTCCACTGAGAACCTCTCAATGTCACCGCCCAAAGTCAACACACCCAGATTAGCCTTCTTACGTAATAAAGCCTGACGAAGATGATACAGATGTGATGTGCTTTTATTGGAGCCGAAAAGTGTTTACGTGCTAAATAGTCCTAAACAGATACACCTGGTTTATTACTTTAAAATGAAAAATGTGCAGAAATTGTGATGATGAATGGAGAATACCAAAAAGTGGTAACACAACCTCCAACAGCTGTGAGAAAATAAACATATGAAATATGATGCAAACAGCACATTGTGCCACATTTTAAGAGCAAACTAAACAGGCTGCACAGCGCCGCAAAATTAACTCTCAGCTTCAATTTGCAGCAAATCTGTCCAGCCAATCAGTGCTGAAAATCACCAAAAATACCACTACAATATTTTGAGCATCAAAAATATGGTAATATCACTTACTCGCCACCTACTGTAGTTACAAGAATAAGCACAAAACAAAAACAATATCCTAATTTGCTCATATCGCTTGCCGATATCTAATAATCGACTTTCAAATGGCCTCAGAATCTACACCAGCTGGAAGAAAAACAAGCATATTTCAGCAAACCATAAATGAGTGGCTTACTCATTTAGAGCACCGCCTATGGCAGCCAACCGGTCTGCCAATGTAACTAGCTGTCAAAACCGAGCAGCGAAGCTTTCTTATCCAGCTTCATCCAACGACAATTACATAAGCTGCGCTTCGCATCTTATTTTTGGTGAAAAAAGCAAAAAAGAGTTAATGTGGGCTGAGGTATTTATGCAAAACAGGGAGGAAGGAAACAAGGCCAGTAAGTGTTAGAAATCGGTTCAAGCGCTGCACGTATAGTCACATCCACAGGTCTATTTTTAATCAAGCTTGACGGAAATAAGGTCTCAACATCTTGAAGATTTTGATGCAGCAATCAAAATATGACCACAGTGGCAAAATAGCTGCTATGGCAAACACTTGGCTAGCACGTAGCTGCGCATTCATACATTAAAATTATGTTTATATTGACAGCTATAGAGTTAAACTTAGCTCAATCTAAATCGGGCTTCATTTAACGCTGTAGGAGTTCATTAAACACTGGTAATTTTACCGGGGTCTGGCTGTGCGTATTGTTTATTTGATTAGCATGTTGCAAGCTATATTGTAGGATTCAAGCTACAGGATGTATATCTAACAAAACTGTAATTCGACTTGTCCGAAGCATTACACAAATACTCTATGAACAGAGCTGTTCATTTTTAACAACAAAAAGAAAAAAGAACTTCAAGAATAACTATGTAAATATAGTAGTAATATCTTTCGCTCTCATATAAATATGTGTGTGTATATGTGTGTATATAGTCTTCATAGTAGTAATATATATATGTAAGTGTGTGTGTGTGTGTGTGTGTGTGTGTGTGTGTGTGTGTGTGTGTGTGTGTGTGTGTGTGTGTGTGTGTGTGTGTGTGTGTGTGTGTGTGTGTGTGTGTGTGTGTGGTGTGTGTACTTGTTTATGTTACATTGTGTGTCCCCCCAAGGATAGTAAAACCTGAAATTTTGACCGGCCTGAGGTCCCCACGAGTGAAAAATATTTATTAAAAATAGTAAACGATGTTAATCTGAAAGAGTAACAATGCAAACAGCTTTTCTGTAAGGGGTAGGTTTAGGGTCAGGGAATAGAAAATATAGTTTGGTCAAAAGTAATAGAAGTCAGAAGTACAGAAACAAGTGTGTGTGTGTGTGTGTGTGTGTGTGTGTGTGTGTGTGTGTGTGTGTGTGTGTGTGTGTGTGTGTGTGTGTGTGTGTGTGTGTGTGTGTGTGTGTGTGCGTGCGTGCGAAATGTAAAAATTTAAATTTTTACACTAAAAGTACCACAAAGTCCCATGTACAAAATACCATTGTCCATACCATGTATTTTAGATACTATTTATTGTAGTACTATAGTATTCTTGGAAGTAGCTTGAAAAATCTTGAAGAACATAAATGTAAATACCACAGCACTTGTTTACACGGGTAGATCTTCAAAACAACTCTGAACAAGCGGCATAGTGCTTCTACAACATGACCTTTACTGGCACGAGACGGAGCGTCTCGTATTTCCCTTGTTTATAGCGGTTGACAAATGGCAATATGACGCTACAACTGACTACATCTGCTTCGCTTCCATTCTGAGCCTCTGAAGAGCAGCCACATTATCTAATACACCACGGAGCCACATAGAAGACACATAGACACCGACCGAAAGTGACACACTCACACATGCACACACACCATACGGACACAGCCATAGCAACTGCTGCTGTAACTAAGGAATAGCGTTCCATTTGAGCCACACATGCAGGCACGGAAGCCAATGATATTTTCACGGGTTCAACACTGGCACTAGCTGGAATCGAAGACCCCGCTTTTGGAGCCAAAAGACCAGATGTGTAGTCTTTGTTTTGGTTTGTTGTCCATTTTTATTTAGGCTGGCCCGCATCGGCAGCGGAAATGCCATCGTAAAACACGGCTAGCACAACAAACCAATCTATATAGGCTGCAGCGTGAGAAACGAGAGGAGAACAGGGTCAAATACCAGAGGAGTTAATTCTTCCTTTTTAAAATGACATCTAATTAGAGGAGTTTTTGCAGTGGAAATGAGTAATTGGCCTGGCCCACTTACTGTACCAAGCCTGCTCTCGCGCTAGAACCCCTGTTGAGTGACAAGATTCGCACACCCACCGACACACATGCATGCGCGCAGACGCACACAAGCGCACACACTCATGCACATGTGCACACTGAACTTTCACTACATGACGAGCACCCACGCATCCATTCACTCACAGGGAAATATATATATGCATGGCCACACACACACACATGCTCTCTATCTTTCTGAGCAGATTCTTGCCTCTCGCTGTGGCCTAATTGTTTGCCAGGTCTCTATATTGCACCTTTGTATTTTGCGCTTCTGCACCCAAAGTCACAAAGCTAAAAAAACAACAGCTCGGGCGTCTGTCCAAACCCATCCTGGATCAGGTGCATGTCGCATTGCAAATGCAACCAAACCCTGGCTGCTCGGATTATTTTACAGACAGATGTCCAAATATTTCCCGCTGTTTCTTTTCAAGGCTATAGGCAAACCACATGGGTTTCATAGGTACCATTCAATGCTGAATTCACATAGTTGTCTATATGCTGTAATATAATTTTTGTCATCGTCTATTCACCCTCATGTAGCTCTAAACTTTTCTTTTGTGAACCAAAGTAGGAGAAATTATGAAGAATGTTCTAGCTGCTCTTTTCATTATAATAACATTAAATGGGCATTTAGGCTTTTAAGTGTCAAAAAGGAAGTAAAAGCACTATAAAAGTAACATGAATATCCCATACCAAGTGTTCTGAAAATAGAATAATTTTGTGTAAAATAAAAAAATTGGAAAGACATGAGGGTGAGAAAACAGTACAGACTTTTAATTTTTGTATTATCTATCCTTTTACTTTTATAAAAACTCACAGGTGCATAATAATTATTTTTCAATATTTTTCAATATGTATTATTTCTAAAAATGACCCTTATATAAATGTCATACTTGCGTAAAAGAAACTATAGGAGGTTTTAAAATATTATTTTATCTCTACAATGCACTTTAAAATGTATAGTTTATTCATTATTCAGCGAGGGAAGGATACTGAAATACTGAACAACGTTTACATATTAAATATTCACTCGATAGGATATTTCTTCTTGTTTTGCCCAACACATGTATAATTATGGTATGTGTTTTACCTCCCACTAAACATCCTCAGTATCTAACGCCTGTATTAAATTGTATCGAAGGGATAGTTCACACAGAAATTATAATTCTGTCATCATTTATTCACCCCCATCTCATTCAAAACCTGTATAATTTTTTTTTTAAGTCTCAATTTTTGTTTATAACACCGCTGACTTTCCAATGTATGGACTAAAACAGTTAAAACATCCTTCAAAGTATCTCCTTCTGTATTTCGCGGAAGAAAGAATGTCATACAGGTTTGAAACAACACACTGTCTTGTCATTTGGAATACAAGTTGAGGCTCAAAGCTATTTTTACTACTCAATTTCCATCTATGAAAGACACATAAATAGACATCTAAAGGCCCATTCACACGAAGAAGGATAACTATAAAAATACAGTAGCTACATATCAGTGTCAAAAACACCAGACATTAATGTTCTCTTTCTTATTAACATGCACTGCAATTACGTCATCTGTCTCTTCAAACGCTTAAGCTCTTTTTAGTTATTCATCAAGCATTCATCAACTGGAAAAAAATATTCTGAAAATGATTCCACTGATACGGTTCCTCTGTTTCGTTATCATTATGTTTGTGGTGTGAATGATTTTTAACAATTTCATTAGAAAGTTTATAGTGTGAACAGGTCTTAAAGTCTTAGTTTCCTGATAATTTACTCAACCCCATGTCATCCAAGATGTTCATGTCTTTCTTTCTTCAGTTGCAAAGAAATGTAAAAAAATGTTTAGGAATATATTTCAGGATTTTTCTCCATATAGTTGACTTCAATGATGGCCAACAGGTTGAAGGTCCAAATTTCAGTTTCAATGCAGCTCTACACAATCCCAGCCGAGGAATAAGGGTCTTATCTAACAAACTGTATTTTTCTACAAAAATAAAAATTATACTTTTTAACCACAAATGTTTGTTTTGCACAAGCTCTACAATGCGCATGTGCGTGCATTTCGTAATAATGTTGGAAAGGTCACATGTGGTTAGTTCTTCGTCTGTGTACTTCAGTTCAAAAAGGTAGGTTAGAGCGAAAAACTTCATCTCATTTTCTCCTCCAACTTCAAAATTGTCTGACATCGTTGTTTTACCTCTTTTTTGTAAAGGGCATTTGAGTTTCTTTGCACGTTCGCTTATAAAATACTGGGTCGGTATTTCTGATCTACGTCACACGTGACCTTTCCAACGTGACTATGTAATGGACGCAGAGCTAGGGCAGAACGAGCATTTGTGGTAAAAAATAGATTTTTAAATAACCAATCGTTTCACTAGATAAGACCGATACTCCTCAGCTGGGATCGTGTAGAGCCCTTTGAAGCTGCATTGAAAATGCAATTTGGACCTTCAACCCATTGGCCACCATTTAAGTCCACTATATGGAGAAAAATCCTAAAATATTTTTCCTCAAAGAATAATCTAATTTCTTTGCGATCTAAAGTGGATCTAATGTCCTGAAAACTCCAAAAATAACATTTTTGAAAAACCAGGCATCTCTGTGGTCCAGTCCATATCCCATAGACCAATTCCCAGCACTTGACCTATTTGCATCCACACATGGCCTTATAAAAATAACACAGATTTGCCATAAA
The DNA here is from genome assembly GCA_027422405.1 of Ptychobarbus kaznakovi. Classification (NCBI taxonomy): domain Eukaryota; kingdom Metazoa; phylum Chordata; class Actinopteri; order Cypriniformes; family Cyprinidae; genus Ptychobarbus; species Ptychobarbus kaznakovi. Next base: position 36,080,840 of record CM049796.1, read on the forward strand.
TACTTTAGGACCACTGGTGGCAATAGATAAAAACAACTTTGTCCTCACAGAAAGGGACACATTCCAACCTGGACATGAGGGACCCACACAAAACTGGACACATGGTCAGACATGGACACAGAGACAGTTGTCCTCAAGTCCCATTGCTCCCTTCTGAGACAGCCACTGACCTGCTGTGGCGCTGAGGGGTCTGTCTCCGGGTGTCTCCCTCCCCCAGTCGGCCCAGTGAAGGGGAGCGGCTTCGGGTGGAGCGTCCCCCCAGGGCCATGGTCTTCACCGTGCCATTGGGGCTGTTCTGCATCTGCTGGGGATGGCGGGGCGAGAGGCTGCGCAGGGGAGAGGCGGCAGGAGAGGGCGAGCGAGAACGGTCCAGCGGTAGCTTGTTGACGTTCAGGTTGTTGTCGCTGTTGGAGCGGAGCAGCACGCGTGGGGCGGCAAGAGTGCTCCTACCCTGGTGCTGCGGCGGTGTTTGCTGCAGCGGCCTGCTCCGACCCGTGCCTGTCGGTGCCTCCCGAAAAGGCACTGGGAGAGATACAGAAACAAAGAGAGTGATTACATAAAAATAACAGGAAAGACTGTTTATACAAAGTGTGAAATGGACTTTCAACTACTCCGTCTGTGTCAAAGTAATTCAGCTTTTTTAGGTGTCCTTCATTCCATTGAAAGTTGCAATAATTAGAGCACTGTAACGAGTGTTCAAGCACAAGCTGCTAGACTGCGCTTCAGCTTCCTTCTACATACAAATAACTTTGTCACATTAAAAGACCGAATGCTGTCTGCTCATCATGTTCACAATCACCCAGTTTGATGCTCATTTATTGAATTAATTAATTAATTATTTGCTGTTGAATTTATGTTATGAGCTGTTAGAATGAACTGTTAGAACAAACCAATGTTGCACATCTAAATCCATAGTAAAATTCTAGTTAAATAAAAAAATAAGATAATAATTTGTTAACATTTTACAATTATGTTTAATACTTTAAAATGTGTTAATTCAATAGTTAATGTAGACTAACAATAAACAATAGTTACCCAGCATTTATTAATCAGGGATAATTTCTTCATTACATTTACAATTAGTCATTTAGCAGACGCTTTTATCCAAAGCGACTTACAAACGTGACCCTGGACCACAAAACCAGTCTTAAGTTGCTGGAGTATATTTGTAGCAAGTCAAAAACACATTGTGTTGGTCAAAATTATCGATTTTTCTTTTATGCCAAAAATCATTAGGATATTAAGTAAAGATCATGTTCCATGAAGATATTATGTCAATTTCTTACCGTAAACATATCAAAACTTCTTTTTTGTTTAGTAATATGCATTGCTAAGCACTTCATTTGGACAGCTTTAAAGACGATTTTCTCAGTATTTAGATTTTTTTGCAACCTCAGATTCTAGATTTTCAAATAGTTGTATCTCGGCCAAATATCAGATCCTAACAAACCATACATCAATGGAAAGCTTATTTATTCAGCTTTCAGATGATGTATAAATCTCAATTTCGAAAAATTGACACTTAAGACTGGTTTTGTGGTCCAGGGTCACAAATGTAGACAATAGAAGCAATCAAAACCAAAAAAAGAGCAACAACATGCAATATACTTCATATATGACATATACTTCATATACTAATACATTTTACATTTTCAGGTTGCAGAGGATTACATATTTGCTGTATTAAGACTGAGCACGAGAGCTTAAAAAAGCATACTGATATATTAACATTTACCTAGATTAATAAATGCTGTAAAAAATGTGAAGCTTATATGTTACCATTAATTTCAACTCGTCCCTCAGTTTACAAAAACTCACACAAAATAGGTATTTGCAAACTGAAAGTATTTAGGAACAGTAATACTGGTGGATTCAATTAATTATTCAGTAATGTTTAATTGAAAAATGGTCATTAGTTGATATGTAAAAATAGTAATATCATCCTTTTTAAGGGAGAATTACTTTTCTAGGTCAATGGACTTTATCATTTACTAATGTAATTCCTCTGGGTATAGTGTGCTCCATGTAAACAGAAACTTAGTGGATATGTCATTTTTTAGTATCCTTAAGGGTATCACACAAAAAAAGTTACCCTGCTTACTGGACTTAATTGTCTTGTGAAATATTGTCATATCTTTAAAGCTAAAGTTTGCCATTTTTTCAATGTTACACTACTGTTCAAAAGTTTTAGGTTGGTAAGAAGTTTTGACCAAAGGCAGACAAGGCTGACAATTCAATTCAATTCAATTCAAGATTATTTGTATAGCGCTTTTTACGATACAATCGTTGCAAAGCAACTTCACAGGAAATTAAGTTTCTAAAATAGATTTATATTGTAGAAACTCAATATAATTAACTTATGGCAAAATTTGGTTAATTCAGTATAATCGCTGATGTTTGGCTTCCTCTGAGGTCCTCCGAGGGGTTGGCATCATCTCTTCTCAGGTGTTCAGTCATCTCAGATCTCAGACCAATGGTGGACTGTTTGGGAAACCTGTCTGAATACAAGCAGTTTGGTGTTTGGAGCAACAACAAAAAGAACTTCAGCTTTAACTTTTACTTTAAAGCCCAATAGACTTTGTAAAAGTGTTTTTTTTTTCAAACTGAGAGATGAGTCAAATGCTTTTATTGCGGAAATCAACAAAGTTACATCTTAATACTCCTTTAATACCGCAAACAAAGTGTTTTTTGTTTCTTAAACAGCAAGACTATGCTGATCACTCTGGTCTCCAGAGACATACACCCACAGAAGCCAACTTCTTTGGTTCCTAGGTAATATGCACACATTTCAGGGCCAGATGAAGCCTATATCTCCACAACACCCCCCTTATTAGGCCTAGTGAAATCCCTTGAGTTCACTGTTCGCACTGTATATGCATGATAAATGCCTATTATTATTTATCCGCTGCAATATTAAGGTGGTTCAGGAAGAAGTTTATCCAAAGGAGCTTGTTTCTCAGAAACACCAGGCCGCTGAAAGACACAGTTCACGCATGAACTAGATATCACTTGCTGGGTGAGACAAATGCTATAAATATATTCTGAAAAAACCCAGGAGAAGCATAGAGCAGAATTACGCCGCTAAACACACATCAGTCTCCCCTGTTCATTAATGTGCTGACGTAATGGTAACCTGGAGCAGTTAGATCACCCTCACTGTCACAGAAGGTTTTCATTGGATGACGGTTATTATAACAATGAGTCTCAGAGGTACATGTGCTCCTGTTCATTATTTAAAAGGCTACTGTATGTGATCATTACAGCAATAATGTACAAACCCAACCCCCACAAGCTGTGAAGAAATACACCCAGTCCCCAAAGATGTGGCAGATGATGCCACATGAAACTTGCCAATTAAAAGAAGCCTACATTGATAATGTCACAACGGGAAAAAAAACTACATGGTTCATATGGACAGCCCCATAAAACACAACAAACAGAGTATTTCTTGCACCAACTGAAGATGATGACATCACAAGCACACTGGCTGCCGGAACACGTTGTTTTGGAACGCTGATGAAACAGTCATTTCCTTCAAACAAGTGAAATCAAAGTGGCAGCATTCCAACAGCAACATTCTAAAAATAAAATGCACCAATTACAATAAACGAAACTCTAGGAAAGGTAGAACACGTATGTTGAGGAACTCTTGGAAAATCCAAGAAGGCTAAAAATTCTCAGCATGAAGTTGATTGACTTCCTTGCAGACGGAAATGACTCTCTCAAGTGATATTCTCTCTATCTCAGACTAATTCGCTCTTGAGATTCAACTTTTGTTATAATCTGTCATAATACATGATAGAACTCAAAGACTTTTCCACACCTAAGAAAAGTCAGAACACTGTGTAGCTCTAAGGCTGGAGCTCTGAGCAATAATCCCATGGAACAGAAGTCACCAAATGTCAGGAGACCCCTGCTCTAGACCCTCAAAAAACCAAAAGATCACCTCTTACCTTCTTTCTTGAAGGCATTCAGTAAAGACTTCATATCTCCTCTGAGTTTATTGCTCAATAACTCCCTTGGAAAGTCCGTTTCGCCTTGAGGAACTTGGAAACAGAAGGTCAGGTTCTCCTGGACTGGGGTTCCTCGGTCAGTGAAGCAAAACGGAGAGAGTTATGGAGAAGGCAAGCACTGTGGTGACAGTGCCCGCTCCACATGATGCCGTCTGTGACTGCGAGAGGAAACGGCAGAGTGCATAAGCCTCGCACATTTCTTCGCTCGCTTGCTCTCTCGCTGACACACATACACACACACTAACTCTCTCGCTCTGTCTCAGTTTCTTTCCGTTTTGCCCCGCCCCTTTTCTCTCTCTATCTCTCTTCCTCTACATCACTCTCTCCCCGCACCAAATCATTCACTGTACTATCAGTTCAAGCCTCCCCTGCTTGGATTCCTCTAGGTAGACAAGGCAGAAGACTGATTGGAGTGTGTTGTTGAATCAGCTGGGTGACAAGACCATGCTGGGATAATTTGATTCAAAACACCACCATTATGACACAAAGTACTGAGATAAACACAGTTGCCCCAAAATTCTTCAAGTTCGGCCCATCAGCGGCTCGCGATGTCATCAGAAGGGTTTTAAAAAATCCCTGAGACGACCGCCCACCGAACATGCAATCAAGATGCTCGAATTAACTTGTGACAATGAGAAGGTGCTATTGATTAAGGGATTTTAACCCTTGTTGGCTCGCCGAAAAACAGCTGTTTGGGAATCAAGCCCCCGAGTGTTGCTAAGCAACCCAGGGATGGATGTCTAAATTAGTCAGTGCAAGTTGCCGGGTTGTGAATTCTCCCGTTACCCATGTATGTGGGCTGTCCTTTCACACTAGCAATTCACAATTGCCTCTCAAGCTCTCTTTCCCTCTCTCTCTTTGTATCCCCTCCTCCCATTTTCTGGCATGAGATGAAAAAAAAACAGATCTTTGAGGAAACAAGGAGGAAGGAATTCTTGCATATTAAAATCTGTGTCAGGGTATGATGTCATCAGCATATATATGGATACGGAGTTTGATAAATATACAGAGGGATCCCAAAGTCTGAAACCACTAGTTCAGATCCTTACATTTTGCTTTAGATTCAATTTTTTTTTCAAATTTCGAGCATAAAAATGAGCAAAAACAAAAACTTCAGAATTTGGTTTGGACTGCTGCTTTAATGATAGCAGTATTCAAACTGACATGAACTTTATAAGTTTGCGCAAAACCTGATTATCCACAAAAATTCATTTACGATAAATAAATAAATAGATGAAAATGAATTCTGAAATTTATTCACAACTTGTTTAGATTTGTTTACCAATAACTGATTTCCCAAAAGTGTTGTTATAGTTAACTAAAACTAAAACAGTTCAAACGATTGTCGTTAATTGAAATAATTAAATATAAACTGTTGTCATGGCCAAATAACTGAAATAAGCTGAAGTACTAATTAGAGATAAAAAACATGTCAATAAAAAAAAAAAAAAAAATGCAAACAAAAGCATGCACATCAATTTCAAATGGGTGCTCGACTAAAAAAAAAAAAAATGTAGAAAAAAGTAGCAAAATCCAATTTAAAGTCGGCAACACCAAAGCAAAAATGTATTTAAAAAACGTTTGCATAACGTGTGATGTATCGAGCACGCAGGCTCTTCATCAGACCTTGATACTTGAAACTTTTGGAGATTTGATGTTGCCAGCTTTACAATAAAAATTACAATTACTTTTTAACTATTTAAATTGAAATGATCACTGAAAATATAAAATAAAAGCTACTTCAAAATATTTATAAATACATATAAATAATACTAAAATGACAATGCTTTACGTTTGTTATCAATGTTCAAACTTTTTTTTTTAATCAGTTCTTCATTACCACATAACACGTTTTTTGGAAATACTAAAATGTTTTTTCTTATAAAAAAAATAGAATTTTCAATATGGTCTAATGATTTTTTTGGACCTCACTGTATGTCTCCCAATGTACACTGCTGATTAGATAGCTTGTATATAGCAGGGATGAACAGAGCGGAACAGTAAATTCAACATCATTTGTGCATCATTAGAAATCTCAATTCCATCTCTTTGGTCTAATGAGCCAGCAAAATGACAAACCTAACAGCTTCTCACATCTAACTCAACTCACACACGAGTAATAACACCGTAAGCGACAAAATCAGTTGAAACTGGTTCCCAGTGGGAGCTGTGAATGTGTTTTCAGGGAGCGTTTATGATATGGCCATGTTTCAAAATAAAACGAGCTCCACTTTAAAATAACCCAACGCAAGCCCTGTGAGTTAACTCTCTATGGACGGCCTCCTCTTTCGTTTTGCTTTCTTCTCATTCTTCTTCTCTTCTATCACGCCATTAACAACCCAGCCTTACAGAAAAGTGCCGATCGCCCTTGCTTGGGTTGCTTTGATTAATCTTTCCTGATAAAGAAAACATCCTTTCATATGTGTCAGCAATTTCTAAATCCTTCGCCCATCCAGAGCGGAGCTGAAGATGAATAGACATTTTTACCCAATTAAGGACTCTTTATACATAACAAACAATTCCGCCGGGCCTCCGAAGAGCCGGCCACCGCAGCTGGTATCAACAGACTCATTAAATCAATAGTCATTAAATTGCACCTGAAACCGTATCTCGAACCAAAGAGCTCAACCTATTCGATCGAAGCTGGCGTAGGTTTGAATTTGGGTGGTGAGCTGAAATCCATCACTCTGTCATGCTTTGAATTTGGTCTTGTTTATAAACCATGATTAAAACTCAAGACGGTGTATTATATTTCCCAGCGGCCCCAATATCTAATATAGACTGGCGGAATGCAATATGAGCCTGCGTGTGTGTGTGTGTGTGTGTGTGCATTTGCATGTGTGCATGCATATCTTCCCATAATTCACACAATATTTGAGTACTCTTTGAAATCGGCGCCATTTCATATGCTTTAACAAGTAAGTCAATAATAAGCTAGGCTCTGAGACCTCCTTGGCTTCTCAACCACGACAAATGCGCACAAGGCAAACTCACATTCCTTAAGCCAATTATTGTGTGGATCCGGGAACCATGGCAACCTCCGTGTGGCATTAAATGGGACGTCCATTTACATACATAACTACAGTGCTTGTTTTAAACATATAGGCATGGAGGCCTTAGCACATAAACAAACAAAACCCAATGGATTTTGATGGAGTTTAAAAATGCAAACGGTTAGAATTTGTGAAGATCAAAGCTCTGACACTGTGCCCTCCGCTTTGGTCTAACATGTGACATGTAATTACCGGATCCCCTGCTACTATGTGCATGAAAATAACAAGCCGATCCTGTTTCCTTCCTGAGTGATGCTTTAGACACAACGCAAACTGTGCAAGTATTGAAGATTGTTCGATTAAAACCTTATGAAAACAATATCGGCACACAGCTGGCCAACTGGTTCGTTCCATCAAAGGTTCCTTTCCCTGAGATTGAAACATCAGGAAGCCTGCTGATTCCCATATTCCGCTGATGGAATTGCTGTGTTTATGTCAGAGCTGTTACCCAGAGGTATAAGGAAAACCTGACAGCTGTAGCAAAGAAGACGCGTAATGCTAGGTCTTACATCTACACTTCAGGTCAGCTCTATTCTCCAGCTACACTCTTAAAAATAAAGGTTCCAAAATGAGGTTTTTGCAGAAATGCCACTGAAGATGCATTTGACGTTCCCCAAAGAACCTTGGAACAGGACTTTTTTTAGTGTCAAGTACATTTGAATAATTTGAAGAATCAGGGTTTCTGTAGGTTTTATTAAAGTAAATTTAAGAGGTTTTTTGTCTATGTAAAGAAAAGAAAGGAATAAATTGAATGGAACACAGTAAGCCAATATGTCTCTAAATGTAAAGGTCAACACTTAAAAGTTTGAAAATACAACTTCCAGCAGATCCCCATTACTTTTTAATTCATTTTACAAAATAATATGAAATAACTTTTACTGTACCTTCTGATCAAGCAGCAAAAAAGTTATGTTCATCCTCTGTATTTTTGTCTTTTCCATTGCAAATGTTCAGAGTTTTTAAATCAACCAATTACGTCAGAAGCAAAATGTCACGAGTCTTGTTTTATGAGAAACTGATCAAAACTAAGAGAGTTTACAACAAGAACAAAAATCTACCAGTGTGCTTGGAAAAATCTACTTAATTCAAAGAGAAAACAAGTTAATACCCCACTGATAGAAATTGGTTCTTGTTTTAAACATATCCTACAGTTTAAATACATTTATTTCATACTAAGTATAGTTCATATATACTAACAAATGTACATTATTCACAAAACATATCGCTTGAGACTTACTGATTTTAAACATATTAATGAAGATTGTTTGATTTTTGAACAATTTAAGTCTTTAAATTTGAGATACGTAAAGTGTACCTAAAGTATACTTGCAATAGTTCCAGTTTAGCACAATCATATACTTTGAGTATATCTTTAGTTGGACTTCAACAGTACTTTCACACAATTAAAGTGCATTAGGTACTAAATTAGTTGTTCCAATTTAGCTGAATTTAAGTATACCAGTTAAGTATACTAAAAAGTACTATTGCAGGGTATTTTTTATTAAGTACATAAATATGTAAATGCATCTGTAGTACACAAACAAATACATTTAAGTAATTATTTTTCACTTTAATTCCATTTCTCAGAAAACAAGACTTCATATGTTCAGTTTGCATCTCGAATAAATGTATCTTGATTTAAGGATGTTTAGATATTTGAATTGAAAAACTAAAATGACTTAATGAATTCTGCTCCGATTTGCGACCTTTTAAGGCCTTAATTTGTGAAAAATGAATAGTAAAGACCTTTTTTAAGACCTGCAGAAACCCTGAGAACTTTTTCCACTATAAAGAACCTTCTGTGCAACAAAAAGATTCAATGGATGGTTAAAGGAACCACTGATACCCATAAAGAACCTTTATTTTAAAGCGCATAGTCCTGGAAACATTATCCCAAATTTCAATTTTACATTATTACAGAGGGAAAATGAACTGACAAAGCAATCAAAGTCACTCAATGTCATCCAATAAGCAGGTTAACAATTTTATGGCACGTCGGTGAGATGAAGATTAGCATTGCAGGTCAGAAAAACCAGGACAAATGTGACAAAGAACTTGAACGTGACAATTCTGATCAGAAAAAAAACCTAGGACTTGACAATGGCCTAAATTCAGTACAGGAAATAGTAGGAATGCTGCTGGTGTGCAAGTGTGTGCGTGTGTATGGATGAGTCTCCTCTTCCTGTAAGGTCTGTAGCTTATGTAGGTCAGCTCCACTGAGTAACGCTCTCTCTAGATGCACGCTTGGGTTCGACGCATGAAATCATCTATAGGGTGCAACGACAATCAGCAACGCCTGTGCACATAACCTTCAGGGGCAAACAAATATCACTAATATCATCATTTATAGAGCATAACGCACATGAATCGTGTTACATGCGGAACGCAGTGAAAATGTACATGCAAAACGACTGTTATGAATAATTAATATGTAAATGAGTTATTTATATCATGTTATCTCCACTCTACATTATATACGGACACATCCGTGGTGTGTGAAGCCATTCAAAGTCTTATTTACCCAGAACAGACTTCATTTCATCCAAATCCTTTCGTTTAATGATGTCTAATGATTAATTAAATCTGTTGTGCCTTTCCTAGCTTTAATGAGGCAGATGATTATGCGGTCCGTTAATTGAAACCAGCGCATTCAATCACTGGATTCCTCAGAGTGTGGCTGAGAGTGTCAGAAAAATATACGGATGCATTTGACTTTTGGTAAATTAATACTGACATCTGCTACACGTGTTAGGGCTGTGGGAGTAGAGAGCGCCGAGCAAGGTAAGAAAAAAATCATTTGTCATCTGTTTATGGCCAAAATATTTTGCCAGATACATATAAGATACAGTAGGACCTCACAGGAACATATATACGAATATATATATATATATATATATATATATGCATGCACACACACAAATTATTTACATATTAAACAAATAATACATATAATTATATATGTATATACTTGATATATGAAAAATACCTTTGTTCATATATGCAAAATAACTTCAAAAAAAATTAAATAAAAACATGAAATAAATATAAATGTAAATATGTTAATTTATTATAAATATTAAACATATTGAAATATATTGAAAATTACAGAACTGTTTGGCAGAGTTTATATATGAAAACTAGATTTGCTCCTATGCAAAATAACTTAAATAGCTTAAAAATGACCCCAAAACAGGTTAAAAAAGGTTCAAATGCACAATTATAAGTTAAAGTGAGCCACTTCAGGAGCCCCAGAGGCACAAATTGCTGAGGCCCAGCATTATAACACTGCATAATTATGGGAACCGCTGGAGATGATGTCTGTTAGAGGAATAGAGGAAGCCCATTTTAGCTTGTTAGCCTTTAGCACATAGTACATCTTTTACACCTGCAGCATCAGCTCCCTGCCTGATAATTGGATCATATCATACACCTTAATAAATATGATACTCTCTCAGGAATTTTGCAGAGGAAAAACATTTTAAATGATTTGGCCATGCTTATTTTCAGTATAATCAAGACTTCAGAGGTGCTCATAACATCATGGCCTAACCAGGCAGGACACAATGCGACAAGTTTCTAGCAAAATGCAATTTATTCATCCGAACTGAAAGTTGCGTGACACAATAAAATCACAGCCATTCAGAACAAGGCAATATTGATACTTCTCCAAAATAATTCCCCAACAATTAATACAGCATGAACCATACAATGACTTGATAAAAATGTTGTTCTGTAGATAATTACAGTTGTCTAGAGAGTCTATTTTTGTTCCATTGATAGTTTAGCATTCAAAACACCCCATTTCCATTTGGCATCCTTTTTAATATATATTTGTTTACTGAATAGTGATTGGATTTGGCTTTTCTGCATATATTTAACCATTTATATCCAGCAAATTTACATTGCACTGCAACCTTGTGTTAATTCTTATGTGCAGCAGATAAAACTTTTGGACCAATAAAATGTCACCGTGCACACTGTGGGCGGGGCAACCCAGCAACTAAATATTCTGTTGCTAATTAAAAATGTGACTGAAACAGAAACTCATAATCAAAAACATCAGAATCTCAGATTATAGAGTATGAACAATATTTATTTTATTACTTGTCGCTTTTTACTTTGTATGTACATCTAACTTTGGAACATTTCTGGAATTCATCAAATATTATGTTATAAGGTTGTTTTTACAAACATCAAAGAAGGTGAGTTTATAATAACTTACCAATATCAGCGTCTTTGTGATTCTTTATGAATTCTGCAAGCTCAAAATTTCCAGCAATTATTGCCACCTTTAAAAAAAAAACAAACATATATAGCGTATTAGATTCATTCACTGCCTTTCTCACAAAGTGTTCAACAATTGTTTTGTTTATTGTTATTCTTTGGTTGAGCCCGAATAAAATAAAATAAAAAATAAAATAAATAATAATTACTGGTAGCACAAGGACAGAACAAACAAAAGTTAGTCCAGCAGTCAGCAGTCCCCTAGACCTACCACCATTGATAGATGCAAATTTTATTGTTTTATCAGGTTAACTTTTTCAAAAATAAAAAAGTATATAAATTACCATTCAAAATTTGGAGTCATTAAGACTTTTAAAAATGTTTCTGAGATTTGTCTGATGCTCTGTATCTGCAATAAATAAATATAAATATAATAAATTTAAAATAAATTTATTTTTAAATATTTTTGAATTCCTGTGATTGTGTTTCTTACAGTCATTACTCCACAGTCTTAGTATAACACAATCCTTCAGAAATCATTATAATATGCTGATTTGCTGCTCAAAAACATATTATTATCAATCTTGAAAACAGTTGTACTGCTTTTGTGTCAAAACCATGATCATTATTTTCCCCAGTATTCTATGATGAATCACAAGTTCAAAAGAAAGCATTTATTTGAAATAGAAATCTTCTGGAACATTATAAAAGTATTTATTGTTACTTCTGATCAATGTAATGTGTGTACTAAAAAAAAATTACATTTCTTAAACAAAAAAAATTTCCCCAACCCAGAATATCTGACCCTAAACTTTTGAACGATTGTGTAAAACAATATAATAGAGCAGCATGAACTTACTGCCTAACAAAAGGTCAAACAGGTTTTGAACAACAGGAGGGAGAATAAATGACAGAATTTTCATTTTTTGGTGAACCACTCCCTGCAAAGCTTAATGTATCCTCAAAAGGGCCTTCACAGCAATGAAACAAAAAAAGTTCCAATAGCACGACTACCCATTCAGCAGAGGTTCATTTCTATTTAATAGCTTTAATTTTCCCACCCTTTAAAAAGTTAGCTACGCAGTCTATTATAAGATCTATAATTTACGCATCAGTCTGGTCACCAAGTCTGGTCGTGAGAACAAAACTGGGTTTTAAATAATGCACAAAGGCACAGTAAGCCATTACGCTTGTGGGTTTTGGGGTAGTGTATTCCTAAGAGTGATAAAACACAGACTTCATTCACATTACACTATATTAGTTGCTAAGATTTACGTAATGAGCTTGAGAAGAAAGAAAATTCCTTTTCTAATGAAATACGGTGCCTGGCTGCAGCTTAGAGTTAATGCTAGATGAATTAAATAGAAAAAAACAACAACACAAAGGTAAGTCAATCGACGCAATAAAGGCCCAATTCTGAAACAAATAGGACAGGAAATTTGTTTACTGTTAAATATAATTCACACAAGTAGTTTTGGGTGGTCTGATGTACAAAAGCCCAACCTTTTGGTTTGCCGTTGACCCTGTATCAGCGTAAAAGGGTAACGGTAATACAATTTGCTCAGCACATTTTCGATTTTGCCGGGAAAAGTCTTGTTTAACCAGGCGGATCGGAGTGCTCCTGCAGAGAGCCTGAAGTTTCATGAGCTGCTTAAATGAGTTGTAATCGAGCGATCGCCGAGGCGTGAAATATGATTTTAGCAGCATGAGATGAATAATACAGCACATTAAACAACGCATCAGGAGAGCGCTGATATGTACATTACATAAACACTTCACTCCTACGTCAGGTTTGGAGTGAGCAGGGTCAGTTCAAAGCTTTAGAGGTTGTAAACCAAGCAACTCGCACAAAGAGGCCGGCCATGAACACTAAATGTAGTGCAAGTGTTGCTAATGTTTGGCTTGATGCGTTTGACTGTAGAGCCGACTGCAAAACTAATGATCTCAGCTCTATTTGAATGTTTTTGGAGGTTTGCCATTGGCTTACTGTTGCGATATGTGCCATCTTGCTAATAAAAGCCACAGTTTTCCTTGAGGCACAAACAACAACATATATTTGAGTACAGTAAAGGCATACATCCAAACCAAGTATTTTTCCACTCTATTACATTGAAAACAGAAAAGGGTGTTTAAACGTTAACCATAAACTAAAAACATGTCAGGCTTTTGCTGGATGAACAGGTCTGTGCACTGTGAAATCAAACTATGAATAAAAACGCGAAGAGCAAAAAGGATACGGATATTTCTGTCAAGGAGGATGCATTTCAAAGGGTTAAGCTTTCATTATGTGGGTGGTTTAGTACAGTATTGATGTTGGTGTGTTTGCTATTAAAGGGTTTACTTTACATGTTATTTTGCTATCAGCATTTGCTTTGAAGCTTTAATAATTCACTTCATTATGATAGTGATATAAGGGGGGGGGGGGGATTATGGGCTTGGATTATGTCATTTTAATAGCAACTGAACTCAAAATAATCCAGAAACGTAATTAGAAGTGGGTACTTAAAAGATTGGATCTTAAAATATTCCTATTATAATACAGTATATCACAAAGTAAAATCAATCATGTAAATGAAATATTCTAAGCTCCTGTATCATAATAGTTCCTGTATCCTGTAAACGTGTATGTGTGTCATTCGTTTAAAACTTTTATTCGAGCTGTAAGTACATCATTTGTAGCTTGCTTCCCCTGAAATGTGTAAATAAAGGTTCTTGAAAACTGAGTCTGTTCTGAGTCTAATTTTCATAACAAATTTTTGCATGTTAAAAAATAAATACGACCTCATGTTGTGTCAATCACGTTTACAAAATGCCTCCCAAAATTGTGTCCGTCATAAAAAAATTTGGATCGGGTTCGAGTTTCTGCGTTTTTCGCATCCGTAGCAATCATTTTGAAATGTGTTTTGACAATTCAGAGCCACCATAAAAGCGAACGCCAAAATCCAGAATGGATGGTCTTCTTTTTAATATGTGGCTCAAGTGCTGCTAGCAAAGCATCAAAAAAAATTTTTAAACATTTTCATTAATACGCATCGGACTCAGTGTGCAAGATTTCTGTGTGTGATGCATTTTTAGAATGACGAATATGAAAAACGCATACGAACATTTCAGAGTCGTTGTGCAAGGACCTTTACTCTGCATTGTAATCAAAACATTGTTGTTTGTTTAAGGATTCAGACTAACATGGAAACAGGGGTTTAACTAATAGCGTGAGTATAGGGCGTGGTTATGTTTGGAATGGGTGGGGCAATCCAACCAATTAAAGACATAGTTTTTGAGAAACCTGTTTGAAAATAATTACTAACCTTCATGAAGCACTTGAAAAAGTTGTGTTAATTGTTTATAAGAAATGTTGCTAAATTAACAAAAGTTCTGCTTAATGCATAAGTGTGTAAAATTGAACAGAAATGCTTTCTACTCTTGTTCTGCACAAGAATGATTCCATTTTAAATATATTTCTAACAATAAGCATTAATAACTACACTGTAAACCATAATGTTGTCACTAACAAAGCAATCATAATTTATAATTAATTTAACATTACTAAAAATAGCAATAACTCAAATAAGGTATATTTAATTATTTAGCAGGAAAATCTTTCAAGTTAGAATTATAAATGTTAAGAACTCACAATTACAATTTATTTACTGTAAATCATTGAATCTGTCTCTGATTAATCTGATTGGCAGATAATACAATTGCACAAATGGTAGGTAGACGTTAAATATGTATACATTTTCTTAAGTGCAGTTCACCCAAAAATGAAAATTCGGAGTTTCTATCTTCTATCTTCTTTCTTCCTATGGAAGTCAATGGCTACCGTCAACAGTTTGGTTAACATTGTTCTTCAAAATATCTTCTTATGTGTGTAACAGAAGAAAGAAACTCAAACAGGTTTGGTTTGGAAGTTATTGGGGGCAAGTAAATGATGACAGAATTTTCATTTTTGGGTAAACTATTTCTTTAAATCTTATACTTTTTTCAAGACATAAACGTGTTTGAGTTAATACGTTTTTGTCAGAACATTGTTGATTTTCCCGATCAAACTTTGCAAATGTTTGTGACAATATGCACTAATGACTAACACTCCAGTTTTGTCTATAATTCTAATAATACGCACTAATGACTACTGGCACAAATATGACTTCAGTTTTAACTATATTTCTAATAATAATCTCTAATGACTAGTGGTATTGCAGTCACAGTCATTATTGAAGGCCACTGAACAGTAAACACAATACTCTCATCAGCCCATGGCCACAGACTTGGATCATGTCCATTGCTGTCAGACAAGCTATTGAATGTCACAATCTGACATTTGAGAAAGAAACTCTTTAAGTAAACAAACAAAATAACCAGGGATTTTTCTTGAAAGCAACTTAAGCATTTAATAAAACAACAAAAACTGATTTGACGTTCATTATTTTCCCTCTAAAATCTAACTCCTAATTATCTGAAGATACCAAAAACCCATGCAAACAACCATAATAAAATGATTAATTACCCTCACGCTCACTCATTGTTCTCTGAGAGCTGTTTTACATAATGCCTGTGCTTTCGTGTGATATTCCGTCTAATTAATTAAGAACTCTGCGCGTCAGAACAACAAACACACACAAGTTAATTCAGTGCTCATGGTTGTGTTAATTTTTTTAACAAAATATGCTAAAATTCATAAGCAAGCATATTTGAAAAAATGTTTTAAGTCATTAAAAAGTAGCCAAGCAAAAAACTTGTACCTGAAAGGGCGTTTGTCCTCGGTAGTTTTTGACGTCTTTGATGGCTCCTCGAACCAGAAGAACCCTGGCACACTTTTCCTTCAGAAGAAAAGCAGATGATAGAGAAATGAATTCAATGTGATCCAACTCAAGAAAACGTTCTACTATCTGATTCTCGACCTTCTAAGAGCTAAATTAGAGACGTCACAAGGTATCCCGCCTCACCCAGATCCAAAAGTGACAGGCTTCGCCCTCAGCTTTGTGAAGTCCAATTCAAGTGTGACGCTACAGTAAAGTCTACACCCAAAGAGAAAGAAGATGGGGGCTCTGCAGCAATGCATATGTGCATGTGTGAACGTGAATGTGAGAACCAAAAGCAGAAAGACAGAGAGAGAGAGAGCGAGCGAGAGAGATCCAGGGCTCTGTAGCTCTCCAGCCCACTATATCCAGCTGGATTCAACAGCCCACCCACGGAATGCCTCACCACTAAACCGACACACACACAATCGCACACATTCACACACCTCCATTGCCTTCTCCTCCTACCTTCCTTCTAATACTAGTTTCACAGCTGCTGCCAGCCCTTGTATATGAGACATAATCACATGTGAGGATGCGGCTTCTATTCCCCGCACATTAAAATATCCCTGGCCTGCATTTGGCACCGGTTACGGGTTCCTTGTTGACATGGTGACGGATCGGCGCAATCGGGGTTTATTTGGCATCGCAAACGGGTTCCTTGTTGACATGGTGAGGCTCGATCGGCGCGAGAACCTGCCCTTGACTGCGGGGTTGTGTCGCAAACAAACTGACCAACCCTGCCCTTGACTGCAAATGAAGCATCTTTGACCAACGGGACAAATGCCAAAGGCTAGTCATGCGTCAACTTTAATAACAGCTCGTTGTGGCCGATCATTGCAGATGTGTGCTTCAAATAATGACCCCATTGGTCGGTTCAGGGTGGACATGGCATCGCGTGACCAGCAGTGAACTCAAGAGCCTCCACAGATCAATAAATGACACTTATGACACAATAAATGACGCATCAGCAGAGCCATTTTCACACCTTAAATAAACTTAATTTTCTAGTCATAAGATCAGAGGAGGACAATTGCGATTTGTTTCAAGAGTATTTAAAGGCATCAGCAATTCAGAATCATAGAAAAGCAATTAAAGAAGACAACGTGAATTTCTTGAATTTTGTTTTCATGGTCAACGCCACAATTTATTTACTTGATTAGTTCTAGAAATTGAAGTTAATTATTTAAAAATCATACAATGTGATTTTCTGGATTTTTTTGGGGATTCTGTCTCTCACAGTTGAGGTGTACCTACGATGAAAATTACAGATCTCTCCATTCTTTGTAAGTGGGAAAACTTGAAAAATCTGCAGTGTTTCAAATACTTATTTGCCCCACTGTATATATACACACTCACCGGCCACTTTATTAGGGACACTTGTTCAATTCAAAGCAACAGTAACTCAAATAACCACTTGTTACAACCAAGTTATGCAGAATACCATCTCTGAACGCACAACACGTCGAACCCTGAAGCAGATGGGCTACAGCAGCAGAAGACCACACCGGGTGCCGCTCCTGTCAGCTAAGAACAGGAAACGGAGGCTACAATTCGCACAGGCTCACCGAAATTGGACAATAGAAGATGGGAAAAACATTGCCTGGTCTGATGAGTCTCGATTTCTGCTGCGACATTCAAAGATGGTAGGGTCAGAATTTGGTGTAAAGAACATGAAAGCATGGATCCATCCTGCCTTGTCTCAACGGTGCAGGCTGGTGGTGGTGGTGTAATGGTGTGGGGGATATTTTCTTGGCACACTTTGGGCCCCTTAGTACCAATTGAGTATCATTTAAACGCCACAGCCTACCTGAGTATTGTTGCTGACCATGTCCATCCCTTTATGACTACAGTGTACCCATCTTCTGATGGCTACTTCAAGTACATTAAACACTTCTCTTATAGAAAACTACAGACCTGTCTCTCTCCTTCCATTCATAGCCAAAACACTCGAATGAGTTGTCTTCATCCAGGTCTCATTGTTTCTTTCACAGTTCAACAAACTGGACGCTCAGTCAGGTTTCAGCAGTGGCCATTCAACTGAGACTGCGCTACTCTCAGTCACTGAAGCCCTGCGAATTGCAAAAGCTGATTCCAAATCATCAGTCCTCATTCTGCTGGATCTATATGCCGCTTTTGACACTGTCAATCATCAGATCCTCCTGTCCAGCCTCTCATCACTGGGTATCACTGGGATTCCACTTCGCTGGTTTGAATCCTATCTCACTGGTCGGTCTTTCGGGGTGGCCTGGGGAGGGGAGGTATCCAAAGCACATCAATTGGTCACTGGGGTTCCCCAGGGATCGGTTCTTGGACCCCTCCTCTTCTCCACATACACTACATCACTGGGTGCCATCATACAGGCACATGGCTTCCCCTACCATTGCTATGCTGATGACACACAGCTCTATCTCTCGTTTCGACCAGATGATCCAACGGTAGCTGCACGGATCTCAGGCTGCCTGGCGGACATCTCGGCATGGATGAAAGAACATCACCTACAGCTAAACCTGGCAAAGACTGAGCTTCTTGTCTTCCCTGCCACTCCAACTCTACAGCATGACTTCACAATCCAGTTAGGTTCATCAACAATTACCCCATCAGCTTCGGTCAGAAATCTTGGTGTAATCTTTGATGACCAGCTGACCTTCAAAGAGCACATTGCGAAGACTGCTCGATCTTGCAGGTTTGCACTACACAACATCAGAAAGATCAGGCCCTTTCTGACAGAGCATGCTGCACAACTTCTTGTCCAGGCCTTTGTCATTTCTAGGCTGGACTACTGCAATGCTCTTCTGGCTGGACTTCAAACACAATCAAACCTCTACAAATGATTCAGAATGCAGCGGCACGACTGGTCTTCAACGAGCCCAGAAGAGCCCATGTTACACCTCTCTTTGTCTCCTTGCACTGGCTACCAGTTGCAGCTCGCATCAAGTTCAAGACACTGATGCTTGCATATAGAACAACCACAGACTCAGCACCCGCCTACTTCCACTCACTATTACGAATCTACATCCCCTCCAGAAGTCTGAGATCTGCTAGTGAGCGACGCCTAGTGGTACCATCACAGAGAGGCTCAAAATCACTCTCCAGAACATTCTCGTTCACTATTCCTGGCTGGTGGAATGATCTTCCCACCCCATCAGGAATGCTGGATCCCTGTCAACCTTCAAGCAACAACTGAAAACTCATCTCTTTCAACACTACTTGACTTCATCATAAAAAAAATACTTTCCCTTTTTCTAAATCTTCATCTTTCTCTTTATCTTTCTCTCCTTCCCTTGCTAGCTTGTACTTATTTGAACAATGCCTGAGACTTGTTGTTACGAGCACTTCCTCTGTCTGTTTGCCTCTTCAAGATTATTCGCTTTATTTATTCCCCAATTGTAAGTCGCTTTGGATAAAAGCGTCTGCAAAATGACTAAATGTAAATGTAAATAGGATAATGCACCATGTCACAAAGCTCAAATTCTCAAATTTCTTGAACATGACAATGAGATCACTTTACTCAAATGGCCTCCACAGTCACCAGATCTCAATCCAATAGAGCACCTTTGGGATGTGGTGGAACGGGAGATTCGCATCATGGATGTGCAGCCGACAAATCTGCAGCAACTGCGTGATGCTATCATGTCAATATGGACCAAAATCTCTGAGGAATGTTTCCAACACCTTGTTGAATCTATGCCACGAAGAATTAAGGCAGTTCTGAAGGCAAAAGGGGGTCCAACCCGGTACTAGCAAGGTGTACCTAATAAAGTGGCCAGTGAGTGTGTATATATGAATATAAATTTAATTTAGCAGTTTAACTTTACATATAACTGAAAGATTTTATATAATAAATATATAAATGTAAACTAAAGCATTCAATTTAAAAATGTATTTAATATATACTTAAACTAGAAATACGAACTTAAACCTCTATCAAAAATATATAAATGTATAAATATATATTTTTTTCTTTTCTTTTTTGGAAAATTATGAAAAATTATAGTCTTTCCAGTTCAATATAATAGCTCTAGGTGATACCTAAAATAGGCCTATATAACTATATTTTTATAGTTATTTCATTTGACAGACTGAGTGACAGACGTACAGTTTGTTCAATTTTAAAATTAGATTTTAAGATAGTATAACAAATTAAACTCTACATTTATTTCTCACTTTTTCAGATCTCATATATAAACCTTTACTAGAAGGAGACAAAAGAACAATAAAAAAGTGGGATACACTGTGGATGTGGGATCAATACGGCCTACGACACAGCAGGAATATGATGTTATATACGGAGCGACAGTGAATACTTCTAGCGCTAGCAGTTCCAGCAGACAATGGTGCCCATGCTGTGACCCCGAGCCGATGGAGCAGACTAGATCTCCCACAGTGGAAACATAAGGTGATTATCTGCCTGGCTGCTTAGTGTCGTGAACGTAATGGCCCGTTGTCCATTCATAAACACTGAATGCTGGTGCTAATAGTCATGAATGTTCCAGCTGATTCCAGCTCAGCTTGAGGTTTTATCATTGATTGAATAGGAGACAATGGTGAGACCAGTGTAATTAGTGGCAGTCGATCATAGGCATTTTTACAAATGAACATGGCATCATTTCAGCCCTACGAGACAAAGATATATATATATATATATATAAAATTACAATTAATCGTGATTAATCACATTCAAAATGAGTTTTTGTTTACATAATATATGTGTGTATTGTGTATATTAATTATGCATATATAAATACACACACATACATGTATATATTTTGAAAATATGTATATGTAATTGCATGCATATATATATATATATATATATATATATATATAAAATATAAACACAACATATTAATCTTAAATATATATGTGCATGTATGTGTATTTGTATAGGCTATACATAATAAATATACACAGTCCACACACATTTGTGCTGTAAACAATACCTTTTATTTTGGATGCAATTAGCCGCGATTAATTGTTTGACACCACTGATATATATATATAATTTTTTTAATAAAATATTTTATAATATTTATGAATACTATTTTGAATTATGTATTTTATTATAATACTATTTATTACTTGTTTTTTTATCAGTGACCCCAAAATAGTACAGAATCCTAAAATGATTTTGTTTTCAGATAATTTTTTACAATAATTACATTTAAATACTGTAATGTATACTATAATTTAATAATTTAACTGACATTATAAAATTTGATATAGATACAAATATATACTAGAACATCTCACTTATATACCAATTAATTTTTTTTTTTACACATTTTTAACTTATATACTAGCATACTTATTTACTTGCAGATTTTGTATATAAATCTTCATAAGACCATGAAAAAAATAGTTTTCCAGTTAACATTAGCTCTATCATGCATTAAAACTTTTTTTTTTCCATCCTGAAGATTCCCTGCTGCACTCAATCTCAGCTCTCGGGCCCTGGGGCCATTGATTTTCCCCTCGAAACGCTATTGATCCACAAAGAGAAAACAACATTTTATATATTCTCCTATTGACAGTGTATTCTGTTGTATGACACCAATAAGCTCTGTTTATTGACTGTTTAATGGAGCTGACTTTGGACAGTGTGTGTACATACCTGTTTGTACAGAGCGCAGATATGGAGAGCCGTATTCCCAGAAGCATTTTCCACATGCATGTCAGCTCCGTAGAACAAGAGATGCTCCAGGTGCTGAATGTGGCCGTATCGACAAGCCTGACGAACAAAATAGGAACGACTAGTTTCACACAGCATATCATTTTAGTGAGAAAAATGTGCAAAGAGATTTCATAACAGTTTCTGCTGAAAGAAAAGCTTTTGTGAGCCCTTAAAAATTCATGCAGCAGTCTTTTGAAACATAAAAACATTATTAAGCCTTCAGTACGCTGTCATCTCTTATTTTTCAAAGGGTTTAAAAGTAAACCACACATGCTGCTTTTCCGTTTTCCCAGTAGAGTGCGATCAAAAACACCACGGAAACAATTTGACTGGCATCCTGCAGTCCACCTGTCACAACACTAGATGTCAGTACGCCGTCACAGCAGATGGACTTGATGATGTGTTCAACTAGTTTGATCTCGTCATCTGTTCGTTAATTGAACAAAGCTGCTCTATTATAAACTCCACTGATGCATATATTACCCCACACTCAACATGTTTAGCCAACAGAAAGCGTTTTCATTGATTGTCACCAGCGAACTACTCGTAACGTGAAAGAAAGCGGCACCTGGTGGATCTCGTGCCAGCCGTTCTCATCGTGGCATCCCGCGCTGGCATGGGCACGCAGAAGGACCTCGCAGCAGCTCGGGTCTCCCCCTACAGTCACTGTGTGGTAGAGAGGAGTCAAACCCTGCTGGTCCTTATAGTCTGCAGACGCTCCCAAATCCAACATAGTCTGCAGAGAGAAAAGAGGATTAGGTTTCCTTCAGAGAGGAAAATACACCAAATATGACCCCCCCCCCCCCCCACACACACACACACACACATGATTGTAAAGCGCTTTGGGTGTACAGCAATACACAATAAAGCGCTATATAAATGCATCATTCATTCATTATGATTATGTTTTAGCAGAGCCTTGTTTTCTGGAAGGGTCTTAAAGGATGAAAGGACTATTTTTTCTTGGCTGCTGTCTTTCACGTCACAGCTCAGGATAGCTGCTAGTGATGGGTTTGGGACTGTGTGTTGGGACTTTTTCAGCTTTTTTAATGTCCATGTGTGACAAGGCAAATAAAAAATAAAGGATTCTTGGCTTTTCACTGCTGTTTAAATGTTTGGGGTTGGTAAAAGTTTTAATTGTTTTTGAAAAAAGACTTTAAACCTCAACAAGGCAGCATTTATTTGGTAAAAACACACTAGAAAGTTGTGAAATATTTATTTTTGTTTTATATTTTAAAATATAATTTATTCCTATGATGGAAAAGCTGAATTTTCAGCATCGTTATTCCTGTCTTGAGTGTCACATGATCCTTCAGAAATCATATTAATATGCTGATTTGCTGCTCAATAAACATTTCATATTATTAGCATCAATGTTTAAAGCTGCTTAACTTTTTTTCTTATGGAAACCAGGATGGATTTTTAGAATTATTTAATAAATACAATGTTCAAAGCAACAGCCTTTATTAGAAATGGAAAACTTTGTAAAATTATAAATGTATTTATTGTCACTGTAGATTAATTTAATGCATCCTTGCTGGACGGCATGCACTGTATAATAATAAAATACAATCTTTGGTGACCCCAAACTTTTGAACAGCATTGTATATCAGAAAAAGTGTCTTGATTTGTAACCAATCATTAAACATTCACTTAACATTTTGGTTGCCAAACACAACAAAACTTATGAAGCATAACAAATATTATAAACTTTTAATGAAAAAGAAGTAATGTGAACATGTATGTAAAACACATATATGTATGTAAACGAATGTGCTTGATTTATTATTTTTTAAGATAATGCCTTTGGGATTTCTTATTCAATTTTACACAGCCAAGCAGTTTAATAAGTACATTTTTGTTTTGTAACTAAATGAACTACAAGTTATTTTTCCCTCTAAAATTACGAAACTCAGCCACTCGGTAATGAAAATAGGAAATCTATGGCTCTAGCACTTCGAACTGACATAAACTAAGATTCTGCATGAAGCCTTTTTAAATAAATGGCCAGCAAGCAATATACTGCAAGAGCAGCGGTAGACAGGGAATTGTGTTTTACAATATCCAGGACACAAAACAGTGGTACATCAGCAGTATTACTTCCAATGGTTGTCAAGGGAAGAAAACAACAATGAAATAATAAAAAAAATTACTGATTCATTTTTAAATAAACAAAACAGAGTGTGCTTTGAATAAAAGTACAATATGTCAAAGTAATGAATGTACTGTAAACTCTGCAGCATCACTGACACTGTAAGATATCACTGTACTGCTCTGTTTTAGATCACCAGCAGTTATTCTTACAAAAAAACACACAAGAAGACGATCACTCTAACACAGCCATAAACTCATGCCGCCGTTTAGGATGAGGTCATTGATTACCTTAAGAGCTATCTGGTTCTTTGCCCTGGCTGCTTTGTGCAGGGCAGTCATCCCATCCCGAGAGCGGAAATCTAAATGAGCCCCGCCGTTTTTCAATGTAACTATAATCTCCAGCATATTGTCCAGGTGGGCCGCAAGGGTTAGTGGTGTCTCTGCAGACCAGAAGCACAAAAACAAGTTCATTAAAACGCATTAGGTAAATCTCTCCTAATAAAAGTAAGATGTTAGTCAAGGGATTTGTGTTTTATCAAAACAATAAATTTAATTTAATGTATAATATTGGACTATATTGGATACTTGGCGTCACAGTTGTGCAAAACCATAAAAAAATAGAATATAAATGATATTGTGAGACTGTAATTGCATCTTTATCTGTGACATTAGACAATGTCAATATAAAGATACAATTAAAAATATAAATACCTTGTAAAAGTTTGGGTACACTAACATTTCTTTTTTCAAAAAAAAAAAAATGTGTATTTATTGTTACTTTTTTTTTACTTTTATAAATAAAATTGTACTTATTCAGCTAGGATTACATAGGCCAAATTAGACCGTTATACTGTTTCAAATGTTTTCTATGTCAAATAAATGTTGTTTTGAACTTTCTCTTCATCCAAGAATCTTGAAAAAATATGATTTTCCCAAAAATGTCAAGCAGCACAACTGTTTTTAACTTTAATAATTAGAAAGAATGTTTCTTAAGCATCAAATCGGCATTTTAGAATGATTTCTAAAGGATCATGTAACACTTAAGACTGGAATAATGTGTGCTGAAATTCAGCTTTGCGTCACAGGAATAAATTACATTTTAAAATATATTCAAATAGAAAACTTATATTTTTCACAATATTGCTGCTTTTAATTTTTAATCAAACAAATGCAGTTTTGGTGAACATAAGAGACTTCTTTCAAAAACATTAAGAATCTTACTGACCCCAAATTTTTAAATAATAGTGTATATAAATATAATAAAATATTAACTAACATAATAAACCGTATTGTTCTTTTGCAGCAGAATACATAGATTCGAATATATTGACTATTAGAGTACAGGCCCATTCACACCAAGCACGATAACGATAAAGATAACGATAATGATATAGTTTTAAAAATCGTTGCAATATTAAAGAATAGCAGAGTCCACACCACAGCTATAACGATAAAACGATACAAACATTGACAGCCAATCAGAATCCTGCTATAAGGAGCTCGTGAATTTGAAACGGCAGACGCACATGCGCTTAGAAAAACAGACAATATCATTCGTCGGTGTGGACGCTAATATCGTTATCTTTATAGTTATCGTTCTTGGTGTGAACGGGGCTTTAGAGTATACTTTTAGTATTGTACAGATTTATAATATCTGCCATCATATCCATTAAAAAAAAACAGGATTACTGCTAATGGTACTGCTGTATTCCTAATAATACATGCAATGCAATACAGGATATGGCCATGAGATTAAATCAGTGAGTAAATACTTTAAAGATAAACTGCTGAAATACAATGTAATGGACCGACTACACCCTATTGATTAAAGTAATCAATCTGGAACTGTAGCTTGGGAACAAAACCTGGATAGTTATTTATGTGCAATTTTGGAGTTTATCTGCTATGCATCCCATACCGCCAGTTTCAGGGTCATGATAGTTGGGATCCAACCCTCTTTCCAACATCGTGGAGACTTTGTCCACCTGATGATGCTGGATATACTCCATAAACTTCCTCAAGTTGACCTAAGAGAGAGAACAAGAATGCAGGTGAGGTTAAACGAGAAACACTGACAGCTAATGATTGAGGAGGAAGTTAAGAAACAAGAGCGAGTGATGGGAATGAATGGTTGACAAGAGTGTGAAGGGTCTCTGCTCACTTCCTCTCTCATGTTGAGATCTCTGGGACACACATGCCGCGATACAAGGCTGGATAAAAATAGATAGGAGAGCAGCTCCCAGTACAGAGACATCAGAGAGAGAGAGAGGGCGAGAGAGAGAGGGAGCACAGCTGATTTGCCTGGCAAGGCAAAGAGTTAGAGACCACTTGGCAAGCTACGGCATGCTACGAACACACGTCAACTCTTACGCACAACCCAGTACACGCACGAAGACCTCCAACACAATAGAGTAAGTGCCATATTTGCACAAAGCAAATGAGTTTGCATTATTTAACTTTTGGATCCCGTCCTACCAACACTAGCTTTCAATAATTCACACCTTGATGCTTGCTAACAACTTTAATCCCATTAGGCTAACTACAATGTAGAGATGTCACCTAGCGCAATGACAAAATTCACCGTCTTACACTGTAAAAAGTATTTTGTGAGTGTTAGCTTACAAAAATCACCTAAAACTGGTTTATTCATTCAGAAATATTGTAATAAATATGAATAATTAAATCTGAAAATGTTAGTGATTAGGGTTTGAGTGGTTAGCATAGTTAGCATGGTTAGCCTCAGCTGGGAATTGCCGTAACTATACTTTTTTATGGTTAAAAAAGCATTTCTCGTTGATAGTCATTCGAAAGTAGCCATATATTCTGATCAAATACATTGTCTGCAACATATGCAAAATTTCAAAAAATTGCTTAGAAACGCATATTATTCTGTCAGCTACCTTTGTCGCCATAGTCAAGTCAAGTCACTGGCCAGACAAAATCAGCATCATAGTGCAGTTGCTTAAATGGCTTGTCCACGCTCTTGTGGTGTCACAACGTTGCAAGATGTTATTTTTCATGCAGTTTCAGAGTGAGTCACATGGCATTTAAGTTCAGGTGAGCTCAGTTTTCATTGACTTGAAGTCATAATAAAGACTGGGTGTTCAGATCACTTTTAGAAGCATATACCTTTTCTCAGCTTTGCACAGTATTTGTTTTAAGGCACTATATAACTGAATCGTTATAAATTTGTCATAATTGATATAGTGTGTTTTAGAAATAGTAATTACATACATTTGATCTACTGCAAACACTTCATCCACTGCATCCGCCGTGTTTTCTCACTGACAAACCAGGATGATCAGGATAATTAAGTCTCCCACTTAGTTAAAAAATTGTGGTGGCGTTCATGTGCATTAAACTTTTAAATGCAAATCTTTCCAAAATAACCAAAGATGCAGAATGAATTTATGCGCCAGCCGAGCAACTACCATTGAGTTAAAACAGCCGGCTTTCTTCATTTAGTACAGTTCTCCTTGGGTTACGCCAATAAAAAAATATTTTTAAGAGTCAGATCAGGTAGAAATGTCTCTTTACGGAAACAACTCTTCATTTGTTATTATTCAGTCAGATTTGAAAAGCAAACCCCTGTAAGTATTTGCTTCCATTGCATTTATAATGCACCGACATTCTGTATGATCTGAGGTGAATATCTGCTCATCTGAAACAAGGACGTACATAAAGCTGTTCCTACGTCATCCTTTACAAACCCTGCCGGCTTATAATATAATAACTTATTAAGGGAGCTTGAAAGCTCAGAGCAATGAGAGGGAGAGTTTTAAATGCTGAGGGAAGCAGTGTGGGGACGGGAGATAAATAGGCTGAGCAATAAAGAGAAAGAGATCGAGCACAGCACGGGACATACAGTGCTGGAAGAAGCCGGCAATTAAAACTTGGTTCGGCGCTTCGGATCTGCTTTTAGGGAGGAGTGTAGAATAACCTCCTCTGGTGATTGCAAAAACGCTCATGACCACAGAGGAAAAACTGTCCGAAACACTAAAACGTCAACATCAATGACCATCTCGACCCGAAAATCCTGCTAAGTCCAAGTGTATGCAAATGTTCCGGTCTGCTGCATTATTTAGCAGCAGACTCTAAAATGAATGTTGTGTGCTAGATATTCAATCCTAGTGACTGAAAACTAGATTTTCGAATATTTATTTCCTGTTTTAACAGCCATATCCTAAGACACCCTCTCCTGCTTGCAATTAAGCAAATAGCTTCCTTTTGATATGTATGTAAAAGACTCAATTATCATAACGGAAAACAAGTTAGTCGCCACCTGCGCGTCCAATAAAATAG
Source organism: Ptychobarbus kaznakovi (assembly GCA_027422405.1). NCBI lineage: Eukaryota > Metazoa > Chordata > Actinopteri > Cypriniformes > Cyprinidae > Ptychobarbus > Ptychobarbus kaznakovi. The sequence continues at coordinate 36,108,996 of CM049796.1, forward strand.
ACACATTTTTGACAAATATGCATAGTAAGCTAATCTACATATGTCAAAGCAAAATTTTTACCAAAGAAAAAAAGTCTTACCGGTGTATGGAGTTTTTCAATTTGCTTTTCGTTGACGTTTGGCTGCTGGTAGACTCTGCTCTTGTAGCGGAACTACAATTAAATCAGAGAGAAAAATACAGTCTGTTTATATGCTAAATTGGTTTTAATTTATAAATTAATAAGTATTTAGTTAAATAAACATAAATAAACATTTTGCCGTAAAATACACTTTCAATAATCTAGAGATAATACAGCTTTAACCAAAAAATGGTGAAAAAAATGATTACAAATATCATGGTACCTTAATAAGACAATTATTTAGAACGCTATTTTATATCAGAGCACTACATTATTATGCTACCATTCACGTTTTTTGTAATCAAGAGGGCATGCAAATAATGTCTTTAAATAACATATAATCTTTAGCTCAAACTAATGATAAAATAGAAATACAGGTGCAATTTGTAATTTGTTGAGATAGTGAATTGGTGGGTTTTTGTTAAATGTGAGCCAAAATCATCACAATTAAAAGAACCAAAGACTTAAACTACTTCAGTCTGTGTGCATTTAATTTATTTAATACACGAGTTTCACAATGAGTTGAATTACTGAAATAAATGTACTTTTCCACGACATTCTAATTTATTGAGATGCACCTGTATGTTTCATTATACTTCATTTGTAGCTCTTTTTGGCCGGTCGCTGCCTTGATAGTGATATGATTATATCAGGCCCTGAGGCTTGAATGAACATACAGAACTACAAAAGGTTCCTGTGACACCAGTCTGACATCAGCCTTTTCAGAGAGAGCTGAGAATGCTCCTGTACAGAAAGCACATCTCAAAGAAGGACGCCAGCCTCATATCCCTGCATCGGTAGCAATTTATAGCAGTTATCATCACTGTCAAACTATTTTGTCATTGGGATCATCCTTGACATAAATAATAAATATGAATGGATATTTACACTCACAATTAAATTATTTTCACTTATAACTTATAATGATCCCTTATGATCACTTATTTTAATTACTGTTCAGGTTGATTACCACAAAAAACTATTAGGAGTTTTTTTTATAAATAATATTGAATAAAAACAACAACAATAAAATGCTGTATTGGTAGAAATTTAAAGCAGTTATCATCACTGTTTTAATTGTGATATTCTTTGACATAAATAATACATCTAAATTATATTTTTACTCTAAAATAAATAATTTTGATAATTATTAATTATTGTCAATGTTGATTAAACAACAACAAAAAAAATAATTCAGATTATTTTATTTAATTGAAAAATGTATAAATAATATTAAATAATAAAAACAACAAAAACAATAATACAATCTGTGTTTATAGTAATGCATTTACAATGTAAATCTATTTAAGCATATTACACTCCCAATAAAATTATTTTGCTTATTATGAGAAACAAGATTATAAATTATTATGTTGATTACCAATTCTGATGATCAAATTATTGTACAAATAATGATAATAATAATAATAAATATTTTTGAAAAAATAAAAACAATTCAATGAAAACAATAAAAGCCAATCCTCTCTGACATAATAAATATGCATGGTCATTTTTTTCTCAAAATAAAATTATTCTGATTGCTTATATTAACCATTGTTCATAATTAGCACAGAAATCAATTTTGGTTTGTTCCTTAATTTAATAAAAACACGAATAAATAAATAAATAACAATAAAACAATGATAAAATTAGTTTTTATACTAATGTTCTGTCAATGGAAGTCCAGGGGGCAAGTACACTGGATTTAAAAGCAGAAATGCATAGCTCACATATTTGTCAAGCACTTCAATTGATTGTTTTATAAAACAAATATGTGCTATTTGAGCTTTAAAGTTCAGTGATGGCACTACTGTCTAGGCAGATTAACTTCTAGTTCAGCGTCTCCCAGCATAATTCCTGTGGATGATTGTGGAAGTGCTTTGCAGATAGTGACGTCCCTTTCTGGTATCTTTGCACATATTGTGTCAAAGTTACATCATAGATCGAGCTTAAGTTGACTCCGCAACATTCAAGCAACAAACCAGTGACGCGTTACCTCAAGGGTCGGAACGCCTTTATTGGTGGATAGCGGATAGTCTCTCAGGGGCCGCTCTTCCTCCAGGAAACCACTCTCCCTCCCGTCCACCGCTGGCTGGAAGAGCCCGTAGTTGAGCACATCCCGCAGACTCTGTGTGAGTGTACACAGGATCTGCTGCTTAGCAACCCATACTGTGGCATCAGCACTGAACCTCATGGATTTCTGGCAAAGCCACAGAGAGAGAAAACGAGAGAAAGACAGAGAAACGCTCTATCAAGCCATAGCAGGTGTACAGATTAACTAGGGGAAAACAATTGTTGGCTAAAATATTCAAAAGGGAGAAAACAACAAGAGAAAACAAATCATGTGTTAGGACGTTATTTGGTGTTGGTTGACTGACAGAATGACATTTTATGATTAAAATAAAATTTAAATGGTTATATCATACATTTTTTTAGCATTTTTGTGGGTCCCTGAGGTCATTATTTCATTTCTTGTGAACATTTCAACTCTTTTTTTGGCCTCACAAATGAACCAGTAATAAGTGTTTAGGTGCAGACGCATTATTGAAATGTCAGTGGGCAGAAAAGATTGATTGTCTGTTGTCAATAGAGTAGCGATGTATGAAACAGCTCCCACAGAAGTCACTTTCAAACTAAGTAGTTTTCGGTTGATTAGCTTGAACCCTGGTTGCAAAATTTGGAGAAATCTTTCACCCTCAAACAAAAGTCCCCATTGCATAGATTCCTATTGAAATGACTTGATTTTGCCCTTAGAACCGCTGTAAAAGTGACCACACCTTAAAGGAATAGTTCACACAAAAATTGAAATCTACTCACCCTCGGGCCATAAAAGATGTAGATGAGTTTGATTTGGATAAAGTTTTCATTACATGACATGCTCACCAATGGATGCTCTGCAGTGAATGGGTGCCGTCAGAATGAGAGTCCAAACAGCTGACTAAAACATCACAATAATTTGCAAGTAATCCACACTCGACTCAAATCCATCAAACAGCATCTTGTGAAGCGAAACATTTGTAAGAATGTTTGTAAGAAACAAATCCATCAGAAATATTTTTTTCACTTAAAACATGGTCGTCTTGGTTGAATCAGGGGAAAATATGCATAGATCAAGCACCATTTATAAGTGAAAACAGTCCAAAGCCATTCTAATGTAAATATGCCAGCGGATTATGATGTGAGAGGACAACAAGGGGTGCACTTTTAAACTGGAGAAAGTGTCATTCTGGATTATAGACTCTTGTTTTGACCACAAGTGATGGTTTAAAGTTAAATACCCTAATGATGGATTTGTTTCCTACAAACACACAGCTTTTTGCTTCACAAGATGATAAATGTTGGATGAAGTGGTGTGGATTACTTGTAGACTATTGTGATTTTTTTAATCAGCTGTTTGGACTCTCATTCTGACGGCACCCATTCACTGCAGCTGATCCATTGGTGAGCAAGTGATGTAATGCTAAGTTTCTCCAAACCTGTTCTGATCTCATAAAACGTACTTAAATAATTTAATAAATTCCTTTTTCTGTACTTTTAAAGGCATACAATTATGTTTCGTGTCTTTCCCTTTCAGCAGATGTACACTCTTTCACTTCAGATAAAACAAACTACAAATATTAAAGACTCAACCTGCACTGCACATAATTCTGTCCAATCAAATGCTCTCCCAGAATGTCCCTCCTACTAATGCAATCTGCAGATAACTAGCATATTTACCATAAATTGACTAAAGTGTTTTGCTCTTTGATACATCCGACCTGTATGTCTTGTTTCTTGGCATACTTTGAAAGAATAATCTTATCAGAATAATAGCATATTGTTCTTTTTGTGTTTAGAGCTAATAAAATCAATCCTACCTCCTCCTTATCCCCTCACTGTGACGGTATGGTTGACACGTAAATGCAGAATATGGAAAGCTAAGATAATTGTAACGCTCAATAAATGTGACACTGGCAATAACTTGCACAATACACTAAGCATTACCACATGAGCTATGTGCAAACACAATTCAATCATATGCTTCCTCCCAAAATAACAGTTTCAGTAATGACAGACACAGATATTTTTAAAGGGTTAGTTCACCCAAAAAATGACAATTCTGTCATTAATTACTCACCTTCATGTTGTTCCTTCGAAACACAAATTAAGATATTTGTGATGCATCCCGTGAGCTTTCTGAAACTCCCATAGACAGAAAGTGTCCTTACGCGATCAAGGTCTAGAAACGTAGCAAGGAGATCGGTAAAATAATCTGTGTGACATCATCAGGGTTTCAACCGTAATTTTACAAAGCTACGAGAATACTTTTTGTGCGCATAAGAAAAAAATATGACTTTATTCAACAATTCGTCTCCTTCGCATCACCTTAGTGCCATTTTGGAGAGAATCCACGGAACGTAAACAGTGTATGCACAGTGTATGCTGTACTTCACACGGATACGTTGTTTTCGTTCAGATTAAAGTGTAAACCACGTGGCACAGCTGACACAGAACAGGAATGGTTACGTTCAGTAGATACTCTCTAAATGCAGAGGAAACGAATTGATGAATAAAGTCTTTTTTTTTTTAAAAAAAGTATTCTCGTAGCTTCGTAAAATTCCGGTTGAATCCCTGATGTCACATGGATTATTTTACAGATCTCCTTGCTACGTATCTGGACCGTGATCGTGTAAGGATCCTTGCTGTCTATGGGAGGGTCAGAGAGCTCTCAGATCCCATCAAAAATATCTTCATTTGTGTTCCGGAGAACGGGTTTGGAACAACATGAGGGTGAGTAATCAATGACAGAATTCTCATTTTTGGGTGAACTATACATTTAAAGATCCTGTTTTGAGAGAGAGCAGTAAAAATGGCTTTCCTTAGTGATTTTTGGTTTCGATTGTATTTACAAATAAATACAATTCTATATAATTTTTGGTCTGATTAGGTTTCGATTTTATCTGGCTTGCTTGAGTGTTACTGCAAAGGAATAACCAATAAAACTATTAACTTCTCTTATGGAAAACACCTGTGTTAAATTACTCTACATGATTGCTTTTCTGAACTTTCTTCATTTAAAACATGACAATGTAATTTTCTACTTTATGTGCATGAAATAGGTCAAAAATTCTTGTTGCCTATCAAACTTGCATGTTCCATTTTTTAGTCCACTAAAAGCCTAACAGCACTCCAGAGAAGGCTGAAACTGTAAGAGAGAAGCAATTTACTGTAATAATATAATTTAGAAAGATCCACATGGCCCAACAGCCTGGGGAGAAACACGAGTGTGTGTGTGTGTGTGTGTGTGTGTGTGTGTGTGTGTGTGTGTGTGTGTGTGTGTGTGTGTGTGTGTGTGTGTGTGTGTGTGTGTGTGTGTGTGTGTGTGTGTGTGTGTGTGTGTGTGTGTGGTGTGTGTGTGTGTGTGTGTGTGTGTGTGTGTGTGTGTGTGTGTGTGTGTGTGTGTGTGTGTGTGTGTGTGTGTGTGTCTCAACTGTGTGTGAGAAGAGAGTGTGTGTGTCGTGTGTGTGTGTGTGTGTGTGTGTGTGTGTGTGTGTGTGTGTGTGTGTGTGTGTGTGTGTGTGTGTGTGTGTGTGTGTGTGTGTGTGTGTGTGTGTGTGTGTGTGTGTGTGTGTGTGTGTGTGTGTGTGTGTGTGCTGTGTGTGTGTGTGTGTGGGCCTGCTGTGTGTGTGTGTGTGTGTGTGTGTGTGTGTGTGTGTGTGTGTGTGTGTGTGTGTGTGTGTGTGTGTGTGTGTGTGTGTGTGTGTGTGTGTGTGTGTGTGTGTGTGTGTGTGTGTCGTGTGTGTGTGTGTGTGTGTGTGTGTGTGTGTGTGTGTGTGTGTGCGCGTGTGTGTTGAACGCACAGACTGCTGCAGGTCAGGGATGACCACACAGATGAGCATTGTGTCTCGCAGGCTGTCGTCCAGTCGGGCGCTGGCAGGTCGATCCAGCCTGGGAGGCTCATCTCGGGAGCTGTCTGATTCCGAACTGATCGAGTCCGAGAAACTCTGAGCCATTTCCTCCTCGCTAGACATGGGGCTCCGCGGCATGATCAACACTGCAGAGAGAAAGCTAATTTTAGAATAAATGCAATGGTATACGCAATGCCTAAATTAAAAACTAAAAATGTTATTAAAAATAAAATTAAGTATTAACCATAATACTAACAATATTAAATACATTCCAATATGGTGAAAAATAACAATAAAAAATTGTATAAGATATTATTTGCCTGTATTTCAAAGCAAAATTGCAATGTAACAAAACAATGTAACCTTGTAAACGTGACATGCAGATAAAACCAACAATAATTTATAATGTAAAGATTAACATGAACTGTAAGCTGCAGCACATACATTTATATATTTATAATTCCCAAAATACATTTAAAAATTGCTGCATAATAACATTGTCATAATAACTGGAATATAAATTGTCTTTGTAAAATAAATAAATAAAATTGCATAATAACTGGTATATAAATTGTTCAAAGTAAAATTAATTAAATAAAAAAAAAACTGGAAATAAAACCATAATAACTGGAATATAAATTGTTCAAAGTAAAATAAATAAAATATTGCATAATAACTGGAATATAAATTGTTCAAAGTAAAATTTAATTAAATAAAATATTGCATAATAACTGGAATATAAATTGATCAAAGTAAAATAAAATAAATATTGCATAATAACTGGAATATAAATTTTCAAAGTAAAATTGTATTAAATAAAATATTGCATAATAACTGGAATATAAATTGATCAAAGTAAAATTAAATCAAATAAAATCACACAGCCAACTCAAGACCCCTAAGCAATTAAAAAGGGCCCTTGATTAGAAGTGGGTCCTTTGATGGACCAGCCTAGACAATGTCAGCTGAAAAGGAAAGTCATTTCAGATGGTGGAGCAAGTTATTACAGTATATCTTGATGAAAGATTAGCCAGACAAACTTGTCATTACTTTGGGATAATATGACCAATGAATCATGTACAATAAGACCAGGAATATATTAATAAAGTAAAGAGGGCCAATTTTGATTTGCTGTTGACTTGAGTGCTTATCATTCCCATACATCATACATTCGTATTACTGTCTGGTCATTTAGCTCCACTTGTTTATCTCTCTGTGGCCTTTTGTGAATTCACTGGGTTCATCAAATGTTTCTGAACAGTCCCTATCTGCCCAGAATGAGCGCCTTTATATTTCGTCTGCGGATGACTTCGGGAGCTCAGCGGTACACTGAAATGTCAGGCTGTATATCACGTCATTTTAATATTTCTTCTCCATCTTTTGGGTCTTTGCTACCTTGCAGGGATAATTGAACTGACTCACCAGAAGAAAATGAAAAGGCCTTGTTTATCACAAACTTGATTAAATGAACAAATCAGCCACAATAACTTAATATATACTTTGTTTATTTTCATTAATTGCTTCTAAGTACTGTAGATCAAAGCAATATTAGTGTGCAGCATTTACATGCAGATAAAACTCTACCATAATTTATTATGTAAAGGTTTGTATTGTGTTTGTATTGTACTTTAAGCTGTAGAATATGAATGAATATAATAGTAATTCCCAAAATACATAAAAAAATCCCCTTGAGTCACATATTGTCTTTATAAAATGGCAGCGAAAATAAAATTAAATTAAATGAAAAAATTAAAATTACATCGAGTGTCCTGCTGTTTGTATAAAAGGACATTAACATATTAAACATTAACAGTAAATTTAAATTCTAAAAAAAATATATAAAAAATATTACAATAAAATAAAAATAAACTTTAAAATCACCTTGAATGTCCTATGCTAAGCATCTCATTGTTTGTATGAAATGACATCAAAAATAACAACAACAAGAAAAAAAGAAAAAAATACTTAAATGTAAATTGAAAAATAAAATATAATTAAATAACATGAAACATTAACCAAGATAGAGAGGAAAATAAAATAAAATAAACAAAAATAATAAAATAAGATACATAATTAAATCACCTTGAGCGTCCTATGTTTTTATAAAATTACAGTGAAACACTAAAAAATAACTTGAATATAAATTGTAAAATAAAATAAAATAAACAGTGAGGTTTTGTATCCTAAAACGTTTAAATCCCACTTTAGTGGCTCACAGACTTTTGGACCCCATTGTATTTTTATTGCCTGTTTTTATTACATTGGACTGAAGGTTTCCAAAAGAGACAGATGCAGCTGTTTTCTGTGTCTTGTGTTAGCACACGCCATATTTCTGAACTGTACATAAGCGTTGGACATCACAACAGGATTTCTGAATGGCAATCAAAATGTCTGGGTGTTTGGAGGGAAGAAAGCAAGCAATATCAGACAGTGACAGAGACAGAGAGAGAGAGAGAGAGAGAGAGAGAGAGAGAGGCTCAGACAGTAACTAAAGCAAAGAGGTCAGATTAAATATCTAACTAACGGCTCCTCGCTAAAGCCTAAATCATGGCATACGCAAACGAGACGAAGCGAGGCAGCTGAAGATTAATTAGTAGCACTCACCACATTCCCTGTGCATTTTGCCCTGTGAAAGGTTTGCAAATAATAAAATTGACCTTTCCATGCTAACGCATCTTGATAATGCTAAATTACCGTGTGTAGGTGGCCTAATAACTGCTATTGCATAAAAACACCACTATGTGACGATTAAGGGGGCTTTGTGTAAGAATACGCTTGTATCATATTTTACACAACCTAGAAACTTACAATCAGCTTATGTAATGTGTTAAAATAATGTTCATAGAATATACTTTGATTGCGGTCGTTCTTGTTAGCTAAACCAAGCCCAGGGTTTCATCCGCTAAATGTCGCATGCAATAATGCGCTGGTGAAAATCAGCCATTCTGGTGTTTCTCTCCCCAGTGGCTCAGGCAAGCGGCCCTGTCATTCATCAGGGCTGTCAGTGTAGGTTTTCTTGCTCGACCTTTACAATCACCCGCAACCAAGACAGGATTCAAGAGGCAGGAAGCATTTGTCGACTATCGCTTGAAGGGTACCGCCAATTAAAACCTTACAGCGTGGAAAGGAAATTGCACCCACAATGCACTTTAGTGCTAAGAAGCTGCCAGCAGATTTAACACATAACTCCAGTGTTGACAGATAAACACACGGACACTCACTGAAGTCCTGTCACTGTGCGCTGGGTGCTATATTGGTTTCATGTGAAGTGAATATTATCCAGTTGTGGGCATTTAAATAAATTACACAGTACAGGCTTTCATCTTGCTGCATTAATTAGATATTATTTGCTTGCAAGTAGTTCAAAGCAACATTACAAGCGTAAAGTAACCTTGCAGAGGTTAACATGCAGATACAATCAACAAATATAGATACTATTTATTATGTAGAGATTAGCATGCACTTTAAGATAAGAGGACAATTGTTTGAATAAAAAGGCACAACAAAACTCGACCAAACCAAAACTAAACTAAGAACATGGCCTAAGCAAAGCAAAGAAACGCAAAACCACTACAAAAAGTAAAGGAAACAAAACTAAACTAAAAACAAAGCATAAGCAAAGCAAGGCAAAACAACTTCAAAATAAAAAACAAAAACAAACAAAACTGAAATTAAACTAAACTAAATACAAAGCATAAGCAAACTAAAGAAAGGCAAAACAACTACAAAATAAAACAAGCAAAGCGAGGCAAAGCAAAAAAATAAATAAATAAAAGACTGAAAAAACAAAACAAAAAAACAAAGCATAAGCAAAGTGAGGCGAAGCAACAACAAAACAAAACAAACTGATAAATAAAAGACTGGAAAATAACTGTACTATAAAATAATATGATATTTGACAATATGATAATAATGACAAAACTGCATATGCTGAAAAAAAATAATAATAAAATAGCAATGTATATCATTAGCCGCATTTGAAGCCATCATTAAAGACAATAAATGCATTTCTGTGACCATATTTTCTATATTAGTACACCAATGCAATATTGAAAATATGGTTACAGGTATGCATTTATCGACAGTTAATGATGGCTTCAAATGCAGCTAACGATATACATTACATTTCATATTTTGGACATTAGATACATGCAGAATTAAACACTACATTGGTTTTTCAGACTTCATTATTAGTTCAGGGACACTTTTGTTGTCTGAATATTTTGGGTAATTATTTATTTCACTTGGTTATGCAAGTTCCTAATATATGGCAGCAATTCTCAAGAAGGAGAAACAAACCTAGCACATACTGACCTAGAAGCATAATTCATTGTATTTAATAAGTTAAAGTTTTGTATTTTCCCTGTTAACTTCAAAAACGCAAAGCCCAATGCCTTTGCATTACAGCAATTATGTATTAAAGGTAAAGCCAAAATATTCACTCTGAATGTCTGCCACTGTTGCCACGACAACTACTAAACACATTTGCATCGTTAACGTTAATGGAAGTGATGCATTAAGCAGGTTTGCTATAAAGTGTCATAATGTTTGAGGCTTAAAACATGCGTCACGCCCTTGTAACTTAATATCCCACGCTCATCAAAGAAAAAGAGGAACACAAGACGGATCCAGGAGGGAATTAAGCCCACCTTAATATCCTGAAAAACAACAGAAGGTTTTTCTTCCTGAGATTTGTCGAGGAACATCTCATATGAAGCTTAGTTTACTTCCACATAGTCACTGTATCATTTTACAGCGGCAGTAGCGGTGAACACTAGGTTGCTCTCTTCCAAAAGCCTGCCTGAGGGCTGTTTCAGAAACATGGACAGTACCAGGAACTGACAGCTCTCCGAGAGCTGAACCTTCCCATAAACAGAGCTTTTTTCATAAGAGAAGCATCTAATACTGTACCATTCATTAAACCATGCACAACCATTAATATTTCATAACAATTTACTTCTCATCAAAAAGTGCTGTGGATGTTGCATCAAAAGCTCTTGGGTTCATTTATTTTTTTGCAGTATAGCAATTCCTAAACCCAAATCCTATCCTCATACAAAAGCAGAAAAGGAGCAGTAACTAGATTTTAGTGCTTGCTCATGCAAAACTCACCATTATAATGCTAGGATGGTTGCCAAGGCGTTGCTACAGTGCTCTAGATGGTTTCTACAGCATTGCTAGGATGTTATAGGTGATTGCTGATCAAAAGAGTCCATGCTCATGTCTGTATTTAAATAAAATATTATGCTGTTAAAATATAAAAAAAATATTTAAAATACATTTTTTTTGACAATGTTAAAATACATTTAAAAAATATATATTAAGATGTTTTTGAGCACCAAATCAGCATATTAGAATGATTTTTGAAGAAGAGTGATGTTGAAAATTCAGCTTCGCCATAACAGGAATAAATTACCTTTGAAAACATTAAAATAGAAATCTGTGATTTAAAATAATGAAAATATTTCACAAAATAGGGCCGCGTGATATGGTTAAACTGAGAATAACAATTATTTTGCTCAAAAGGTATTGTCATTTGGGAAATTTCTTTTTACATTTCGCCAAAATTATTGCACTTTCACATAACCACAAATCAAGAGAGTATCGACTCATATGTATGTTTTATTTTACATCTAATTTCCAGATTTAGTATAATTGAACATACTCTATGAAAAACTAAAACAGTGAAATTCCTAATATTAATTCCAAAAACTTCAAATTATCTTAATGTTTTTTATTAATAACATGAAAGCTTCTGAAGGCTTGTTGCCAATGCATGACAACAAAAATATTAAATAATATAAAAAAAATATTCTGGAAAAATAACCAGCGGGAAAATTCTGAAGGTGATTACGCTTAATTAATAGAGACAAGAGACAGAAAAATCATGACATGATTAAAACAAGATTAATTATGCAGCCCTATCACAATATTTCCATTTTATTTGTAATAAAAAAGGAATACAGCCTTGTTGAGCATAAGAGACTTTCAGAAACATTAAAATAATCTTACTAACCCCAAACTTCTGAACGGTAGTGTAAATAAATGTAAAATAAAGTCAAATTATATTTTTCATCACTGAATCAATCAAAAATACACTAAGTTTCAACAACAAAACTAAAGGATTATTTCACATATAAATAGCTCCTTAACATTTTTTAAAGTATTTACAATACTGGTCTGCAAATATGGCTCGGCTACCTCCTTCAAAGGGATTTCTTGCCCATTTTATTATCTGCCAGGCGACAGTCCTAAGTCCAATCGCTTAGAAAAGAAATAGGACAGCTCTCCTCAATAAACCGCACGGTGTGTGCTATCATTCCTGTCCACAGCTGTTAGATGCCATATTTGAATGAGCAATAGAAGTGACGCTTGCTTCTGTGAACCGTCTGGAAGGAGAAGGGTAACTAAAGTGTGGGTTTTATCTGGGCCAATGAGTAAACCGCAGAGAAGAGAGGAGAGAAACAGAGCTGTGGGACTCAGAGGAGCAAGAGAGTGAGACGGAGAGGTAAAGTGGCATACAGAGGCGAAAAGAGAGGGAGCATGAAAGAGGGACAGGCTGGCCTGGATCTGTGTCCGCTTGCCTTACCCCATGTGACTTCACGGCATCACCATCCAGCTGTAAAATAGAGCAAGACTGGGGCTCAAACATGTACGGTGGTGCTAGACTAGAATCACAGCAAAGCAGTTCTGGAGCTGTCTGAACATCAGCGTTATAAACAAGCGAGGTGAAGCTGATGAAAAATAAATGAGAACCAAGGCCCAGTTCCATCACAACATGTCATCTAACCCCTCCCATGGGCTACAGTCAATCTGAGCTCATCGAGGAATCCGCAAGTCAATACGGGGAACAATTATTGCCCCCGGAGGACCGCCGCTGCTCTACACCATATCAGTAGAGTACAAACAATGGCAGTATATTGTTTCTCAGAGAGGTTTTCATCTTTTTATTCATCCATCCATTCAACCGCTCACTCTCTAGGGAAAATGAAATCAATTCAGGGGCTCCATTTAATGATTCCTTCACTCCACGTGTTGTCAAGTACATGACGGTCCTTAACTGAAGAGCATATAATATAATAATGAAGCCATCAGATCTTAATGAAATGCACTTATGTCCATTCATTTGATAAATGGCTACTCAACTGTAGTTTGCCATGGTACAATCTAATTGTACTTTGAAGCAGATAAACACAAAATAGCACTAAAGTTACTTAAGCAATATTTTTTTATTCTCACTCTGTATTGTTGTTTTTGTTGATCTCACATTCTCTGAACTGTTAAATAATGCTCTGTAATTTTATGCTCTGCATTTGACTGTTACTACAAAGTACAAACAAAATGTTTTATAAATAAAACTATGACCATTAGTAATAATTTAATAAGGGACATTTAGCTGGCATAAAACAATGAAGGGTTCACAATAAATTAAGGTAACAGTGTTCAATTTGAAGAGGTACATTTATATAAATAAAACACCTCAAATTTAGCTTTGTTTTCCTACCGACGTCCTCTCTACAGTCTTCCTACATTACATGTAACGGTACACATTGCTTTGCATTGCTGTGATATTTCTGTGTACCTCCGACGTGACATCCCCTAATATCTTACAGCTGTAAAAACTAACCCATTATAAACTTGTAATCTCTCCTATCACCAATAAAATTTATGTCAGTGTAGTAATAAATCAATAAAAAAATATGCAGCGTTACATACTGTAAACAATATAAACATTTACGTTACGCATGAATTGAGAGCTTCATTCTAACCTTGACTCACGTATGTGCAAGCGCTCTCAATTATCCACGTCTTCAGTATGGCAAATGTAGGCTAAGGGCCACGTTTCTGATCCTTCCTTCATTTATTTAATCGATATTTTGCCTAAATTTGAGGTTTCGTTGCACCTGCGAGTTTGAGGATACACTAATGCGAATAATAAAAGCTAACTTACGACTGGTAACTTTTAGTAACTCCTTTAGCGTTGAGTCATTTTCAGCCGCATTTTGGTCGGAAGCCAACAACGTTGCGTTATTTGAATATCTATTCTGATTGGTCAGTTCCGTTAGAGATGCCGAATTTATGTTTTTAAAATGTTGCATTGGCTAACGTCTATTAAAGCAAATAAAATGTGCATTAAGCATTTCAGTGGGTACACAAACCACTGAACCAGTTCACCAGAATGAATCATGCTTTCAAAGGATTCGAGCTATGAGAGAAAGGTCTGTTTAGGATGAACCGATTCACTTGAATGAATCCGACTTTAAAATGCCACACACTTGAGAAAGGGACCATTTAGGACGAGCCAGTTCACTATAATTAATAATATTTTCAAAATCTACATGAAAGAAAGAACCATTTATGAAGAATCGGTTCACTTCACTAGAATGAACTGGACTTACATATGAGTGAAGGGGTCATTTCGGATGAACCGATTCACTTGAATGAACTGGACTTACATATGAGTGAAGGGGTCATTTCAGATGAACCGATTCACTTGAATGAATCCGACTTCCCTGAAGAAAAATAAAACGGTAAAAAAAACAGCGTGTTGACCAGTTAAAACCAGCCAACCATTATGCTGATTTTAGCAGTTTTTTTCAGCAGGGTTTCAATTTGTAGCCTATATGTGACCCCGGACCACAAAGTCAGTCATAAGGGTCAAACTTTAAATTGAGATACATAAAAGCTGAATAAATAAGCTTTCCGTGGTTTGTTGGGATATGACAATATTTGGCCGAGATACAACTATTTGGAATCTGAGGGTGAAAAAAATTGAAATATTGAGAAAATCGCCTTTAAAGTTGTCCAAATTAAGTTCTTAGCAATGCATATTACTAATCAAAATTAAAGTTTTGATTTATTTACGGTAGGAAACTTACAAAATATCTTAATTTAACGATCTTTACTTAATATCCCAATGATTTTTGGCATATAAAAGAAAAATTGATAATTTTGACCCATATGATGTATTGGCTGTTACTACAAATACCGTGTCACTTATGACTGGTTTTGCGGTCCAGGGTCACATATGTGAAAAGGATCAGTTAGGATGAACCAGTTCACTAGAATGAATCATACTTTCAAAAACTAAAAAGAGAGAGCTATTTAGGAAGAACCGATTCAATAGAATGAATTAGACTTTGAAACACTACATGAGGACCGTTTAGGATGAACTGACTCACTGAAATGAATTTGACTTTCAAACTCTATGAGAGACGTGACAATTTAAAATGAACCAATTCACTAGAATAAATTGGACTTCCAAATGCTGCATACAGTGTGAGATAACGAGAGAGAAAGAACTGTTTGGGTGAGTACATTTCATTCTCTCAGCACAGGCATGGAAAGAGTAGCTTGTACTTGAACACTTATATGTCTACTACTTTTATTTAGTTACTCTCCAACACTGCAGCTGCTATAAACCAGAAAAACCGTCACAGACGGAGTCCTGGAATCATCTATTGGGCCTGCTTGTGTGCATAAAATCGCTTAGAAGCCTGAAGTGGACAGTGTGTGGCTGCAAATCTGCTAAAATCCTCCTCTCCGCTTCTTATCTCAGTGGGACACAGGATAACAGAGAGCTTCCAACCCCATCCCATAATGGACAGATCGCCACAGCCGCACAGTTGCAGCTCCTATTTGTTATAAACAGAACCCTTGACCGGCGCGCTGAAGATGCCTTACAATACGGATAATGTTGTTTGTCTTCTAATTACCGTTTTCTGGAGGCAATCTGCCTGGGATATTTTATGCTCAATCACAACAGCAATCAAATGCATTGTGTTTTGAATGTCAAACGTTGGTCAAAAGCTCAACTGAATGCTGCAGAAATGAAAAGAGAGCTCTGATGTATTTATTAGGACTCTTAGGAAAATCACATCTTGGCATGTTGCTGAAGTACAGTAGGCTGAGATGGCAGCAGCAAAGGCAGAATTTGCTGAACGAAGCTGTCAGTGTACGTCAACTTGAAAGCTGAGGTGGATTTCCTATCTTTTGACATCTCCTGTAGTCCTAAACTTAGCCTTTGCTATACAGTTTCTGAAGATAACCGAAGAGAAATTTTCATCATGAGATTCGGTTTCATATCAAAACATCAGGACTCAAAGCAGGAAACATTTTGAAACCGGAACAATTGCTGAACGATATACTGATAAAGCCACTGGACGCTGAGTGGTTGAGTTAGGGCAAGATGTCTTTTAAAGTCTCCTGATACTTATCAAGGAAGATACAATGGATTGTGGCTCCGGCGGCCCTGAGAAGTGTCACTAGTGGAATCGGTCTTTTCCGTTGCTATGGAGTCGCAGGTTGGAAAGCCCATGAGACCAGCAGTACTCAAGCAGGGGATGGGAGAAAACCTGAATCTGTGCATAATGTGGCGTGTCTGAATAATGCTGACCTAAAAACTCTTTTAAGAGGCACATAAATTATTGTCAAAACTCCTGGAGGATTTTAAGTTCCCAGGGGATCCCGGAGACACTTAAGCTTTGAATTTTACAAACATCATTTTTGGGGTTTTGTTTTCTTTAATAAACAGGGTGTTTCCAAGTATATGCAGAAAAATAACCACTGTAGTCTCCTGCTTTCCATTTTTCATCACTTGTCTTCCTGGATATGTGTTTATCTGCATTAGTTATAGACCAATACATTGGATAAGACAATACATTGGTAAATTTTGATATAACTTTGCGTCAGTATTGTTCCTCAAAATGTGTTTATTTGTGTTAGTTAAAGGCTGAAATAGTGGTTAAACTAATGAATCAGCCAAAATTTGGCCACTTTACCAATATCTACATGTAAAATTATTTTTTTTTTGTAATTTTTTAGGAAAATTAATTTCAGGGTAACGTGTACAGCTCAATTTCTATAATTCAATTGGCTCTCTGTAAGAATTGATTCTTGTTTGATTCAATCCTCATATATTTCCCAATAATTGCCGTTGCCCATGGCAACGATGTATATCTGACCTCATCTTACGTCTCAGCTGCACTCTTTCAGTGTTTCATATTTATTAGCCGTGAGATGATGTGCAGTCAGATGGTCAATGTTGCTAAATAAACCTCTTCCAGCTGATAATTATCCATGACTTTACATTATAGCCATCCATACTTATCACATATAGGCTATTTATCGGCCATTTAAAAACGTTTACCGGTTGACCAAACCGCGTCTTAGCCTACGCTTATTCATAGCACTAAAAAGTTTGTTACAAAATGATAAGTTGTTATCAAATGAATATTTCTCAACAATTTTACTGATTAGATAGGCTTCGCATCACATATGTTATTGCCAAGAGGTTTTTTCATCTCTCCTTCTTGTAAATAAAGGTCTCTAAACTTTGGGGATCGTTTGTGCTTCCTCGTAATGCAGAGATCATTAAACCAACCTTTTAACAACGATCGATCTCACAGAAGAAAATCATTGATTTTTCAAGTCCAAATTAATATTTATGTTTAAACATCTTTTTCAGCTTCTATACACCCCATGCGTTGATTATAGAAGTAGCATAGCATGAGAAAACGCATTTGATCTGTATACTGTCAAGAGACACAGGAGAAGTTGGCTTGTCCGTCACCAGTCACACATCTCCAGCATCACAGCTCCCCAAGTGTGGGCTCTGTCCGACAATACAAACTTAGAAGTTCCTTATCTTTTGCTTTAAAGTCAATAAACCTATAATGAAAACTGCATTCGGTAATGAGAAAACTGCAGGGACAAAGCGGACGCGCAGAGGAGAGAAAACAAAGGTGCGTACTTACAGCATCCAGCGCACTTTTCCCTTTCTTTGGTTCTTTATCCTTTGTCCAAATGAATAGAAATCTCTGTAGAATCGCGTTTATTGAGTAGTCCGAACAGAGACGGGAGTGACCCTTTTAGCACTTCTTCGGGGAAGAGGACTGTGTATTCCGCATGTGTGGACAGTGTTAAATGCGCAACATCGACCCGAGCGCGCAGCACACGCAAGGGGAGGCAGACAGTGTTTGCGCTGGATTCAGGGGCTCTTCTGACCAGCGGATCCAGCACTGGAGGGGTTTACTAATGCAGGCGGGGCCACAGTCCCCGAGCGCACCTGCATCTGGGACGATAACGTTTGAATTGGGGGTTGTAGCATTTACGAGTGTTTAAAAAAGACATTTAAAAGAATTATACGTTTGTTTAAAAAAATAATATAATATCATGATCGTTCATGTACATGTTTAGTATTGTACCTAAAACAGACCATATATTATAATTTTACACATCCCTTCTGATACCATTACAGTCCCCAAGTCTGTTAAAGTCATTTTTGCACACTCCCTCTCCTGAAGGCTCACTCTGATAAACTTATAAAAAGACAGACAGGTTGATAGATAGATAGATAGATAGATAGATAGATAGATAGATAGATAGATAGATAGATAGATAGATAGATAGATAGATAGATAGATAGATAGATAGACAGATAGATAGATAGATAGATAGATAGATAGATAGATAGATAGATAGATAGATAGATAGATAGATAGATAGATAGATAGATAGATAGATAGATAGATAGATAGATAGATAGATAGATAGATAGATAGATAGATAGACAGATAGACAGATAGACAGACAGACAGACAGACAGAGACAGACAGACAGACAGACAGACAGACAGACAGACAGACAGACAGACAGACAGACAGATAGACAGACAGACAGACAGACAGATAGATAGATAGATAGATAGATAGATAGATAGATAGATAGATAGATAGATAGATAGATAGATAGATAGATAGATAATAGATAGATAGAATGTATAATAGATAATGTATGCTGCAAGACATGTATCATATGTAAGAGCTGAAAATCTAAAGTGGCAGGACTGATATCTGCCTCCTCTCAGCATGACAGATCCACTGCTGTGTAGGAAGGGATTAATATACAAACACTCTTGCATTTAATCAATACGTACAATCAGAAAGTTTGGTCTGTATCAGTACTCATACACACGGTGGGCTATTGAGCTGCACGTTTGAACCTGAGCCAAACACAAGAAGATTGCACTGTTCTTCACTAGTAATGAATGTGCGGCATTGTGTGCAAAATAAAGGAGCAGCGAAATAAGATTGTAATAAGCATGAATAGATTTCATAATGGATCTGAGCCTACTCTCTTTTTCTTTTTCTTCCCCTCCCTCTCTCTATTTCTCTCTCTTTCTCTTGTTGTCTAGATGCATTAATCACTGTAACCTCCTAGATGTCTCCACCTTCATTTGTCTTTGATTTCTCCGTCAGTCAGAAGTGGGGCAGCGTCTGCAGTAATAAGTCTGGCTTCTTAACCCTCTCCTATTGTACACCCTTTACAACCCAAATCGTCCAGAACCCACAAAACTGGGTCTCCATATTATAATTAGAAACTCAAGGAGATACGAAACATACGGGAGCCCTCACGTCATTCCAAACCTGTATGAATTTCTTTCTTCTGCTGAACACAAAAGAAGATATTTTGAAGAACATTGGGGTCTAGTGTTATTTTGGACCCCGTTAGCTTTTATTTTATGGACAAAATATATACGTATATTTAAAATCTCATTTAAAAAAAATATTTTATTTTATGTTCCGCAGAACAAAGTCAAACAGTCCAAATATTTTGGGATGGACTATCCCTTTAAAGGAATAGTTCACACACAAAAAATGAAGAAAACAGATCCTCTGCAGTGAATGGGTGCCGTCAGTCCAAATAAGAGTCCAAATTTTAGCCAGACGTAACCATTTTAAAGTTAAATGCCCCAATGATGGATCCTGTTTGTTACAAACACACAGCTTTTTAATTCACACAATGTTAATTGATGGACTGGAGTCGTGTGGATTACTTGCAAATTATTTGATGTTTTTATCAGCTGTTTAAACTCTCATTTTGACGGCACCCATTCACTGCAGAGGATCCATTGGTGAGCAAGTGATGTAATGCTAATATCTCTTTTCTGATGAAGAAACAAACTCATCTACAGCTTGGAAGGCCTAAGGATGAATACATTTTCAGCAGATTTTCATTTTTGGGTAAACTATTCCTTTAACGAGGCAGCATTTGAAACATTTTATGGTTTATTTCTGGATCTTTTGTCTCAAAAGCAGACTACCGATGTATGAATAATATGTAACAGGATGCTTCTAGAGGGATTTGAAGAGTATTTAAACAAAGTTCTAAAACAAACAGTTTTCACACTGATTCAATAACAGATGCTACTGCAATAGTATCTTTACCTCCAATATTTTTGCCCTAGATTGGAAGGTTTCAGCTGTGAGACGCAGTGTACTATTCTGTTGCTCAGCCAGAAAGTATCAGCTGCGCCTCTGGCCTACATTAAACTGACCTGTTTTCTTATCGTCATCATATATTTAGGGCTATTGATGATCATAGTAAAACCCTTATAGAGGGCAGGGTCAAATCTGCATCATTGTTAGATTAAATGGCCATTTGGTTCAGATGATCAAATGACATTATAATGTGGTAATAAGCAGGTTTGACGCAAGTTATTTAGTATAATTTCTTAAGCAAGTTAGTACACTGATCTCAAGGGTGTTTCGTGGTAATATCACAGCAGCAGTCTGCCATCCGGTGGCCTTGCTGACGTACTGTCAATTCGTGGATAAGAAAGTGCTTATATACACAAAGAGAAATGTATTGAAAATATGTAAATGTATTTATTAAACAATTTATTGTGGCTGGAGATGTGAATCCTTGTACAGGGGAACTTGAAACAAACGTCCACAGTACAAACACAAGACGCGACGTGGTGCAGAGTCTAGAAGGAGAGTCCAGGACAGAGGAGAATGACAGAAGGGGGATTTAGAAGCACTTCCTGTGGACAATGGAGGGTCCGGCCTCCTCGTACTCATCTTTGCTGATCCACATCTGCTGGAAAGTGGACAGGGAAGCCAAGATGGAGCCGCCGATCCAGACAGAGTATTTACGCTCAGGAGGGGCAATCATCTGAAGTGGACAAAGGAAAATGTCATTATTATTGACCTCACCATTATCAATAATAATAATAATAAAACAAATGCTGTTGTTGTTGTTGTTATTATTAAATTATACATAAATAATGCAGATTGTGTAATTATTTTGTGATTTGTAATACTAATAATAAAAATCAATAATCCGTCATTACAATAATACAATGCATGATTATTATTATTATAATTGTATAATTTTACATTGTATTTTATAATTATTAGTATTATTATTATTATATTTTTATTAAAATAGCAATAATACATAATTACAATAATACAAAGTACATTATAAATGTTTTTATTATCAATATAAATATATTCTACTACTACTTCTAATAACTTGTTATTGAAGTAGCCATAATGTACATTGTGTTATTACATTGTGATTTAATATAATAATAGAGATTTAAAATGTAAAAATATAAGATTAAATATAATAATATTTGTGTTGTTGATGATGATGATGATTATTCTTATTATTATTTTATATCCATAATGCACATAGTATTATTGTTTTGTTCAATTGTTGTAGTCTGATTATTATTAATTTACTATATTGTGTCTAGAAATATAACAATAATTAAACATTTATAAATAAAAAATATGTTTTGTATACTGGTCTGCATATCAGATAATCTGTACCTGTCATAAAACATCATTTAGATTGTAAAACAACTTTGCATAAACGTAAAATATTATTAAATATGAATCATAATAAAAATTATTAAAACACAAATTTTTTCATATTCATTATTTTGTTGTGTAATGATTATTTATTTATTGTTTCAGAACAAAATGAGTCCTGTACTGTACCTTGATCTTCATGGTGCTGGGAGCCAAAGCTGTGATCTCTTTCTGCATCCTGTCACCGATACCAGGGTACATGGTGGTACCACCAGACAGTACGTTGTTGGCGTACAGATCCTTACGAATGTCAATGTCGCACTTCATAATGCCGTTGTAAGTGGTTTCATGAATACCAGCAGACTCCATACCTACAGACAATGTAATTTAGATGATGAATGGGACTATACATGAAACATACTTCCATTTAAATACATTACATATGCAGTACCATACTAATTCACGATTGCATAATAGCGCTGATTTCATTAAGGGAAGAACTGCTGGTTAGTCATTGTCCTATCAGCTCCACTGGATAAGGAAACAGTGATTGATGTACAATGTCAAGACTAAGAACCATGTACACCATAAATAGCCCCTCAGCCTTTGGCCATAGACTGAAACACTCCCAATTAGTTCCTGATAAAAGGTGATCCGTCACCGTGTCACCTCTCCTAAAAGTGCACTGTAATGTAAGAAAAAGCTCTAAAAATGCAGTTGGTTGATTTTTTCTCAGTGGGAAACTTGACCGCTTCGCTGTGCCCTTGGAAGGTGGGTTTAATTGTGTTGCTGCACATAGACTGATGTGCAAATGATTGAGAATTATTAATAACATGAATTTTTCATCAATGGGAATGTAGGCTTGGCAATGGCTCAAAAGGGAGAATATATTTTGAGTGGTGGGCTTAGTAGTTCAGTGTAGGCCTCGTTTCAAAATTGCTAGAAACTTATATGAATAATTGATAAAAAACAAGGCATAATGTAGGGATATTCAAGGCTTGTCTATCCTTAAGAAGAAACCTAGTCAAGAATCCTAAAGGAATGTGAACATGATTCTATGGAAGCCCTTAGATGCCACACATTATTATTGTTTTCTTGTTATCTCGACATAACAAATGTTGTTTTCTCAAGAGTATGATTGTGCCAATTACATAATTTGTGCCTGACCAGCAAAAAAATTAGTGACTTTTTTTCTTGTGAGAAAACTTACTTTAGAAATATCTCAAAATACTATAGCATATTAAAATATATTATTACCTGCTGGAATAATCAAGGAAGTAAAGTTGTTACTCTTAAATTATTTGTATTCAAAATATTTTAATTATTTTATAAATAATCGTTGAATTCTGATAGGAGCATTAATCAAAATGAATTAGATCAAATAATAAATTATAGATATGTTAGATTAGAAATATATATTGGATTCTTATAGGAAGATATATTAATCATAATCAAACTGAATAAGAATCATCTAATAAAATAAAATAATCGAATCAAATAAGAATCATGTAAAAATAAAAGTAAAATAAACTCTTATTTTAAAACTTACTATTTTCTAGTGAAAAATTTATTTTATAATTATTATTTATTTTTAATCTTGTTTGATTTTTAGTTGGATATTACATAATATTTATCAGCTGAAATTCATTGAACTACAGGAGTTTTACAATCCTGTATACATTTCTCTACATTCTGATCGATGTAAGCTACTACAGACCAGGGGTATCTGATCCTTCAGCAAACATAGAACTTTATAGAACTGTATTTTCTAAAATATTTTAGTATAAGTTATTATGCTACATATTTAAATCCTATACAGAAGTTCCCATTAGGAATCATTCTAATTGTGACATAAATTCCAATAAAATTCTGGCGATGAATAATGTACCCATATTCAAATGAACAAATGAGAAACTGACCAATGAAAGAGGGCTGGAAGAGGGTCTCGGGGCAGCGGAACCTCTCGTTACCGATAGTGATGACCTGACCGTCGGGCAACTCGTAGGACTTCTCCAGGGATGAGGAGGAGGCGGCGGTGGCCATCTCATTCTCGAAATCAAGAGCCACGTAGCACAACTTCTCCTTAATGTCACGAACAATCTCCCTCTCGGCTGTAAGAGCGAGTTAGAAGGGGTATTAAATGCTTTTTAATTATTAAAAACAGCAGCTGGTTCAATTCACTTTTAACCGCAGATACACGGTTGACCAAAAGGTGGCGCTGTTTAGCTAATGGACATTTCATTACAGCGAAAAACGGTGAAACTAGAGCAATTACGACTACTAGACGTATAAAATATTCAAAATGAATCGATATTTTACATCTAACACACGGTTTATTATCTATTAATGGACTGAATTAAAATATATCCTTCATATCAAGTAAAAACTGCAGAAAGTGAGGTAAATTACCAGTGGTAACGAACGAGTAGCCCCTCTCAGTCAGGATTTTCATCAGGTAGTCAGTCAGGTCTCTGCCGGCCAGATCCAGTCTCATGATGGCATGTGGAAGGGCGTAACCCTCATATACGGGCACATTGTGGGTCACACCATCACCAGCGTCCAGCACAATACCTGGAGCATATCATAAAAGCATGGAAAACCAAATAGATGCATTTTAGAGCAGCTACTGTATGATGGGCAATGTAGGCAATGCCAACCTGTGGTACGGCCAGAGGCATACAGTGACAGGACGGCCTGGATGGCCACGTACATAGCCGGAACGTTGAAGGTCTCAAACATAATCTGAAATACAGATAGAAACCAACATATTTTAATATTATGGACATAATAACATTAATGCCATGATTCTGAAGTCTTCAAAAGGACTTGCCTGGGTCATCTTCTCCCTGTTGGCCTTGGGATTCAGAGGAGCCTCAGTCAGGAGGACGGGATGTTCCTCAGGAGCCACACGGAGCTCATTATAGAAGGTGTGGTGCCAGATCTGAGAAAAATAGTCATAATAATTTCATTATATAAGGAAACACTGGTCACATTTACTGTTGTTTGGCAGATTTTTGAGAGCAAAATGTATGGGACTGCATTTGTGCCAAAATGTCAGTTGTCCATTTACATTCATCCTGTACTTGTTAAGATAAATAATATATGTTGATATGTATGTTAATGTCACCTTGTTCTGTCATCCTCCATGTTATCTTGTTCTGTTGTCTAAAGGCTGTTTCCAAAAATGATAGATTTCTATTTGTGGCAAGAAAGTGTTGACTCGAATGTCTACTGTTAGTGCTGTTTGTTTTGGGTCGTCCTCCTTGTTAATGCTCTCAGTGAATGTTCTGCGCCACATTTTACAGATATCCAGGAAAACAAATAGAATGTTTACATTTTTTCAAGAATTGGTTTTCTCACCATCTTTCTAAAACTTAAACTTTGTCAAAACAAAAATATGAAACCTAAGGGTTATAGATTCATTCAAGTTTGTAGAACATAAATTCATCTAAAGATTTAAAATAAAACATTATTGACAAAATCTCAAATCTGTTTATCGGGATGTTGCAGAATGTTTATCGAGTGATAACTTACAAAGCATAAAACTGAGCTTTTCGGCACAATTGTAACACCATAGAAATCCATTAATTTTAACTGGAATCCATGCATTTGGGAATTTTGTGTTAAGGTGAAAAGTTTCAACATAACATTTCACAACAGGTTCAAGTTGTTTGTGTGAATTTGCCTCGTTGACCAACAGAAAGTTACTTTGTTTGACTTCTTTGTGATTTGTGCTCCATAGATCACTACACTACTGACAATAGACAATAGTATTTCTTGACCGCACGTTGCTTCTTAGAAGTGAATAATTGTATGGTCTACCTTCTCCATGTCATCCCAGTTGGTGATGATTCCATGCTCAATGGGGTATTTGAGGGTGAGGATGCCTCTCTTGCTCTGGGCTTCGTCTCCTACATAGCTGTCTTTCTGGCCCATACCGACCATGACACCCTAAAGAAAGAGACCATAGTGCAAGCTTTCAGTCACAATCTTTCTACATTTGATTCACATACTGTAGCACTCGCACTCCTTTTCTAAAATTAATGTTTGCTTATTAGCATTTGAAGCAAGGATTTATGCTAGCATAGTATCGCCTTTACGGGTCAAAGCGTAAGAACTGTGACTTAAGAGGTGTTTTACTGATTGGATCAAAAATAAGACTAAGCCCCAGATTATGTAAATGTACGTTGTCGTCTCACCTGATGGCGGGGTCGGCCCACAATGGAGGGAAACACAGCCCTGGGAGCGTCATCCCCGGCAAAGCCGGCCTTCACCAGACCTGAGCCATTGTCACACACCAGAGCGGTGGTCTCTTCCTCGTCGCACATGTTTGCTTAGACAACTGGTGTTTGAACACAAATGGCACAGGGACAAACACATGACCATGTCCATCAAAAAGCAGGATTTTCTCATGACTATTAATATTTGTCTTTGCTTGATGAATTCATGTAGTACTTGAAGCTAAATGTAAATGATTCATCTTCTGTGCTTAAAAAGAGCTTTTCTGACATCTTCAGTTATGCAGACCTTCTCTCCCTACGGCAGACTCACAGTGGGCTATAAATAATGCAGATTTTATTATTATTTGATTAATATTTTATAGCGCTGCTTCCGTATTTGAAGTTGTTTTAAAATGCAAAATATAAGCATTTCATTGGTCCACTGTGTACTGTATGTAACAAATAATTAATTAAGTAATTCATTATTAAAAGGATAGTTCACTCAGAAATGAAAATTCTGTCAATGTTGTTCCAAACCCGTGTGACTTTTTTTCTTCTACGGAATATGATTTGAAGTGATTTTTACAGTGAAAGTCACTGACTTTCATTATACACTACTGTTCAAAAATTTGGGGTCACTAAGAATTTTTGAAATAAGTCTCTTATACACAACCAGGCTGCATTTATTTAATCAAAAATACAGTAAAAAAAATTAGAATTGTAAAAAATTATTACAAATTAAAAAACTGTTTTCTATTTTAATATATTCTCAATATAATTTATTCCTGTGATGGCAAAGCTGAATTTTCAGCAGTCTTTGGTGTCACATGATCCTTCAGAAATCATTCTAGTATGCTGATTTGTTGACCAAGGGTCAAAGTTTGAATGCTAGTGTATTGATAAAAAGTTATTCAAAATACATCTCCATTTTTGTTCCACCAAGTCATACAGGTTTGGATCAGAATTTTCAAATTTGAACGAACTAACATTCCAAATATCCAAAAGCCTAGCTTCGCTACACTATCTGCTGTAGCCCAACAAACTTTAAAATAAACCATCCATTGAAGTAGACTCACCCAGGAGAGCTTGCACAAGAGGCCTGGAAACCTTGCTCCCTCAAGAGCGGTAGAAAATAAGAGAGTGAGCGGCCAGTTCACCTGTCCTGTATTTATATAGGATCCTTGTCACCAGGGCTTCAGAACCTCAAGCCTTTTTAGGATACATTACAACCCTGCATCACTCAAAGGTGGGCCGTCCCATGTGAAGATGGAGTATTGGAACAGGTCTCACAATGCAGACTGTCAAATGACAGTTGCATTTAATATTAGAAGACAATTTATGACTCTCGAGGACAGTGTGGACTATTGTTGGAAAGAGAGGTGGCCAGTTCACTGGGAAAGAATGGCATCCCAGGGGCCGTTATAAATAAGACGCTGAGCATTGGTCATAATGGACGAATGACCATTTGTCTGTAATCTGACTGTTGTGAGGAACTTCTATCTGGCCTTCAAAGGAAATGCACTTTGCCGCCCCATATGGGTGTGGGCGTTACAACCAAAGCCTACCAATGAGGAATGATTGTCAGCGTCTCTTCCCAAAAGAAAATCATGGCCTCTAGGAAGTTGACAATGTGCCATACTTTGTGATGTTTGTAGGGCTGTTGTATGTGTGGGTGGTCTAATAATTACATGGACGTAAAAGCCACTTGATTGCATAGTGTCAAGATAAACGGCATTGTGCTGCTAACAATGACACGTGGCACGTTCTACAAGTACGTTCAGTGACTTTTTTGCATTTTGAGAACTCTTAGACATGTGTGATACCACATTATCTAACATACAATTAACCTATAGCATACAAATAACTAGTTTTAACAACATCGAATAGTGACCTTCCTAACGGTTTCTAACAGTTCCTAGCATACGAAAACATAATTTAAGTTTGAATTAATGGTAAAAATGTCTAGTGTGTACTTACAAATAAATATATACAATACATATACAAATAAACTTTAAAAGTTTCAGGCCCAGTTTTGTAACCTAGTGTATCATAGTGCTACATAGTAAGTGTCTTTCTTATGCCAAAATGGCTCTTACTCGAGGTTATAACAATGACACAGCAACTGGTTGACTTGTATTGAGTCTTAAGGTCAAATGTTAGTCAAAGTTTGCATTTTCAAAGGCAGCTGGCCATTTGCATTCTTCAGCTCACACAGAGATAATCCACAATCTTCCTCGTTTGACTCTCCAGAGGCCTAAATTTTGGCAACGTGTCAGTTGGAGGCCATCCAGTAACGTACAATAGCGACGACCTGCCACCTGGCCTTACATTCTGTTAATGACACACTGACAGACCCACCAGCATTGACTGTAGATGGTAAAAGAGCTCTCTCTCTCTCTCTCTCTCTCTCTCTCTCTCTCTCTCACTCACACACACACACACACACACACACACACACACACACACACACACACACACACACACACACACACACACACACACACACACACACACACACACACACACACACATGTTGTTTTTATCACTGTTACCATTTTCTCTTATTTCAGGTTAAACAGTTATGCTGTGTCGATAGCCTCAACGGCACGACAATGAAATCACAGAAACCCACAATGCTTGCCTCATAGACTTCCATTGTAAGTACACTGTAGTGTACAGTATGCATTTTCTGTTTGTTTTACACACACAATACTGACAGTAAAGCTACACTTGTAACCTGAAATATTAATGTACATACTTACTGGAGCTTATGATTAGAATATAGTGCAGCATATAGTGAATACTGCCTATTTTTAACACAATGTGAAACAGTACACATTATGCATTGACAAATTATTAAATATATTATGTAAGGAATAAAAAATGTAAAACAAGCGTACATTTTTTGTCACATGATCTCAACATTTTACATGTTTAATCTAATGAGCAGTGTCAAGCTATCATGAAAAAAGCACATAAAAGATGTATAGATAAATGTACAAATAATTGTCATTCAGTATAGGAACAGATAGATAGATCTAATTACGTCTGGCCCACATCCCACTGAAAATGGAAGGTCAAGTGGAGCACATTGAATTCTGGGATATTGCATTCCATGAAGTACACTCTGTTGCATACTTCTCATGTTGGCAAATGTCATCCAGATATTGTATTTTCTATTTTACACATAATTGCATACTGTCCACAGTACCACACACACTACATATATAGTAAGAGTAGCAGTATGCCACTCTAAACATAGTAACTGTATACATAAACTCTGACCGTTATGTGGTTTTTCTGATTCCTTTAATCCGAATGGCCCTGAAGGGACAACAGTAGACTGCAAGAATGTTTGTACATGTGTTTGTAGCCAAACAAACTGAAGGGACACAAGCATAGACTGCAAGAATGTTTGTACATGTGTTTGTAGCCAAACAAACGCACAAGCATACCAACAGCAATATAAATAAAAAGACTCTCGCTGAAGGATTGCATGCAATATTTAACATTAAAAATATGACTGCTGCTGATAAAAATGCTGTGTTCCCAAATGATTGACACTTTACTTTAGAGCCATCATACTATCCTGACATCACATTAAAGCTTCAGCCTCCCCAGCAACAGTGACACACACTGTACACACTCACATCATGCACATATATGGTTACAATAAAAGGTTTTGTCAATCCTAGCTAACTTTTGAGGGCAAATTTGACCCCAAAGTAAAGCCACACACTTGTGTTCATGCATACAGGATCAGCTCCTGCCAGGGTTTCTCTAGTGAATAAAAACAAACATTGTTTTATAGTGGTTCCACATTGAAGCGCTTCTGTCACTG
The DNA here is from genome assembly GCA_027422405.1 of Ptychobarbus kaznakovi. Classification (NCBI taxonomy): domain Eukaryota; kingdom Metazoa; phylum Chordata; class Actinopteri; order Cypriniformes; family Cyprinidae; genus Ptychobarbus; species Ptychobarbus kaznakovi. Next base: position 36,138,669 of record CM049796.1, read on the forward strand.
GTGGATCATGTGACCTCAGTCCTCTGCTCTTCTGCTGCCACTGCCTTTGTCTCATAGCTGAAATTCCTCCTTACTAAACATAGATCCAGCCATTCTCAATGCCACAATGGTGCATTTTGGGTTACAGATCAGAATGAGTTTCACAATGTTATCTTTATCGTTCATAAGTTGCTGTTCATAGCTCAGGAGACTCAGGTGAGTTCTCAGACATGCATCAGAGTTCCTCATGAGAAATGAAAATGAAAATAAATAATGCAATCACAGACCTACTGTAAGACATTAGAGCAAACCGGAAGAAAAATATTGAAGTTCAGATCAAAATCTCACTTTTTTTGGCAATGTTCAAATCTCTTCTATATAGTATTAAGAAACAAAAATACAGAGGAATTAATAAATGCATAAAATATTAAACAACCTGATAATAAATAGAAAGTACAATAATATATAATATAAATGTGACTAATATAAAGTACAGTCACTGTTTATATATATATATATATATTGAATATGAATTAATGTATGTAAAATACTAATAATTTTATACGCATTAACATGTAAACCTGACGACCTGGTATATAATTATAAAAAGTACTAGTAAAAATAAATATAAGAAATACAAATTAAACTGTTTATTTTACAACATATATTTTTCATGCCCCTATACATTGTTTTGTTGAATATTAAGAGTATCTGTACTCCATGTCTTGTAGCATTTATTCTATTTTATATTTTGCAGTGTGTTTTATTGGTGCACAGCGTTTAGCATATTCCTGGTGACTGGGAGAACTATCCCAGGGAGAATTTTAATGCGCTTGTTATGGAAGGCCAGGAAGCCACATGAATTTTAAATAAACTCCCAGGAACTGCTTCAGAAGGCTGTTAAAAAGACATGTCACGACAGATCTGTTTCAAGCTCTTTGATGCAACAGAAATGCTTTTGAAATTAGATTCAAATGTATTTAATCCTTCAGGATTCCCAAACCCCAGCGAGTTTACAGAAAATGAGATACAACAAGCTACAGTTGTTTTGAAGTGATGAGTCTAAATATAGTTCCATGTAGATTGCTGAAGTGAAAACTGGAAAAATCGGACAAAACACAGCCAGACCATGGAGGCGTTGGGGCATGTTTTTCTGTATCCATCTTTAGGTCATTGCAATATACAATATCTTTACATAAGGACAATAACCCACATCTTAAATATGCAGAACCAAAAAATCCCAAAATCATTCACAGGTCAAAAGTTCATTCAAATTAAATGATTTCTATTAGAAACAGCAACAAATCACCTGTTAATTATAAGTGCATTTAGTGTAGTAGAAATTAAGAGTAACTCAATGAAACATGCAACGTAACTAATTTATATAGATAGATAAAAGTAAATTAATTACAAATTAATTTGAGGAATGCAGTCACTAAAAGCCCCTATAGAGGATTTATAGGGGTTAATTGTGGTTCATCCAAAGGATGAGGTCCGTTTAGGCTTAAGGGTTAAAAAAAAACATTGTTTGAATTTATGTCACTGTTAAGAATAGTTCATTGCTAAGCACCATCTGTGAACACGTCACGTACTGGCAGGCACCATGCTGGAGTAAATCTGTTTTCCAATTCAGGTCAATAAATCATAGAAAAATACGGTTTATTTCTGTACATAAATGATGCATAAACATGCACGAGTGGCCTGTGTGTCACATGTCCTGCAAACTTGGCATATATATGTGAACTCATACAGACATGAATTATAAATGCGCTTGAGGCTCCAGGCTGGGTTTCCTGCGGAATCGTTTGATTCGTGCACACACAGTAGATTCTACAACAACACTGTATAATAAGCTGTCACTCAAGCATTATTGTGAAATGTTGAGTCGCTCAAAATACGCACAGTACATTTGCCCATGGAATAAGCAGTTTATGACATTTACCTGATAAAAGAACAATTTAAAGCATCTACATGACCTTACATGCTGTCGGAATCATCGGTGGAAGATCCTCAATGTAAAAGCGCTCATTGTTTAAAATATCACAGAATTGGACAACACTTATTTGCATATTGTTTATACCCTGCATATTGGGATGTACAATTGAAAGCATTTGACATTGAAAAGCACACACACATCACCTTTAAGATATATATATAAATATATATATATATAGATATATAAAAAAGGAAGAATCTTCCATAGGCATTAAAAGTTGTAAGTTATTAGTTAAACTGACAAAAAAAAAACAAGCAAACATATAAAATACACACATTGTATATGAAATTGTTCACCACTGTAATAATTATATATAATAATTGATTTTAATAACATTGATACTAATTTTATATTGTATTATGTTATAATCAGTTTGTATTATATTTTATTATTTGATTTAATTACAAATTATTATGATAATAAAATTGCTTATATAAAAATGAATATATGAATATAATCTGATTATAGCATAATTGTGAGGAAAAAAAATTGTTTCTTACATAAAAATGAATTGGGTTAAATAGTAAAATTACAGATGTATGAACATAAATAAATAATATAGACACACTGTATATTTTATGGTATAAAAAATCACCACAGTAATAATACTGTAAAGACAATTAAATAATGTATAAAAATAAATTTGATAAGGCCTGCGTACATCTGAATAGTCTGATTATAACATAATTGTGAAAAAACTGCATTTTTACAATTACATACAAATGATACAAATGGGTTAAATAGTAAAGCTGACTGCAGATCATAATTATAGTTCCCTCTATTTAAACATATGATTCATGCTTTTAATGTCATTTATGGGTAATTAAATATCAGCATCAGCACCACACCAAGAAGAAAATGTGAACCGTTTTTACATGTGCAGACTGGTTGAACATCAAGTGCTCAGTGTATGATGAGGCACGTACTTGCTCGTGACAGAAGGCAAATATTTTCTGACCTCCATATCAGGTCTCTCCCGTTTGCAGCCCCCAACATTTGAAGAATTGTAAAAGGTCATACAGGTTTTGGCCCATGGGCCTTGACCTTTTTGAAAACTCATGTTTTTTTCCCCCAGTTTTCCCTGAACCAGCCCCGTGCATTACTGTCCAGTTTTAAGAGCTCCATAATCCCGGCATCTTTTTGTGCCCCTTCCATGAACTCTGACAGGGATATTTGACCTGTGAATGAAGAGGAAGAGGAAGAGAAAGAGGAAGAGTCTTTAATGAACTCCTACATCAACCCGGGTGTGTCTCACTCGTCCTTAAATTGAAGCTGTGGGCTCTTTGATCGCCCCCTGGTGGCTGGCTGCAGTACAGGTCATAAACCCCGCCCTCTCCATGTAAACGAATGGGACTTGGGTCAAAATAAAACAAATTAATTACACTTCAAATACAATTTTCCGAAATATGGTTTTAATCATTTAAAGTAGTTGTTATCACGCTGATATATGTTCAATTGTTCGTTTTTGTGATAAGTTTGATTTTAGCTAGTAATTTGATGCTATAAAAACGGGGCGTGTCGTTTTGGTTGATTGGGTCTGCGGGAGTTTGGGCGGGAGTTTGATTCCGCGGCTCCAACTCACGACTAACTCTGGCTCCAAACGAAGCTCTACTGCGCAGACTCGGGCTCCAAATTAAGCTCTACTGCGCAGACTCGGGCTCCAAACGAAGCTCTACTGCGCAGACTCGGGCTCCAAACGAAGCTCTACTGCGCAGACTCGGGCTCCAAATTGCGTCATTTACTCAAGATGGCAGCAGCCATACTGAGATGTATTCGCTTCACTTTTCTATAGTGGAAGGAAGCGGAAACGCGTCATCCATCTTTTTTTACACTCTATGCATCAACCCCAACCCTCTCTCTCTCTCTCTCTCTCTCTCTCTGACCACCGACAGGCTTAATTTAGCAACAGTCTAAGCCTACACATATTTAGGCTGCCACACATGGGATTATTATATAAGGCTGTTTACTTACCGGTGTAGTCCTGTGGATTTTTAGAAAGTAAACATCCTTTTGACACACCCATACGTTTATTTACTTTGTCTATCAGTGTTCAAAAGAGTATCTAATATCTACATAAATTACAGGAGATTTCAGACATTTTTCTAAAACAACAAATATAATTTCCACCACATTACAAATGATTTATTGTGTGTTATTTCTGTGATGGAAATGACATATTAAACATTTATGGAATAAAATAGCAGATGTCTTATTCTTGCTGGTTTAAATAATATTTTTAAACTAAAAAAAAAAAGTTGGATCTGATTTCTTTGGTGGAAATGACATCACAACGGTTGGATAGTCGTGTTTTGTGTAGAAGTTTATATAAATAATTTGACGCAAATTGTTTATGCTTATTTCCTTGTTATTTAAAAAAATAAAAATAAAAATAATAAATTACATACACACACATACATATGTTAATTAATTTTAGTGAAATTATTTTAGTTTATTATTAAATATTATATACACCCATACAAAAATAAATTACATTATAATTAAATTGACTATTTCCAATTCATGTGACCATCATTTAAGCAAATAAAACCAAGCATGGGACATAAGCACCCATAGTTGAAGATAACTAGGTTAAAGGTCATTTGATTGATATGCAACAATCTAAATGGTCAACCCATCTTCTGCGCTTTGCTGATGGATACAGTATATGGTCAAAACTGAGGACAGCCCTTTAATTCCAGTAATGACAGATCTCAATGCAGGCCTATACAATGACACGAAGAAAATAAATATACTGAGTTTGCTGTAGAAGACTTTGAATAGCCTTCACAAAGCCCAGACCAGAATCCTACTAAACAGCTTTGGGATGAACTGGAAGGCTGCCTGTAAGCCAGACCCTATCAACCAACATTAGCCCTTGACCTCACTGTTGCTCTCCAACAAAAGCAAATCCCTATATAGACATGCTGCAACATCTAGTGGGAAGCCTTCCTAGAGAAGTGAAAGCTTATGGCTCGAATTTACATTTGTATCAAGCTGTTATGAATGTGTTGTTCATTATATACTTTTGGCATGATAATAGCTGTTTACCCCAAGATAGTACATCTTTGGGTCTTTGGTCTCAAATAAATAACTATTTATTTGAGAATGGAAAAAGACGCACTTACCATCTTTGTTGTCATCCAAAACTTCGAATATCCTGTCGCAAATGTCGCTGGGTGTCATGTTGTTGCGGCTTTTCTTAAGTTGGCAAATTACCTAGAAACAAAAAGCGAGAAACCCATTAGAAGAGGAACTTAAAGGATGAGAATGCTGAGATTCAAGATCACTCTTACCTTTATAACACGTTTGACTTCTTGTCTGTCCAACTTTCCACTGTCATCTCTGTCGTAGACTTTAAAAGACCATTTCAGTCTGTCCTCCAGTTTTCCTCTCAGAACCAGGTGGACGGCCGCGACAAATTCCATAAACTCTATAACATCATCCTGCAGATCGACACGAATGATTTCCAGCGGATCACACATGTAGATAATCACAGATTATGCATGGAAATTGCATTTTAACATTTTATGTTACAAGTTATGTAAAAATAGCTGACCTTTTCAACTCTTACACTTACCCTGTTTGTGTCAAAAGATTTGAAGAGGGTTTCCATGTACAAAGCCTCATCCTCTGATGTGCTCTGAACTCCGAAGATCTTACGGAATTCATGAAGATGCAGGGCTCCACTTGGGCACTCTCTCAGGAATTTGGTATAAAGAGGCTGGATGTCTGCTAGTTCCACTTCCTTATCTTCATCGCTTTGAATTTGACCCATCTTTGTCGGAAACTCACAATGTTGATCGTATGAAAATGGCCACGATAACTAAGGCGAATGTGCTGTGCTGCATTCTCCTCACAAGTAAACTGATGTAATCCACTTAGAACTAGAAACGTGTTGTCTTACTATGAACATACTGGTATTTTTAGAAGGTCTAAATCTCCTTTGCGCTTTGCTCTGATGTGCAGACTATTCACGGTGAAACTTCATGATCTAATAAATGATAACTCTAATATGAACTTACCTGTTAAAGAACGATAAGTCACGTCTCAAACTTTTTATTAATTAGGCCCTATTATAGTGAGATGAGGTCTTGTTAAAATAATATAAATGAATAAATAATATAATGTATGTACATGTATATGTTCTTAATAAATAAATAAATAAATGTTAAAGAAATACTCCAATTCCTTTTATATTGTATTATATTATATTACATTATATTATATAATAAATTAGCATCAAAGTACAACAAGTACTATCATGGTGTAAACATACTTTTTTATTCAATTTACATATGTAATGTATTGTGTAAAGGTGAAATACAGTATAAGCCAGACAATACTACAATTACTTCAAATCATATTATATTATATTAATACTATCACTTGATTAATACTTCACATATTATTTTTGTTGCATTATATAATTTGATTTTGGAGTGAGAAATGATATGACTCATACATGTTTTAATATTCTTTGTGAGATTCGCCCATCTATATCCAGACACAGCACTGAAACTTTCATGCACTTCTGTGCAGTTGGCAGCAGAATTTTTTTAAATCAAGCTAACACCTCTCTTGCCTGAGTCTCTCTAAATGATTCATTAATTATTTTAGATGACTGATTATTCATGAGTCATAGTTGATTAGCTGCAGTAGATTAACTTTCTGTAAAACATATGATTTCACTCTGGGTTTAAAGAGAAAAACATTCTCACCAGTCTTACCTTCCTCTACAGTATCTCAAGCAGTTGTCCTGACAGGACCTTTTGACTAGGGTGGCCTGCTATAAATACACCCTTTAACAGGTTCAACCGATTATCTCAGTTCATAGCTGCAGTCAGACAAGAGGAAATACATTTGAAGTCAAGTTAACATCACTGCGACATCATGAATAAATTATTAGGATGAAGTCATTTTAAATACAAATGCATACTCGTAAATAAATAGTTTAAATAATTACATAAGTAATCAGCTTAATTGCATGAACAACAACAACAACAAAACTTCCAAATTATATCAATAGAGAAAGAGAGAGAAAGTTGTGTTTTTACATTGCGTTTACTGCTGATGTCATGAATAGATTAATAAATTAATAGGATACGTTAAATATTTGACCTGCATAGAATATGCATACTAAATAAATAAATAGTTCAAATAATAAGTCAAGTTTATAATCTGCATAACTGCAAGAACGGAGAGAGGGAGAGAGAGAGAGAGAGAGAGAGAGAGAGAGAGAGAGAGAGAGAGAGAGAGAGAGAGAGAGAGAGAGAGAGAGAGAGAGAGAGAGAGAAATGGATGTATTTTATATTGACTGTACTGTTTATGTCATGAAAAACTCATACATTATTAGGAATAGGATGCCTATAAAGAATATGCATTCTTGGCAATAAATTAATTAATTTATTGTATGCATATATGTATGTATGTGTAAATAAATAAATAAATACCTTATGCCATATGGAAATAGTAGCATTATAATAAATTTTTTTTGCTTAAAGAGGTCAACAAATAATTCAAATATAATAGCATTAAGAAAAAACAACAAAAATATAATTTTTTAATAATTGGAAAAGTATACCATATGGTAAGAGTAACAGTACAATTGATTATTTGCTAAATAGGTCAACAAAGACTTCAAATATAGTAGCATTTGGGGGGGGGGGTATTAATTTTTAATGACTTGGAAAAATATGGCACATGGTAAGAGTAGTATTATAATGTAATATTTGCTAAACAGGTCAAGTCCATTTATGCCCTCTTTCCACAACATTTCTGAACACCGTTTTAACAGCAAAGCTTAATGCCTTGTCCAGTGAACTCTGGCCTAAATGCAGAATCATATCAATTTGACTTCCGGCCAATAAAACCTAAATCCACCCCTGCTTCACCTCTAGTCTTCTTTTGATGAGGTGATATATTATTCAGCAGCATGTAAGAGATAGTTTGTCAGGACAGACAGTGGAGACAAAAGGTTTCTCACCTTTCCTCTGCTGTCATTAATGTCAGTGTAATCCTCCGCTCTGAATCACCACAATAATCCCACATCCTCATAAAACACAGGACTGCAAGGCAAACATATTTATAAAACATAAATACAAGTGTAGCTAATATAACAAAAGTAAATTAAAAAAATTATTGTGACACTAATCTTTTATAAATCTGAACATACAGTATGTGCCCCCCCCTAACGTTACATATCTTTTAAAAACCCAGATAAACCTTACAAAACTAAACAAAACGAAGCTTTAAACCATAAAAACGTAACACATTTTCCACATTAATGTAAACATTGTATTTGCTCTGTTTTTGCAGTTCTGTAATCATGCTAATACAAGCAGGCCTAAAGTTTGATTTTGAGAGACACAAAAAATGCCAAATATGTAACACAAATATATCGTAGGATTCTGGTTCATCTAACGTTAAGAAAGAAAGGTCACACCTAAAAATGTTGTTTTAGTCCCTAATGAAACATACACTGTGGTTAATTCTGTCAAAATACCGTCGTAAGTGCAGTTCAGTCAGTCAGCGTCAGTGAGTATAATTAACGCGCTGCTGCCCTCTATCGAGCAACAGCTCAACAGACTCCCCGAATTCCGTAAACATCCGACGTCACTTCCGCTTACATTCGCATCAAAAACATAGCAAACGCTGACGTTTATTTCGTAATAAGCGCTATTTCCATGCTGTAGTCTTGTGCGTCCATCAGTATTGAATTGCAGAGACGCGCTTTCTAAAGCACGGCTGTATTTATAGCCTCAGTAATGAAGGTGAGTGGATTTGGTTTGTTTTGCGTGACAGTATAAAGCCAAACCTGTTCTTACCTGATTCTGCACGGACACAAACTGTTGAATATACGGGCCTTTTTGATACCATGCCATTAAATGCTGTTACGTCGGATGGATGTTGTGTTATCTCGCTCGGCTACATAGATAGGCTGTAATAAAACTCTAAACGGGGCAGCTGACATTAATGCCTAGATATAATATTACATCAGCATGATAGTGCAAAATACGCTGTATAAGCTATGCAATTTTACTTTTATTTATTTTTGAAGCCATAAAGTTTATGATTTTAGCTGTTTCGGAGGCTGTAAGGGGAAGAGATGATGATTATTATTGTAGTTATTGGGTCATTCTTGCTATGCAGTAACGTTATCTTTTTGCTCTCTATAACTTTGCAGAAAGAAGTAAGTTTTGTTTGCAAGATGTATTGATATAAATTTGCATAGCAGACTTTCATAAATGTGTCACGGTGAAGCCCAAACATCTTAATTTAATAAATTACAGCTTGATTTGACAAAAATGTCTGACGAGATGCAAATAAAAATCTATTGATTTAGTAAGGGATTGACAGATTAAATTACGTGATGTGTGGACTTGAAATGAATTTTGATATTTGATACATGATGGGATGATTTAGAGTGGAAACACCCAACGAATGCTAAAAAAACATAACTGAAATATCAAATCCATTGCTAGTTACTCATGCTTATGCTGCTGCTTTCCCACCAAAATGATGACACTTCCTGCAAGATGATGTCATTAGTCTTTGTTTATCAACTTGAATCAGTGTCACATTAGTTCAAATGGAGGAATGATTGTGTGTAATTCATGTTGTAGAACTGTCATGTCTACTAAAAATAACTAATGTAATAATAATTATTATGCAAACATATACATTTTGTCCGATTAATGTTAAGTCTCGATGGGAACATGAAAATGTACTTCATAACAGTAATGACTGTTATTGTTTGCATTGTAGCGTGTGTATTTATGTATTGACAGTGTGAGCAGTATAATTATGTTAATTGAAGGGCCCGAGTGCAGAGACTGAGGTGATCGAGGAAGCACATGCTGACCCTAACAATGAAGAACTTCCACCATACCTGCGTGAAGAGCCACCCGAGGGTATGTTCAGCCTTATTTATGCTTTCGGAGTATTTTGTTCTTAAATATTCATTCAAATATGTTATTAAATGGATTTCTATAGTTGTAATGCTTGCATAATTTTTTTTATCAACATACAAGTTTTGGTAAATGAATGCATAAAGGAAAAATTATATTTTAGATCTTGTCACTTAAGTTTTTCATCTTTAAGTCAATTTTTTTGCCTTCACTGTTTTTTTAAGGTTCCGTGGTGTAACAAATACTAGCTTTTCAAATGTACAAATGTCTAGATATTTTTAAATATATTTTTATCATTTTTAAAGGAATATGTATTTGTGACAAATATACCTTTGGTTCTTGAATATGAAAAAGTTGAAAGTTTTTTTGTTTGTTGTTTTTTTAACCGAGGCTGTATTAAAAAAAAATACAATAATACTCTTAAAATTGTAACTTATTGCAGTTTAAAATAATTGTTTTCTGTTTTAGTTTACTTTCAGTGTTACACGATCCTTCCGTAATCATCCAAGACTCATTTCTTGATATTTTAACATTTGTACATTTTTAGGATTCAATATCAATATTTTATTTTCAGCAGTTTTTGATGAATAGAAAGCTCAAAAGCATTTATTTGTAATAGAAGTGTTTTTTGTCACCTATAAATGTTTTTACTGTCACCTTTGATCAGTTTAATGCATCCTTGGTTGAATTTTTTTTTTTTTTAATGTCTTACAAAAATTTACTGACCCCAAACTTTTGAACGACAGCATATATTTGTATTTGGAAAGTTTAGTAAAAAGTGCTTCTAATCACATATTTTTGTCCAGCTTATTAACATTTAAAATGCACAGAAATCCTCAAAGAAATCTGGTCGATTATCTATTACTTTTTAATGTTGTAGTAAAGTATATTGATCTGCAGAGGGCCACACTGACCAACATAAGACAAATAAAGATTACTGTAGTGAAAATTTGTTCTAATCTTTGGAGTGCCAAAATGTACAAAGGTTTAAGTAAGTTTAATTCCCAAATCCATTCATCTTTCCAAACCGCTTCCCAGAAAGCCCTGCAGGTGCCCTCTGAAACACAGAGGCCTGCATCTGTAGTTAATAACGGGCACGTAGGCTCTATTAATGCCTTTCATTAAGAGCTAAAGATCTTTCAGTTACAGAACATGTTTAAGTTAAAGTGGGCTTTTGTGCCCAAACCGTGATCAATGTCCTCTCTTTGTTCTCTGTGCTATTTGATCTTTACGTCCAGGGACGGCACAAAGAAACAAAGCTCTCTTGTCTTGTCTCTTTATAAAAAGTCTATTCGAGGAGAAGGCTCTGATGCCGCTGCTTTGCCAGAATCAATCTCTTTAGTTTAAATGGCTGCATTATGTTGCTATAAATTGCTTTGGGATCCTTGGTGCCTGCTCAGGTGATTGCGTAATAGCAAACGCCTGCCCTCTGGCTTTTTGGCTGCTGCCTCGGTGCGGATTCTGAAATAGTTTATTATATCGCTGAGATTCTGTCCGTCTTTGTTGCTGGGAACAAGAATGTCTCAGATCTGGGCTGTGTATATTGAGTTGTTTGTTCTGATTCAGGGTGTGTTGATCCGTAGATGTATACAAAGCTATTTCGGGTGAATCAAACTGTCTATTTTGGTGGAATTGTCATCGTGATAACTGCCGTTTTATGAGAAATTAGATTTGAGCTTGAGCACACAAAGCGCAGTGGGCCTGTTCACAAGGAGGGGAATTGTTTGGATCAGGCTTAATATCACTGAGCAAATAGCAGAAGGGATTGAAGTACAAGCAGAATGATCCTAGTTCAGTATCTCAGCGACTTCACCTAGATCTGCTTTGGGTTTCAAAGCCCAGAATGCCATTTTCTCTCAGGGTGCGGACTGGCATGTTTTTGTCGACGGAGTACGGTTGGTGTGAAAGTGTACCGCACCCAAGTCCGCTTGGCTCATGTGTGAACGGTGTTATGAACAATTCAGTCCACTCACTCAATCGAGTCTCCTTAAAACACCAAAGTGATTCCTTTGGCTGAAAGAACCTTTAATGAGGACAGTATATTGAAATAATCATTAGTTGCATGTATGTAATTAATTAATTTAAAGTATTGTATGACTAAATCAACTAACAATGGAATATTTACACTATGAAACATTTATAATATTTTACATGTTGTGTGTGTGTGTGTGTGTGTGTGTTCGTTCATGTATGTATTTAAAATTTTCCATCTCTAATGATTGTTTTGATGATTGATCTATTCATTGTCCTTTTTTAATTTGAATAAAAAGCCTAATTATACAATAATAGTAGTTATAATAGTAATAAATAGTTTGTGAATTTACATGTCTGTAAAGTGTGTACACTGTAAAGTATGTTTTCTGTGCATGCACAGATGCGGATGATCAATAATTAAATACATTGTTGATTGTTTTCATTAAGAGTTTTATTAAGAATAGCTTTTTGACTGATCTGACTGATTCAAAAAGCAATCCTACGTTTTTTTAATGATTCATTAAAAGAACCTACTCTTAAAGGGATAGTTTACCAAAAAATGAAAATAACCCCAAGATGTACTTACCCTCAAGCCATCCTAGATGTATATGACTTTCTTCATTCAGACGAATACAATCTGACTTGTATTCAAAAATATCCTGGCTCATTCAAGCTTTATAATGGCAGTGAATGGTTGAGATTTTGAAGCCCATTCCTCATAAAAAGTGCTCCACATGGCTCTGGGGGTTAATAAAGACCTTCCGAAGTGAAGCGATGCATTGGTGTAAGAAAAACTTCCATATTTAAAACTTTATAAACAATAATCTGTTGCCTTTATTAACCCCCTGGGGCCATATGGAGCGCTTTTTATGTTGGATGGATGCACTTTTTTGGGCTTCAAAATCACAATTAAATGTCATTATAAAGCTCAGAAGACCCAGGCCCTTTAGTTAATATAACTATGATTGTTTTCATCTGACAGAAGAAAGTCATATACACCTAGGATGGCTTGAGTAAATTGAACTATCCCTTTAAGAGTCATTTTTTTATGAATAAGACTATAAAGCTTCCATGGGATGTTTTTGATTTACTAAAGGAACTTGGTGATTCATTGGTTGTGAATTGGAATTAAAGCGTCTGTTTTGCAAGCTAACTGCTCAGTGTATTAGCCTAGCATGTGTGGATCCAATTCATGGGTAGATTGAATTGTTCATGATAACAGTAAGGTTTGTGGTTGGAATTAACACAATACATACTAAATTGCAAAGTGTACTGATACTGATTATATATAATGTGCAACTTTGCATGTTCCTGGTCACACTTATTAATAGTGTGACCGCTTTCCATAACTCTGAATAAATTGGCTTGGGAGAACAGCTCACATTCTCTGCATCACTTGCGGGTGCTGTTGTGTCTGTTAGTAAAGTTTTGGTGGCTAGTCCAGTGTGAATAAAACTGTGAAGCTAGAATGTTCTCGTCTTGAGATGTTACCTTGTTATAGTATTAAACAGCCTCTAGTACTTGCAGTGATACTCATGTTGATAACGCGGTTCGACCCAAAATTACTTTGTGAAAAGCGTTCAGCGGGAAGCATCCCATTTCTTACACCCTCATCATTATAGAAACCATGTAGGCCTATATGTTTTATCAAGCCAGTAAGATTTATTTCCTGAAGTGTCACTGATGATGTAGACGGACAAAATGAGTCCCTTTAGGGCGTATGGTCGACCGTCTGAGGTCAGACATAGTCACAGAGGATTTGGAGCGGAACCAGACAGGCTAGTCCACATGCTAATATTCATGTGGAGAAATTCAATACAGTCAAAATGGAGCGGTCCTCCCTGAGGCGTTCGTGCTGCTGCAGACATTGTTTACAGACCGTTTCTTCTGTTGATGCAACATTTGCACCTGATTTTTCTTATCAAGCTTGTACTGTTGCTTCATCTGTAAATGTCAAATGTGAGGACAGAACGAAAGGCAGGGCAGTAATTTTTAGCAAATTACGGGTGGCGAACATAGTTGTTTCACAATTATGTCTTTTGTGTGTTTTAGTGTGAGCGAGCGACAGCGAAATTCAATCAAGGTTAGATTGTCAAGCCCTGTCGGTGTGATTGCACTTTATTTTCTGAGTGAACAGGCTGGAACTGACGTAAACCTGAGAAATACAATGCCATATATTCAGTCTGTCAGCTAATTTGAGCTTCTGGTACTACTGTTTATCTGAAGCATTACTCCTTGAGGCGTTCATTTAGATATCAGTACCCTTTCTAAGTGTTTTTATGCATGTCATTGGTGCTGTTAGACCAAATGCGTATTTTTGACAGAGTAATTACAGTACTGCCTCGACTTTCATAACCTGCTTTTAGCATGTGATTGGTTGCATTCACCCAGTCCGTGGGATTGACAGCTGTATTTATTAGCAGGTGTGAGTCTTAAATAGTCTTGTAGTACCTGTAACTATAGCAACCAGTACCTGTAGGAAATATATCAAAATGCTGTGAATTGCATTTTTAAGGATTTAATTTGTATTTCATCCTCACAGGTAACAGGCCAAAAACTAGGGTTGGTTCAGTTCTGTCTTTTGCAATATTTTGTCTCGCACTACGATTGAAAAATACCCACATTTAAACCTGACAGTTTTCATTACCTCGTTGAGGTTGACCATATACATTTTGTGATCAAATAGTTACAAAAAACTAACAAACAAGTAATGGATTATTCAAAGTAAAATATTTTAATATAAAATATAACTTAAAATAATGGTATGTTGTCAGCGCCGATATAAAACACTGTTGCGCTTTTGGCGACCCAAGATCAAGTCCTGCTCACGCTATCATTTCCTGTTAATATATGTCCTATCCAAATAAAAGGTAGAAATGCCAAAAATGGCCCCTTTTCACAAGACTGTGATGACGCATTTCAATGGTCCTCAGCATTATAAATAAACGCTGAAACTAGTAAACGCTAATTTGAAGGTTTTCTAATGCAGCGTCTATGGGAGTGACGGGTAAATTTGACATCGTTCTCTCTCCTGACTGCTGTTTTCAGTCTCTCTCAATTATTATTATTTTATTTTTTTGAAAGTCGTGAAAACACTATCTTGGAGTTTTTCTTCTGCTGTTTGAGCAAATGTAAATGCTCATGTGGTACTCTCCCTTCACTGCTCTCAAAGTTAACCAAATTTTGAATTAAACCCAACCCATCTTTTTTATTATTTTACTATTTTATAGTGTCATTTTAGTAGCATTAAATTATATTTTATTTTTATTCTTTCAATTTTCATTAATTATATCATTTTAGATTTTTTTTATTTGTCTATATAGTTTTCATACATTATTTCAGTTTTAATTTGAGTTATTTTAGTACATCGAGGTAAGTTGCATTGGAATACTAGTATAGTGTTTGTTATAATTTTTTTTCAATTTTTGTTAATTATATATTTTTAGTAATTGTGGTGTTTTTGTCATTTTTATTTTAGTTATTTGAATTAAATGAAAATGAGAAATGTTTCCTTTGCAGTTAGCTAAAATAAAAGGTTTTATTTTAATTCAGTTAAAGTTTATTTGATTTTAAATGGAAAAATTGTTATTGTAGCTTTAGTCTTAAATAATTTTAAGTTATGGTAACTATAATAACCCAATTTAGTTGTCTAAAAAGAATGGTTTTATATGTATTTGAATCAGACTGCACTGCTCACGCTGTAGGTTAGTGCATGCAGCCCCTAAAGAATGACTTTTATTGCCATTATGTTATGGTATGTGGTCTTTTTATCCAATCACAATTAATTCAGATGGCAAGCTCTGTAGATTCATCAGCAGAAATTAGATTCATTTGGAAATATATTTAAGCTTCACTTTGGGCACAGAATGTAGTTGCCACTCTCTTTCATAGCCAAACTGTCTATGAACATACCTGTATTTAGCACTCCAAACAGGACCGACAACCTGTATTTTGCTGCTGTGTATAGCCTGATGCTGAGCGTCTCATCTAACCTCACCCAAGCACAAACCCAGCAATCTTTCAAACCGTCCTGTGCAATTACAATGCAAGGTGTGTATTTGCCTAAGAGAGCAGCTGAAATTAAATCAATCTTGCTTTTATTTAGAAAAGAAAGGAATCAAGTTAATAATAGCTAAAAAATGATGTTTTATTGAGTTTGTGCGCTTCTGTCCTGTTTGCTTGGAGCTGTGTGCCTGTTCCATCATCCTGCCAGATCCAGTGCGCATGAGGGGCTCAATCTGATGTTGTGTAAAAGGATGATGGATGGACCATCAGCCACACAGGGCTCCCGGTGAATCGTCCACCTGCGGTTCTGCCTCGCCATTTTCATTAGGTCCCCATAGCCGAAAACACAGATCAACATATGTGCTGATCAAAGAGCCCCGAACGGGATGATGGATCGGTTCGAGTGTGGAAAGAAGCCGGTGGTTTCAGGTTCAGTCCTACGACTTGTTTTTCATCTTAAGTAATGCGTTTAATTAAAAATAGGCTAGCGGAGATGGATTACTTAAGAATTATCAGATGTTGTGGCGCAAAAGAAATTACGGCCTCCCTGTGAAGGTAAATTCAATTCTAGGTAATTTGGTGTGGATTTTATAATGTGTCTAGTTAATGTTGAAACAGATTCTATTGAACGGTTATTTTTATTCTGCTATCTGGCACCTGCTATCCATCACAGAGTTAAAGCTGGAGTGGATCGTTTCTGCACCACTAGTGTCACCAAATTGCAAAAATAATGACTTTTCACAGGTTTCACAGGTAAAACACAGGTAGTTTCACAGGTAAAACAAAATCCATTAAAAAAATTACTTAAAATAAAATATACCATATAATAAACTTTAAAATACACCTTGAACATATTTTAAGCTAGCTATTCAGGCAACCTTTCTCATTTTCATTTAGTTTAACTTGACGTACTAAAATAACTACAACTAAGACTAAAATAAGAATGAATAAACTATTTTTAAACAACCTAATAAAAACAACACAAACAAAATTACCAAAGCTTTAACTAAAATGTAAAAAATTTGTTCAACCAAAGACTATAGAATACCCAAGACATGTCACTCGTATAGTTTTGAATGGGGAAAAATGCAACGTTTAATGTAACGATCGCAGGAAGCCCCGCCTTCTGAATGAAAGAGCCAATCGTTAATCGGTGAAGTCAGCGCGCAGTTAGAAGTCCCGGTTGCTATAGAAACAGTCAGCGCTCTGAGACACGCGCTCAGGACTGCGCATGCGCACTTGCTGATCTAGCCTGAGAAATACGCTTTTTATTGCACTATTTGAGCAAAAGAAACAACATTTATGACACAGTTGTTGTCCGATTTCATTGGTGATTTCAAATATGAAATTTAATCGTAAACTTAGTGAACCGTTTTGGAGAATTTGATTTTAAAGTGATAGGAGCAGCACTTGGATGCCGAGAGGCGTTTCAAAGATGGCCGCCGAGTGACAACTTGTCTTAAAGAGATTTTGGTTCAACTAAAATAACTAAAACTATAATAGCATCTCAGTAGCTACGTTACATGGACACCTTTTGCTTCCATCGGAATGAATTCATTCTGATTGACGAATCCAAACGTAGTGTTTACATGAACGCTAAATAAAGTGATCGGGTTAATGCTAGCATTTATATGTCACAAGCTTCTGATCGGATTTAATCTTTTGACATGCACACGCTACATGAATATTCAGAGTTTTCCGCTGTTGTCCAAAAGCACACTTGATATTTATCTACTTCGGTTCCTAATTAGTCGACAACAGCACGTTAACTATTGTGCAGTGCTGCTTACTTTATAAAGCAGTAAAAGTGCCCCTTCCCGTGCCCAAAACCATTCGTCTGTGGATGAGAGTCTTAAACGAGGACTGGTGGGACGTTGTCCTGCTCCATTTAAAATATTTATATAATAAACGAGTACACCATCAATACATTTTCCAAACTGTGTTTTTGGCTTATCCTGAATCACTACGGTACACCTAAGTGTTTATATTCGGACTATTACTGGTTCGGGTAGATACCGCTGCGGAGTAGAGATAAACAGAGAGAAGTAGCTCTGGCTACAATGTTCTTCCGCAAGACGCATGCAGTTCTGTTTATTAATCGCTAGAGCGCCAATAGTTACAGACTGCAGCTTTAATTTGAGTTAGTTTTCTCTCAGTTTAAACCAGAGGTGTCAAAGGGTTTAATCTAAACTCTGCAGGGCTGTGGCCGTCCAGGAACTGGGTTTGACACGCCTGGATTAAACTGTATAATTAAAAAAAAGTTCTCAAAGTTAAATGCATTAGGGTGGCAAAAAATTCCAGTTTTGTAATAATATATTATTTCAAATAATAATAATAATATGTTTTATAATATACATATATATATATATTTTTTTTTATTATAAGTCATAAAACATTTTTGACATCCTATTTCTGTAATTTAAATAATTTGTGGCCATTTTTATTTTTTAGTTAGTTAGTAATGAAAATGTCTTAATTTAGTTTTTGTTCTAGTTTTAACCAATATAACACTGCATATTAATTGCTTACTTAGTTGTTTGCATATTAAAGGAATAGTTCACCCAAAAATAACAATTCCGTTATTTACATTTACATTTATGCATTTAGCAGACGCTTTTATCCAAAGCGACTTACTATAACTCTTGATTCAGGTTATACATTTGTTTTGTCAGTAGCCTAGGTGTGTTCCCTGGGAATTGAACCCACAACCTTTTGCGCTGCTAACGCAATGCTCTACCACTGAACCACAGGAACACTTATCATTTACTACTAGGAAAGTAAGTCATACAGGTTTGGAGCGACATGAGGTTGAAAAAAATGACAGAACTGTCATTTTTGGGTGAACTATCCCTTTAAGCTTGTATAGAACAACATTTTACTATTGGAAAAAACCCACACAAATTTGAAGTATATGTGGCTGCCTTTCTTGGTTTGTTTTGCAATTTTTTTTAGACTAGAGCTTCTGCCCCTCGAGCCTCTGAGCTTTAATGGCCAGAGATGAATGGAACCTGTCCAGTGTAACAAACCAGAAATGCATAACAACTAGGCACCTAGGTACACACACAAATAGATATTGTCAATTTACTCTGGACGGTGGCTGTGGGCACCATCTGCGAACGACGGCTCTCCGTGCTCGTCTGATAACAGGGAGACATTTGTCACTTGAATGCTTTGTCACAAACCGAGGGAAATGTGAAGTTTTCTTGCCATTATATGCACACTCATGCTGGGTCGTCTCGTACTCTCAAACCCTTAACTCAGAAGCCATCAGGACTGATGCACATCAGCTGGCTTTACAGGCCATTTCATTATCTGTCACAACACAGCCCAACCTGGAGCTTTCCTCAGAACTTTTTGCTCTGTAGCCTTGAAGGACTTGTGACTGCTCCAGGGAGATTTTTCTGTCTCTTTCTGCAAAGGCTGGACATATCATAGAAAACAGGATTTTATTTACACTTTTAAAGTCAGAGTTGAGTCTAGTATGTAAACATACTTCCACAGTCCAACCAGCACATTTATAGCAGCTAAAAACAAATCGGTGATAAACTGTAGAACTGTCAGGTCTGGAAAAGTCATTTCCTGATATACTATACACTACCTTTCAAAAGTTTGAGGCAAGCTTCTAGAGGAACATAAGTCTGAAGTAATGAACTTAGGTAAAGGGGTGCAGAGCCAGTGGTGGTTTTGTAGGCAAACATCAATGCCTTGAATCTTATGCGAGCAGCTATTGGTAGCCAGTGCAAAATGATGAACAGAGGTGTGACATGCATTCTTTTCGGCTCATTAAAGATTAATCTTGTAGCCGCATTCTGGATTAATTGTTAAGGTTTGATAGAACTTGCTGGAAGACCTGCCAAGAGAGCAGTTCAATAGTCCAGCCTGGACAGAACTATAGCTTGAACAAGGAGTTGTGTAGAATGTTCTGAAAGAAAGAGCCTGATCTTCCAAATGTTGTATAAATATTTCAGATTCTGCTCTCATATAGCCACATTATATAGACAAATCTATAAGTTATATTGACTTCCGATATTTTTTTAAAGCAATAGTTCCCATTAGAAGATGTCTTTAGGGGTGAGGAGTCATATTGTGAAATTGTCCTTTCAGGGAATTGTGGGTGGAAGGAATGGACCGTTTATGAAAATGATAATATAAACAATATTCAGAAAAATAACATGAATATCTAGCAATAGAGAAGGAATGAAAAAGGGAAAGGCAGAAATGTATCACATTCAAACAGAATGGATTTAATTTAAGGAAGGCAAAGGCTGTCTCTGGCCCGAATTTGACCATGCTTTTCACATCCAATTATTTCCTCTGCCATGACGAGCAAAAATAATTTTTTAGAAAGGGAACATAATGGCAGGTGAAATGACAGGTCGAGTGAATGCATCTCTCTCTACGGCTGTTTTCAAAGGACTGACAGTTGCTCTCCACCAGCTCTTTGGCATAGAACAATGAAAAGCAGCAAGGAGCCGACTTGCCATCTGTAGTACGACTGGTAAATTATGACACTTCATTACAGTTTCCTCTTCCTCTATCTCTTTCCTTCTCTCTATTTCTCTTTCTCGCTTTCTGTTCTTTTTCTTACTCTCTGTCTTTCTGGTTTTTACTCATTCTCGGTCTCGCGGTCTCTTTCCCTGACACCTGTCCTCAGCACTTGCTTGCTGTGGAAGAGTAAATCGTGACACCTCAAGACTCATGGGTCGACTCAACCCCCATTTCCTGACATGTACGCGGTCATTAATATGTTTCGTACAGTTCAATGTCAATTGCTAGTTAGAGCCTAGTCATAAAAATACAAGTCTCTGTGATTTCTTGGTTCTGCTCCATTCTTTTGTGCCCAATGTAATCGTCCAAGTCCAACAATTCTATTCTTGGCTTGAAAATGTATTATTATTATTTATTTTAGTTTTAAGATTAATTTAGTTTTAGCATATTAAATTTACATAATTGTACACTTGTTTTTACATGTATTGTATAATTGTTTAGAATTCGTTCCAACAATTTAATTATTGCCATAAGAATCTTAATTTATTTTAGTTTTAAGTTTAATTTAGTTTTAGCATATTAAATTTACATTATTTTATACACGTTTGTACATGTATTGTGCAATTGTTTATAATTCGGTCCAACAATCCTATTCTTTCCATAAAAAAAATATTTTTTTATTATTTATTTATTTTAGTTTTAAGATTAATTTAGTTTTAGCATATTCAATTTACATTATTTTATACACGTTTGTACATGTATTGTGCAATTGTTTAGAATTCGGTCCAACATTTTTTTTACTTATAATCTATAAAACGTTTACAAATATATAAAACTTTTATACGTGTTTTAAATGTATAATTTTGTTATTATTTTCACCTATAATGTTTCGTTTCTTGCTATGAAGATATATTTGATTTATATATTTATATTTAATATAATTCATACATTTACATAATTTTAAATAATAATTCAATTGAAAATAAATTATATATAATTATGTATAATAAAATGGTATATTCATGTAATTATTGTCAAATATAATTAATACTATACTATTTACATTTATAAATGTACAATGTAAATTACATTTATTATTTCATTATATATAGACTGAAATATTCATTCGCAAAGGAAGGCTTGGATCAGTGTCAAAGCAATTATTGCATTTCCATGCAATCATGTTGGTGCTTCAGTCTAAGCTGCTTTTGATATTGAGACTCCTAGCATAAGCCTGAGAAGAAGAAAAAACGCTGAGGAACAGCTGTCCCTCAAATATGAAAGAATAATAAAGTTATTTTGTGCACGTCTCGCCCCCGGTCAGCAGAATCTCTCATTGGCGTGTTGTTGCACACTGCTATCATTGCAAATCCCTGCTCGACAAAACCAACAGTAAACAGAAAATGCGGTGGGGGTGAAATGAGGGTTTGTTTGCCTGCACTGATTTATTTAAGATCTTACCTTGGCGATTCTGCACACCATCTGCTTGATGTATAATTCAAGAGACATGCTTAGGGTGGGACGTCGTAAACGAAGCGCTCTGCATTGAATGGTCACAGTGTAGCGGGTCCAAACATTATGTAGCCTGAACCCTCTGATGTGTGTGATATGAGAGATCTCCTCTTTTAAAAGCTTCACTCTTTGATATATATTTCAGAATCTTTACCGCAAATTCCAGTTACCCTTTCTGTTTCATCTACGGATGGTAAGGTCCAAAGTACGTGGCTTCTTTCGGCACGCTCAGAGACTTTTTCTGCGGATTGACGTCTCTTTCTAAATCCCCAAAGCACTGAGTCTGACATGAAAAGCAGGCCAGGGCAGGAACCACAAGCCAGGTTCTCCTCCAATAGGCTCAGCAGGAACAGCAATATTTTTTCCCCTCCATCTGTAGCTACTGAAGTGCAAGCGTGTGTCATCTGCCTGTCAATCACACACTGTATAGCAGCAAAATCCATCTGGGGAAAATAGAGACTGTTTGAATTATTTGTGGCAGATTGCTGAATCTAGATCAGTACCATTTTTGCTATCTTCTATCATTTCGTACGATAAGCAGATGTCTGATCTGAGATCAGTAAGTAAGATAAAAATGCAGGCCTTGGTTTGAGAGTCATAGAATCACAGCTTGACTCATGGTGGTTAAAAGTAGAGCTTTTCCACCAGTTTTTGTCATATAACCAAGATCGAATGTTATCTCTTTGAAGGAGTAAGATTGCGTTTCATTTCGATCTGCTGTTGCGGTGGACTGTGAACTGAAACTACTCAGCGGGAAGCTGAAGTGAAGGTTGTTGTACTGTAAAACTATTCGTTTGAAAGCTGTTTAAAGGAATGGATTGATATTAAAGAGACCATTCACCCAAAAATAAAAATTGTCATTACTGACCCTTATGTCCTTCTAAAACTCATTATTTTCTTTTTTCATTGGAACACTAAAGGAGATATTTGGTAGGATGCCAGAGCTGCTCTTCACAATGAAAGTTTATGGAAAATTACACTGCCACACTTTAAAATGGACAAAAAAAACACCAGAAAAGTATCCTAAAAATAGTCCATATGACTGTTTCACGTTTTTTAAAGGGGACCTATTATGCAAAAATCACTTTATTAAGGTGTTTGAACACAGTTGTGTGGTCGCAATGTGTGAAAACAACATGCCTATACTGGTAAAATCCACACACTCGTTTTTTTATAATCCACAAAATCATAAACGGTCTCTCAGAACGAGCTGTTTCAGATTCTCCCTCTGTTCACGTCACCGAGGGGAAAAAGTCCCGCCATTTGTGACGCTGTCCTATAGACACAGCCCTGAGTGAGAAGCTGCGGTCCGCTTCCATTACTGATTACTTGCTGTAGCTGCTGGAGGTATTTATGGATAGTCAAAACAAAGTTTTAAATGTTAAAACGGCTTGCCATAATGTCAGTGCCAAAGAGGTTTTTCAAGTGTTGTGTTTTGGGATGCACTAACGAACATGGGAGTCTCCATAGACTCCCTCCATCTGAGCAGAGGACACTGTGGTTAAGTTTCATTGTTTAAGGAAATGTCCTGGAAAAAATCGGTAAAGTCCCCAATACGTGTAGGGATCAATACCAATGCTTTGTGTGCGAACATCTGCTCCAGACAAAGTATCTCGTTTGTTTTCCAAATTGCCCCTCTGAAAGAGCTTCTAGGCACTCTGTAAGGCTAATGATGCTAAAGCTACTTTTGTCTCTGCCTGTTTTCACTGGAGCTGTCTTCATGAATGATCGTGAATAGGAATGTGGTGGTTAAAAGTTGCATATGAAAGCAACGTGAGTCGATTGCTTGAGTTTGTTGAGCTCATAATCACGAGTGGGTCTTATAAAGTTTGTGATAGCATGCCATGCATCATGAGACCAGCTATGTTGTTATTTTTATCGTGCTGTGCTCCCTGTCTGTGTAATTCATAAACACGAATTTACTATGCACAGCATAATCAAATGACTGACTTTGAAACCGAGTACGTTTTCAGTAAAGTTAACAGGCTTGTATTAAAAGGGGAATGTTTATTTGCAAAGGCTAGCACTGCTAATGCAGGAGCTGAGCTCTTGAAGCTCCGCCCTCTTCTCCTAGAGCAACAGCTCATTTGCATTAAAGCAACATACTCAAAATCAACGCGTTTTGGCTCACACCCTAAAAGTGGTAATTTTAACAAGCTATAAAAAATGATCTGTCGGGTATTTTGAGCTAAAACTTCACATATACACTCTCGGGATATCAGAGACTTATTCTATATCTTGTAAAAAGGAGCATAATATGTCCCCTTTAAAGGTGCACTGTGTAATATTTAGGATAATCTATAGACAGAAATGCAATATAATATACATAACTACGTTTTCAGAGGAGTATAAAGACCTTACTTAATGAACTGATATGTTTTTATTACCTTAGAATGAGCGATTTATAACTACATATACCGCGGGTCCCCTCACATGGAAGTCGCCATCATGTTTCTACAGTAGCCCTAAACGGACAAACTGCTCTACAGAGTGCGTATCGTCACTATGTTGTTCTCGCGAAAAATCTTAGCCCTGTATCGGCCACCGTAGCTTCTCTAAAGGGAGGGGTGAGCGGGGGACTGAGCCGTTGGTTGCAATTCGCAAACTCAACCGCTAGATGCCGCTAAAAACTACACACTGCACCTTTAAGGCATATAGTAGGTTTTTTTTAGGAACAGAGCAAAATTAATCGAAAACCCCTCTTTCTTCTGTTACTCATTTTGAAATAGTATTACATGTTACTCTAGGTTGCATTAAAAAAAATATATTTTTTTAATTTAAGACATATTGTGACTGATTATTTGTAATGTAATTAATTGAAAATTAGTTTAATTGATTATAATACACTTTCCTAGTCTGTTATATTAAATATGTTCCTTTCTTCTGTTACTCACAACAAAAATAATATCCCAGTAGGGCTGCAACTAACGATTATTTTGATAATCGATTAGTTGGCCAGTTATTCTTTTGATTAATCGGTTAATCAGATTAAAAAAAAAACATGTTTATTTTTTTTTTTTTGACAAAAAACACTACTCCACATTCTGTCCAATGTCTTTCAAACAAACGTGCCAACTGAATGATATACATACAGTACTTAACAATTTATTAGACCACCTCTAATTGTCATGCAACAATCAAACCTCTCTTAAAACAACACAATTTGGATGTGACTGTGTTATCCAACTTTAGGCCCATTTCAAATTTACCTTTTATCTCTAAAATTTTAGAGAAAGTTGTTTTTAATCAATTGATGAGCTATTTAAATTCAAATAGTGTGTGTGAAACTTTTCAGTCAGGTTTTAGGAAACAGCATAGTACTGAGTCTGCCCTGTTAAGAGTGTTAAATGACATATTGCTATCAATTGATACTGGTAACTCTGTCGTGCTTTTGCTTTTAGACTTAAGTGCAGCATTTGACACTGTAGACCACAGTATCCTTATTTCCCGTCTTGAACACTGTGTGGGTATTGGTGATTCTGTCCTAAAATGGTTCAGGTCCTATTTGCATAATATAACTTTCTCAGTTTGTGTGGATGGGTGCTCATCATCTAAATCAGGGTTGACTTGTGGAGTTCCTCAAGGTTCTATCCTTGCTCCCATTTTATTTTCTTTGTATATGCTTCCGTTAGGTTCAATTTTTAAAAAGCACAAAGTGTCGTTTCATTGCTATGCTGATGACACACAAATTTATGTGCCTTTTAAGCAAAATGACAACCAGAATTTGAGTGCCTTATCTGCTTGTCTGTCTGATATTAAGGCTTGGATGTCTCTTAATTTTTTGAATCTCAATGAGAGTAAGACTGAGGCAATTGTGTTCGGTTCTTTAGCTGTATCTGGCAATATACAGCAAGTGATGGGTGATCTGGCTGCATATGTCAAGCCCTCTGTAAAAAATTTGGGTGTTGTTTGATTCTGCTTTGACTTTTGATAAGCAAGTAAATGCAGTAGTCAAATCCAGTTTTTTTCAGCTCAGACTCCTTTCTAAGGTGAAGGGTTTTTTAACTTGTGCTGAGTTCGAGAGAGTTATACATGCTTTTATCTCATCTCGACTAGACTACTGCAATTCAATGTATATTGGTATTAACCAATCATATATGAATCGTCTCCAAACAGTACAAAATGCAGCTGCCAGACTCCTGACTGGCACTCGCAAATATGAACATATTACCCCTGTCCTACGCTCTTTGCACTGGCTACCAGTCCATTTTAAAGTAGAGTTTAAAATTTTATTTTTTGTTTTTAAGGTTTTGAATGGACTGGCACCTTCGTATCTTTCTGACCTTTTGAGCTTACGCAGTCCAGGTAGATGTTTAAGGTCATCGAATCAGAAACTTTTATTGGTCCCTAGATCTAGGCTGAAGAAAAAAGGTGACCGGGCTTTTGCCATTGCCGGCCCTAAATTGTGGAACAGCCTTCCAGTCTCTATTAGAACAATTCCAACAGAATCACTTTTTAAAACAAGGCTTAAAGCCTACCTCTTTGAGAGGGCTTTTAATGTATGAGCCAACAGGAGTTTATTATTTCAGATTATTATTTGTTTGTTTTTGGTTTTTTACAATTTTTCTGTATTTTTTTAATCCTTCTAAACTATATTGTTCAGCACAATGGTCAACCAGTGTTGTTTAATTGTGCTTTATAAATAAAATAAATACAAAATACAATACACCTATCATAATAAAGAGAAAACACAAATGTTTTAGGAATCTGTCAAAAAAATTTAATCTAAATATTTTGTCATTTATTGGGCAAATAACAAACTGAAACAACCAAATAGTATTAATTCCCACTATAACAAAAATGGCCTCCTATGCCTTGCAACAGCTTGCATTCTTGCTGCCATTATATAATTTTTGACTGTAATTGGGTATCTGAAGAAAACCCACCATGATGTGCTCTGCCTTTCTTTCATAGATAACAGCAATAATTATATTATAGCATTAGAAATAGCCTACTATTGTTACTAAAGATATTGGAGGACTAACCAATACAGAAAGCTAAAAAAAATTACTTTGGTAATCACCAATGCTGTTAGTTTAGAGCAGCAGTGGCATTAATTAATAAACTTAATTAATAAGTTTGTAATAGTGAATATAGTTTAAATCTCTATTAAAATGAAAATAATAAAAAAGACGAATAAAAACACAAACTCAGTGTTAACCAACAGGTAAGAGTAATTTTCTGCAGGAACACGTGTTGACTTTGATCACAGTCACGTGTCATTTATTTATCCTGTAATAAGGCGGCTATATGATTTATATTCAGAATTACACGCTGTTATCCCTTAACAGTTCCTACTCTCATAAAATACTCACATGGCATGTTGACTTTTAAGCCTTAATTTAACTTTCAACAACAGATATTTCAGCACAATGGATATTTTTGCGCTAAACAACCTTTTAATCGTCCCCCTCTCTGTGTTCCATCTGTCTGACGCACGTGCACACGCCCGCCGCGCCGCCGCTCATTCAGTATTTTAAACTTAACACAGGCTGTCAGGACAGACCTTTATGCAAAGATGAAAATGCTCGCGTGAATCTGTGACATTTATAGATAAGGATATGACCATAAACTGAAAGTTTTTGCACTGAGGACGTGCACGCATCTGTCAAAGAGCCTGACAGGGCAAAGCCATGAAAATGCTCAAAAAAAGATGATTATCATGTTTTGGCAGCAGGATCACATGGATCCTATACTGAAAGTTCAGCATCTCATTCTGTTTCCTCCACTATTTTTAGATGCATTTTGTCGATACAAATGCGTTATTCAGTGCTGTAATTTGAGCAACCGGCTGAAGTTGGACGTGCACTGTGGGCAGACCCGACTAATCGATAATGAGAATCGCTGTCGATGATTTTCATTATCGATAATAATCGATTTTATCGATTAGTTGTTGCAGCCCTATATCCCAGTACTCTAGTTTGGCATGAAGGATTTGTTCTTAGACATCTTGTGACTGATAGTGGTACATTTAAATGTTTTTAGTTGAGAATAATTGAGAGCTGAATGACTTACACCGTCTGTTTGGCAAAGAATAACATTTGCTTGCTTTAGCTTCACTGAACTTGTGAATCAGCAGTAACGTAGTAGCTCATCCTTGAAGACAGTCCTTGCATTCCACTTGTCCTTTTTGGTTTGTGTATTTGCCAATGCATTTTCACTCATCTTATTTATGTATTCCTACTGAAGCTATTTAGTCTCAGTTACATCTTTTTAGGTTCAATTTTCATGGAGGCTGTAAAAGCGCATTGCTTCATACTCCCTATAGAAACACTAAGAGAACTCGCACCATTAGAAGTCCCAAAAGTCATAGTCGTGATTGACTTTGATGGAACGTGTTTACAAAACAGTCTCTCCTAGCTGAGTTGATGACTTGCATTCACTGAGAAAAAGTGTTTTTACTGCTCATGTTCTACAAAACAGTATAGTGAATATTGTGTCTATGCTAATAAATTATTGAATAGTGTGAGCTATAGGCCAATACTGTAGGTTTATAGAGATGCCGGGAGGAGTGCAGGGTAGTAACGGATTACATCTAATCTGAATTATCTAATCAGATTCCAAAATTAAGTAGGCCTACTTGTAATTAGATTATATTACATTTCAAAATACTTGTAATCAGACTACAGTTACTTTTTTTTCAATTTCATATAATTCACACAATAAGCCTTGATGTAAAGTTTAATCCACTTCATGTTTTTAATAACAACGAATGGAAAGTGTTTTCTTTCTCTTTGTATTATTACATCAATATGGTACAAGATTATCCTATTTAAGTCTGTGTAATTCAAGTTAGGTCAAATAAGTAATCAATAAGTAGTTTGATTATATTACCTAAAATGTAATGTAATAGATTGCATTAATAATTAAAATTGCTGTCATGTAATCTGGAATGTAATGAATTACAATTTGTAAATAATCTACCCAACACTGGTTGTGAGTTATAAGTTAATAGTCTAATTAAGATTTTGTGGGCTATATGCTAATAGGCTAATATTAGCATGTAGCCCACAAACAGCACCCTCTGATATCATAAGGAGAGATAATAATCTGTAGAAGATATTGCAAGCTGTACTGTAGGATATAAGCCATTGCGTGAGGTTGGCTAATATGCTAATGTGATCTGATGTAAGCTACATCAATTACGTAAGATGTAGGTTAATAAAGATAGCATTAGGTAAGCTAATTCCTTACGAAAATTAACCATGGTTTTACTATAGGAAAAGTGTAGTAACTATGTATTGATTACTATTCGTATAACAACAGTTTTACTACAAATACCATGGTTAAACTATGGTTAGTGTAGCAAAACCATGGTCAATTTGTTGTTACCATGGTTTAATTATATTAACCAGGTATTATTATTATTTGTATTATTTTTGTAGTAAAACCATGGTTAGTTTTCATAAGGTATGAGTCAATGAAGATAGTGTAAGCTAGGTTAATGGTCATGAAGAAGTTGTTGACTACATGCTAACAGACTAATGTTGATATCATGAGAGGTTAATATGAAGATAGAAATTAGAATATAGCGCAAGATAGGCTAATGTGCTGATGAATCTGGTGCAAGCTATAAGCTAATAGGAGCTAAAAAGATCAAAGTTAAGGAAAATATCATAAGCCAGGCTAATAAGTTACTGAAGATTTTGTAAGCTGTAGGTTAATAGTCTAGTGCAGATGTTGTCATCTAAATGCTAATAGGCTGATGAAGATATCATGAATAAAGCTAATAAGCTATTGGAGATAGTTTGAGCTATAGGTTATAGAACATATAATGAGCTTGGCTAATGAAATGAGTACCGAGTAATAGGGTAAAAGGTTATAGATGTCAGGTTAATGATGATAGAATGAATTAGGCTAATAAATAATGAAGACAGTACGCTATTGGTTAATGGTAAGCAAAGAACTTCATATGTGTCCAAGTCATGGTTTCATTGAAAACAGCTTTTTATTTAGTTTAAAGGGCATGCTTGTGAAGCTTGTGCTAGTATTTGAAATCACACAATTGTGATTGTATCTTGGACGGCACAGAAATCACACAATAGACACGCAAGGTATCAGCTAATAGCGAGCCGGTGAATATTGTAGGACATCGCTAAACCATGTTTTCAAAATAACACCGCTTTTGTTTCTCCGAAAAGGGCATGCTTGTGCATCTTTTTATGGCTTTGTCAGGATTTTCAAGGCGGCGTCCATGGGCTTCCATCGCAGGCTTGTGAAGCAGCTACGCTGGCATTTGAAATCACACAATAGACCAGAGGTTCTCAAAGTCTACATTCAAAGGTCCAAATCTGAATATTCATCCATGTCAAAGGTCCGGACAATTGGTTATTACAAAACTTGTTTTTAATAAACATACATAACAAACAAATAAAAACACTATTTAAAAAAAATAAAGTGCCCTTTGCATTCAAATTACATTAATAACAAGTGCAAAAGTGGCAAAACAATTAATTTAAGTGTCTGCAATAGTGGTTGACCGATAAGGGTTTTTCCCTGATGCCGATATTTAGAAATCAGGGCAGCCAATGGCCAATATGTGATGCTGATTTTTTTTTGGCCGATATGTTTGTTTAAAATTGCAATTTTCTTTTTTCTTTTTTTTTTATCGCATAAAAGAGAGTTGAGTAATTGTTTATTGCAGGGCACAAGTTGGCAATAGTAGTAGTTGTAGTAGCCTAATTCATAGTAATAATACATGGCTCAAAACTTATCAAAGCAGCTCTGGGGCCTGTTTTATTAAACAGATTTACCAAATAAGCCAGGTTTATTTAAATTAGTCTGATTTATTGTCAATTGATTTGGTTCAAAATAAGTCAGATTAACTGAAATAAACCTGGCTTGTTTGGTAAACGTGTTTAATGAACAAGCCCCCTGAAGCATGCTTTTTGTTTATATTTGCTTAAACCAGTGTTTCCCATAGACTTGCAAATGAAAATGAATTATCTGCCAGCAGGAGACGCTGCTGGAGCGGGAAATATAGCGCTACTTTATCAGGCATTACAGGAAAGACGAAATGAAAATGACATGGACGCTTTTCTGAAGACGGTCGGTTCTTTTCAAGAATACATTCATATAAAACACCCGCGCTGCATTTCAATTTTGAAACGTGAAGTGCTCAGTTTATTCAACCAAGTATAAGCCTTTTGGAAAATCTATTTGTGGTGGTCAGTTTTGATATTGTGACGGGCCGCAACAAATAACTCAATGTATGGGAAACACTGGACACTGTCAAATGGCCATAATCTAAGTGATAACAAAAATTAAGTAAATTACTCATATTAGCAGTGAAATGTCGCCCATTTTGTCAAACGTCATACGCTCACTGGATGTCATGACAACAAATGTCGTGAAGGAAAAGTTTCAATATCTCGCCTGCGCTTTCATTTTGGACCATCTCCAAAAGGACAATAACAACGAATGTTAAACAAATAATTTACAAGTTTATCAAAGTAGGAAATATAATTAATGCTCTTGAAATAGAAAATAGAGGCGGGTCCGGACTTTGAGAAGCACTGCAATAGACCCGGTCATCGAAATAAATATCGAAGGGCGAACGGCACGTGTGACTCATTTGCACGCATTATCAGATCCTGGCGCTGCGGGATTGGTGGGAAAAGGTCTTTCTCTGCTTATTGAAGTCAACAAACCTACATTGGGAGGACTGGGATGAGTAAGCACAAAGGTTCAAGTGTCATACGTGTCTCTCCCGATAGGTCAGATGCGAGCAAGCTTGCGCACCCGGTGGAAACATTGACCTTTTCGATAAGTGGTTCACCGGTAGTTATTTATTTATTTCATGCAGCTGTATCAAGCCAGCGGGGGAAAAAGCCACATTCAGACTCCATTTCAGCCGAGTTCTTGTCAGTTCCATAATTGCCAAAGCTCGTCATCAAATGGAGCTTCTAAACATTAGGAGCTTCAAATGGAGCTTCTAGTGGGCTCTGCAAAACTGGCTACCGTTGAGTTTTGCGAACACTCCTCAAGGCTTTTTAAGTCATTTTAAATGCGTATTTGTCAAAACATATAACGTACTGGCACATCAATGTTTGTGCAATCTATTTTTTTTTTTTTTCTTCATGTTTGCCCCCTTTTTTCCCCAGCGCCTCTTGTACTAACACCATGTCCAGCAAGGTCCAACGGTAATTCAGTACATTCCTTTCCAGGCTGTTCTCTCAAAACCTCATTTTAACTTGACCCTTCATTGTGTTTCGCCCCAGGCAACTCGGGCACAGGGATTAAAAATAGAGACCTCAGCAGGGACGGAGTTGACACTGTTCTTGTTGGTGAGAGGAGTGGAGCGCCGGAGAACTGAATCCCGCTGGGGGTTTTTATCACCGGGGAAGGTCCGATTACCCCCTCCCTTCTCACACTACTCTTTTTCTTATTTCTCTCTCTCTCGTTCACTCCCTCGCTCGCTGTAAATCTCGGTGCCAAGTGAGGAGAACAATATTTTCACCATTATTTCTCGGCACTACAGAGAGATGATGTGGGTATTGATATAGACTCATAAATTTACAGAGGCGACAGATTTACGCCGGAGGCTGGCAGCCCACCTCTCGTTCGGGAACATGTTCGGCTTTGATTGGTTGGGAATGGATTCTTGGCTATCCAATTCAGCTTAGGTCAGGCAGGTCTAAATCACAGGACTATATCACTGGTTTTTATAGAGATGGACAGTTTGGTACATACAGTAAGCTCAATACTATAGTCATACATCTCCCCATCTAGGACGTGCATCCTGTGTTTATTTAGTCTTTTTTTGTTACATTTCTGTGTTGCTTACTACCTTTTCTACTGTTCTTTTTTATTATTTATTTAAATTTACTTTTGTATTCGTGTTGTTTGGAAAAAAACTTTTATACTATTTTCAATACAAGTTTTAATTGAATGACTCTGAAATGTCATGTGGTCAAGTAACATTTTTCTTATACATTAATTACATGCGAGTGTCTTAATTGTTATCTTAAAAGCATTTTAAATGTATTTCAAGTACATTTGTTAATGTTTTTAACAAATGAAAATAATTATTAATTCCTAAATATTGTAAGTAATGGGAGAGTCCTTTTACAACCTTAATTTAGTCTTGTCTCGTCATAAAATAGTTAAAATTATCATTATATTTAATTGTTTTCTTACATAATGGTTGGACCACATGCCAGTGAAGTGGATTTTTTTTCCAGATTCCAGGTGTTTTTTATTGTTATAATAATTGTTAAATATAATACAATGTCTTTATACAAACTACATAAGATTTTCTTTTCAATACTTTTTTTTATTTATGATATTAGTACAATTGTGTTTCCCTGACATTTGACTTTATTCTCTTCCAATATGTATATAATTTAAATCACAAATTAACAATGCCAATGATAGAACAGTATCCAAGCAATTCTATTTATGAATTGCATTTGTTTAATTAATGGATGTGCATCATATTCAAACATTGTGGCAGTGAGCAATGCTGAGCATTCAACACTCAAAATAATAATGCAAAAAAACACCCTTTTGTTGCCTTTTGTTTTCGTACACCCAGCTATTAGAGGAGATCTGTTCCAGGAGATGCGGTCTTGGTGTTTCCTCCACTATTGGTTTACTTATTATTTATGCCCCCAATGACCCCATCATCCTTACTATAGGCCTATTTGTTCCTTTTTTCTTTTACAAAATGTTCCCCTCTGAGTGGGTTCCTGGAGGAAAACGCATTACATCTGTCTCTTCTGTTCTCTCTCAAACTTTATCTCCATTCTCTGCCTATCAGTTTGTGAATGCAGCATTGTTGGTGTTATGTAAAGGTCTTACTTGTGGCTGTCCTCGACAGGAACATGTTATAGAGTTGAGGCACTAGCGGATCTTATGAGAATGTTCAAGTGTGCCCAGATCATTTTCTCAGCTCGCTCTGCACACCAAAGAGACCACTTATCTTGCTTTAGGTTGGGCTTTTTGGATCATGTCACAACCTAAAACTTTTTTATCCAAGTTTGCTGCAGGCTTCTTACTCAAATTGATGTTTAGAGTGACTTGGGAAAGGAATACGAGCAATATAATTCCTTCCTCAGTTCTACAACCTTCTCCACAAGATTTGATCATCTTTATTCGGTTTTTGGTCAGACAGTGGAACTCTACGGCTCTTTTAAGTTTTACTGCTTAGGACATGTGAAATGTGCAATTCTGTTTCCTTTTGAATGTTTATTTAACTGTCGAGGCCAACACGGTAACCTTTGTACCGGGCTTGTTGAGTGGGTTTTTAGCTACTGATGCTCACAATCCACAGAACTTGGGCCGTCTCTCGAAAGAGTAACATGCCACAGAATATCTTAACCTTTCCATCTCAAATGTCACTGTTCTCTTTCCTCCATCTGAAGACAAATTGACATTTTCTATTTGCTATAGAATTGGATTGATCCCGAAGGTTCCTGTCAAAAATAATAAATTGGTCATTCTTTCAAAGAAAGCTGTTTGGCATTTTTTTAGTTAAGCATTATGCTTTGATGAATTGTCTGTGGTGAATATTTTTTTATTGTTCAGTGGAGGATCATTGTATTTGAGTAACCTCACGGGTATTTACTGAGCAAATTGTAGTGGATGTATGATTTGATTATGAAGAAAGATAAATGTTTTGTGATCCATCCATGTGACAGGTTACATGATTCTGTCATTACAACAGACAATAGTTTAGACCTTTAGTGTGTAAAATTATGCAAAAATCAGGTTTGGAGTAAATCCCTTTGTAAGAGACATTACAATGTACATGGTTTTGAAAATATAGTCACACGTTTAATTTTATGTGTTAGCATGAGATTTATATCCAGTTAGTCATTCTAATCTTGAATGACTAACGGCTGAAGGTCTGGGAACTTTGGCCGCTTTGAATGACCTAAGCCCGCCCAAGAGGCCATATGACTGACAGGTAAAGCAACCGATGTTTAGTTTTGTGCCGCGTCATGTTTTGGGCCGTGGAAATGTCGTCACAATAACAGACCAGTATAATCTAGTTTTTAGTTGTTCCTGACAAGCTCTCGTCGTCACAGTTGTAAACAGGACGGCTTTCCTCTTTTGTGAGAGGGTTTGGCACCACGGCATTTTTGTTTCCAGGCGGAACGTCTCCTGGAAATCCTGTATAATCTAACCAATCCGATGACGACTTCGAAACTCCTGAAGTGCTTCCAGATGAGTGTGCCATATGCATCAGACGTTTAGCCAACGTGGACATCTGAGGCTGAGACTAGAGTCATTCCTACCTGATCTCATGGCAATTCGTATATATTTTACGAGGTGGCAAATTTGCATGAAGGACCACCCCTAACCCCGCCCTTAAACCTACCCCTCACAGAAATCGTACAAAATCGTATATTACGGTTGTATAAATTCAGGAAAATTGACACCTTGTAAAATAGTATAGAATAGTATACAGAATTAACCAAATTTTGCCATAAGTTAAATATATTACGTTTCTACAATATATAAATCTATTGTAGAAGCTTAATTTCGTGTAAAGCTGCTTTGCAATGATTGTATCGTAAAAAGCGCTATACAAATAATCTTGAAT
This sequence comes from Ptychobarbus kaznakovi, assembly GCA_027422405.1. Classification (NCBI taxonomy): domain Eukaryota; kingdom Metazoa; phylum Chordata; class Actinopteri; order Cypriniformes; family Cyprinidae; genus Ptychobarbus; species Ptychobarbus kaznakovi. Next base: position 36,174,079 of record CM049796.1, read on the forward strand.
CTTGTAAAATACAAATTGATCGTGAGATAGCATTGGTTTTACCCTGATACAAAACAAAGCATATTTTCAAAATAGAGTAGTCGGTTTGTTGCCTGAAAAATGTGTAGACTAAATAGTCTTAAAGGAATTGCTCACCCAATAATGTACATTTTCTGAAGATGTACTCCCCTTCAGGCATTCCAAGATGTTGAGGAGTATGTTTCTCCATTAAAACATGTACATCACTTTCTCAGCAATGGATCCTCTGCAGTGAATGGGAGCCATCAGAATTAGTTCAAACAGCTGATAAAAATATCACAATAATCAACATAGTCTCGCGTAGTCAGACCTTTAGACTGACGGCTGAAAACGTGCCTCACACGGCTTCGGGGCATGAATAAAGTCCTCCTGTAGTGAATCCATGCATTTTTGTAAAAAAATATCTATTTCATTCATACGTAATAAACACTTCTCCTCTCACTTCATCTAACTGTCATAAGCGGAAGCCGTTCTGGCGAATGATGTAGGACGTCGGCATTGTGTGATTAGTGATGAGTGCGGAGAGAGAACAACACAAAATGCAGGTCACGAATTAGAAGTACAAACCAAGGATTTGTAAAGAACAATGTCGGAGGATTTCAATATAAGCCAAAAGAAGACTGGTTTTCCTTTGCTAGAGTAAGAAAACTTTGCTTCCTTTGCTCCTGTAAACAAACTCACAAGACTAGCATAGAGGCGCGTGCTGCGCATACGTCCTACGTCATCCGCCGGAACGGCTTCCACGTACGATAGGTCCCGGAAGTGAGAAAAAAGGGTTTATTATGTTTGTTTTCTTTAAAAAATGCATGGATTCGCTACAGGAGGCCCTTATTCATGCCCCGGAGCCATATGAGGCATGTTTTATAATGGATGCGCGCACTTTATTTGACGTCTTTTGGACTGTTGAACAGAAACACCCACCCACTGCAATTAATAACATGGAATAGCCAGGACAATTTTTAATATAACTCCAATTGGATTCATCTGAAAGAAGAAAGTCATATACACCCAGGATGCCTCGAGGGTGAGTAAAACACAGGCTTATTTTTAGTTTTGGGTGAACTAATCGTTTAATTATTTTATCGAAATAAGAAGGATCATACAAAATGCAGGTTATTGTTTATTTAGTACTGACCTGAATAAGAAATTTCACACAAAAGATATATAGTTCACAGGAGAAGATGAAAAAAATGACCCTGTTCAAAAGTTTACATACAAAAGTTTAGTTGTTCAATACAGTTAAAAACTTGAAAAATTGGTCCCACAAATGTTTTGGTTTTTCAGCATTTTTGTGTATTTGAACTCTTTCCAACAATGACTAGGCTATATGATTTTGAGATCCATTTTCTCACACTAAGGACAACTGAGGGACTATATTATGCAACTATTTTTTTACTTATTTTGCCTAAATATCATATTTTTTTAATTTAGTACTGCCCTTGAGAAGCTGCAGAAGATACTTACATGTTTACCAGAATACAAAATCAGTTAAATTTACCCTGATCTACAAATTCAAAAAGTTTTCACCCCCTCTAATGTAAGATGATGTACCCAGGTTTATATTATTTATTGATCTACCATGATAAAAAATTATTCCTCCCAGCACAGCTCTGTGCTCTCTCTCTTTCCCCCTCTTCAGTCACGTCTCACCAGCTGTATTATCCCATTCTTTTAGGTCAGTAATCGGTTAAGCCAGATTAGGATGAGGTCTTTCCTCTCTGTGCTCAACCGAAATCATTAATGATGTGCAAACTTTGTTATTGTCTGTGAGAGTCATATGCAGCATATAATGTTTAACTATGCATAATGAAGGTTTGTGCCATGTATTGTTTGCATGTTATTATTTGGCTGCCATATTCTGTTCTATTGTGTTGGATATGTGTAGGATTGACATTCCAGAATGTTTGCATGCATCGCATTGTTGTCACACTATGCTATTGATGACTGTTATTTGCATGCAATGTCCAAATTATAGACTCATTTATTTCACAAGACCATATTTATGTCCTGTTAGTTTAATGGGACTGCCAATTCATGACATGGCAGCAGAGTGTTTTTGACTGGTTTACAGCAGTGTTATTGTAATTCTTGCACTGAATTTAACAGAATTACAATGGTTGTCATTTACATAGTTGTCCCTGAAGCCTATTTGAAGTTCACAATCAGTTGCCTCATTCATGAAACCCGTGCTGTTCTTACGTAAATTGTTGCAGATTGTTACACCAGTTGTCCAGCATTGTGTATAAAAACTTATTTACGAACAATTTACACTGCAGCTGACTGTCACGAATACAACAATTCACGTTAAAATCTATTTCTGAATTTACAGGGAATTGATTGTCGCACTTTAAGCTACAATAGATTTACGAAAACTTATGAGTCACATTTTATGTTAGAATGATTTAAACAATTTATACAAAAATCACTTAAATGAATACGAGTTGACATAAGATTGGATTTACTAACATTTGAAATTTTTCTTAATATAAATGAGTTTATATTTAGAATGCGTTTATGAACATGCAAAAATTAGTTGCTATATGAATGTCACATTTTATGTTAGAATGGGTTTACGAACAATTTGCATAAAAATCGCTTGTTATATTAATGTGCCAGTTTACGTACGAATGGATTTACAAACAACATACATGAAGATTTCGCATCAAATTAATAAAATGATATTAAGAAGGTATTTACGAACATATGCGAAAATTGTTTGCCATATGTCATTTACATTTATGCATTTAGCAGATGCTTTTATCCAAAGCAACTTACATTTTAAGTCAGGCTATACATTTTTTACTATAAACATATCAGGCTATAAAACTTTTTTTTTGTAAGTATGTGTGTTCCCTGGGAATTGAACCCACAAACTTTTGCGCTGCTAACGCAATGCTCTAGCACTGAGCCACAGGAACACACATGAGTTGACGTAAGAATGGATTTACAAACATTTAAAAAAAATCTTAATATGAGTTTATATTTATAATGCATTTATGAACATGCAAAAATTGGTTGCTATATGAATGTCACATTTAATGTTAGAATGGCTTTACGAACAATTTACATGAAAATCGCTTGTTATAGGAATGTGTCAGTTTACGTACGAATGGATTTAAAACCACATACATGAAAATTTCTCATCATATGACTTTACATTAAACTGTATTTAACAAACTATTTATATACATAGTTTGGCATATGAAGATCACATTTTATATTAGAATGGCTTTACAAACAATATATAGCCTACAAAAAAATGCTTGTGATATGAATTCTACTGTTTACGTGATGATGGATTTGCAAAAAAATATACATGAAAATTTGCTTATATTGTGAGTTTACATTAGAATGCCATTTATATGAGAATTTACATAAGAATTAATTATTTACACAAATTTTATTTCATGAACAAGGCGCACAATGTGGATTCTGTATAGGTCTACTTATTATGCTAAGAGAAGTATGAGCCATCTTCATTGGTCTACCCTTCCTTCAATGGAAATAATGTATGAAAATGGAAATTCAGAAATAATCTCATTACTTTTTTGAAACATGCCTCACTGATTTTGTTCACTCAGACTTATTGCAAAAATGGAAGATCGCTTTGAGGTTTGGTAGCGTGGAAAGCGTAATTACATCTCCCCAGGCCCAGATGGCAAGAGTTAGGTCTTAATTGCATGTGTAGAATCAGACCGAGCAAGTTTTCTTACCAACCAACATTATCTATGATCAGCCATTTTACCATATTGTCATCGACAGCCTCAACTGCTGCCTGCTTCATGTCTAATAATTTGGTTGTTTTGCCAAAAATAAAAAAAGATATTAAACAATTTTAAAATTGGTTCTTCATACCAGTTATCAGACATAAGACAAAACATTAGACGATCTCTATTCTATGCTGAAAGCGAACAACTCGCAGTATAGAAATGGTGTAGAAGCAAGAGCTTTATAGGCATGTTTCATACATATTAATGCATTTTGACATTTGCGAGAGGCCGTTAGGAGAGGAAAGCAGGCTTTAGTTAAATCCGTTCATCTTCTGTTTGGTCGCATCTCACAAATGTTTCACGTCAAGGCTGGCTCTGTTGATCTCAGCGTGTCAGTTGTTGTTTATGCGCGCGCACATCCGCTCTCGTGCGCGTAGGGCGACCTTGACTGCGCCGCGAAGTTTCCCCTCCGCCGTCCCACGGGACTCATCTGAAGATGCGCTGCTTGTCATTCACACGGCTTCTCGGTGGCACATCGATTCACCGGGGAGCTCATCGTGCAACCCAGCCACGCGGTCCCTGACAGTATTGATTGAATGTAAAAGATATAATTTCTGTTCACTGTCCGCAGAGTATTGTGGGGTGTGTAAATGCTAGTTGTCCGTCGGAAGGATGAGTCTCTTTTTTCATGTATTCTGCCAAAGGAACAACAGAGGGGAAAGATGATGCCGTGTGGACAGAGGGTGTGTGTGTGTGTTTCCGAACACATCTGCTGAGTGTATTACTCCGTGTCAGGCTTGTAGATGTGAGCTGATTTCAAAATGCTGCCCTCAAGCTAAAAATCTCACATAACCAACACACTGAGAAAAATAAACAATACTTACATAAAGTCTATTATTTTTTGGTGAGTGTCCTGAAACACGTTTCAAAATCATGGCTTTAGCAACCAAGTGCTCTTAACTGAAAAACTGCACTGTTACATTGAGATAATAATTATGTTTGCTTTGGATAGATTCATAAAATGTGTTTTATGGGCCACCATAAGAATGGCAACATGAGGCTGGATTTCATTAGTAATTTTACATTGCCAAACAAGATTTGCTTAGTGGTTTCTGGGTCAAAAACTAGGGAAAATATAGTATTTTATTATTGATATTGTTGTTGATTCTGTTAAAGGGTTTGTTCACCCAAAAATTAAAATGATGTCATCAATTCAGTAGACAGCGTGTGCATGCTGAACGTAAACAATGCTCATTACATTGATTACTTTCTGGGGTACTCTCCAAAATGGCAGAAGTTGGTAACTTGGGGAGAAGAATTAATAAATTGTTATTGTTTTCTTTGCGCATAAAAATCTTATTGTAGCTTCGTAAAATTACGGTTGAACCCCTGATGTCACATGGACTATTTTACTGGTGTTCTTGCAACGTTTCTGTGCTTTGATTTTTTTTTTTTTTATTATAATAATCAAAATGATTAAAACACAATTTTAACACTCTAAATGATTGTTTACACTACTCTTTTTCAGACTTGGAGAAAGACCACCCTAAAAATGAAGCAGGCGTGGTGTGGAGAGTGACAGGTGGGCTGTTCAACCTCACCAGAGGAGCGGTGGGCGCCACCCTCGGGGGAGTGGCCTGGGTAGGCTGCAAGAGCTTTCAGCTGACCAAGACTGCAGTGACGAGCGTTCCCGCAGCCGGAGTGGGATTGGTCAAAGGTGGAGTTTCCATGGTAACGGGAGGGGTCGGGGCAGTGGGGTATGCAGTAGCCGGTAAAGTTACACCAAAGAAAAAAGACAAGTCTGATTAGACTATCTGACTCGCTCCCACCCTTTGTTCGATTCGGTGTGTCTGTGGTTGTCTGCCTGGATTGTTCTCACTTTCAAGAGGTTGGAAAGCAGGTGGCAGGTTCATTTAGCCCATGGGAAAATTATTGTTTTGCATTCACCAAATACAACCCTACTTTAAGTTAATGTAAAGAACTGCAACACGTTATCTAAACCCTTCGATCTGCTACTATAGAGGTACATGAGATAGTTGGGATCTTACGCCTTTTGTTTGCTTATATGTTTGTGTGTATTTGTGTATTTCGAGTGTCGGCTGAATCTGTATTATTAGTGCGGCGAAGACTAAACTTTGGGACAAAGAGGGATCAAATGCTGATATCAGACACATTCTTCATGAAATTATCCACTTTTTACAGAATAAATGTTATACCAGCAGCTATTCTTAAAAGGAAAACTAGGTTTAATAATTTTTTTCTGTAATATCAGTTATTGTGTACACAAAATTAGCTCTAATTGCTGGATAAAACGTCCATAAAAATTAAAGTACACAAAATTATTCCTTGAATATGTTGATCTTGTTTCAAGCCCATCTTTGAGCAAAATAATGTGAGACCTTGGAAATTAAGTTGAAGTATTATTATTTAATTAATTAATTTAATACACATGACACTAAATTACCTTCATCATCTGATAATGTTAGGTTAAAACTACATATTCTCAAATGTTCTTCGTTTTAGTGTTACCGACCACAATATGTTTTGACAGTTCGCTGTAGTATTATTATTATTATTATTATCATCACCACGTTCTCATCAGTCATGGTAAGTGTAGAAATCTCTGAATGGCAGTTTGCACATCATTGGCGTAGATTACATTAATGCCGAGTCTCCAGTGTAAACACTCCATTTTGTAAGACAATGTTTGAGTTGTTGAAATTGAATCTGTAGCCAGGAAACCAGTGCCTGGAGTTAAGAAAATTAAATTATTTGCATCGTAAAAGGACGCAGGGAAACAGAAACTACAATTTTTTCCAGTCTAAAATACTTTTATGCATTCATGCTTCATTTTCTCCTTGTGAAGCATCGCTGTCAAGCATCAATTTTATTGGCTGTACATGTGCCTGAATGTCTTAGGAGTTTTAAAAGCTCACTGTGGAGTATTTAGTGTTTCAGAACAGTGCAAATAAACTACAGATGTATTTCCTGCTACCCTTTTACAGCTGTTTACATCATAGAACCAGCACAATCGAAAATGTGCACATTTGAGTATATGTTCGTACGTTTCTGACGTTTTCCCCCACTGCTTAAATGTTTGTCTCCTTTTTTACTTTATTTATGCAAAAACAACATATGGCATATTATTATATTGTTGCAATGCATGCTTGAAGCTCTAGTTCTCACAACAACATGCTGTTAATTGTGAGTATGTATTTCATTTTTTTTCATGTTTCTTTCTGTTTTTGCTATCTACACACTTTCTGGTAGGTATACCCATGTCTTGAAGATGCTGTTACTATAAACTGGACTTTTAAGACCAAGTAGGTTTTGTCTATAATATAACTATTTTTGCTAAATTGATGCTGTATTCTACAAATAAATCATTCTGTATTTTAGAAATGCATGACTTCTTTGTATTTTTACATATTTTAAGAGAAGAATGTCCTGCAATGATCCTGTTCTGAAATAGGTGGGGATATTTTAATACCGTTTATCTATTATTCATTTTTAGCTTTAATAATTTATGTAACATTGAATGCACTAACAGACCAGATCTGGATTACAAAAGCAGTTTCTAAAAGCAAGTGACCACATAGTTCAGGTCACATAGTAAAATCTGCATTGTATTAATGCTGCATCGCTCTTTGACAAAAGGTAAACTTTTAAACTGCATCCACTTCTATTCATAAGGTGAAAAATAAATGGGTTAAATTTTTATTTTAAATAAGAAAAAAATATCTATTTGTTTGATTATGGCAGTTCACTAGAATATTTAGATTATGTCAGGTGTCCAGTTTGGGCAAATCCAAGTGCACATAAACCTTGGTCTTTTTGTGGCATACTGAATCAGCAGAAAATGTATTGAGCCAGTCAGGGGTTTTATCTCCGAAAACAATTGCATGCCTCAACAACATCATTGTTCCACGATATTAACCAAGGACATTAGTAATTTTAGTATCAAGTAGTAAATGTACCATAAAAGGGCAAGTTGTTTTGTGGCTTTTTAACCTCACACCGTGTCGTAACCAGGTGAAACGCAATAAAGCTATCTCTTCTGTGAAGGACGAAAATCATGAGTTTTTGTCTTTACCCACAGCCAGTGCCGTTTGGTTTTAGGGCATCTTACTGTACATGTGAAGATGAGTGAGAAATAGAAGATTTCTACGTCACGGTGTGACCTCTTACATAAAGCGCAAACTTTAAATTTGAGGATTGCAGGGTTGTAAAGTGGAGTAGATTGTATATTTTGGAAATTATTACACTTTGAATTCTTTAAAAAAAACATCTTATTACAACCGCAGTGTCCTAAAATGTAGGGTGACCTCTGTCAACGAGTGTTGAATAAAGGTGACATACAAAATGTGCAATGATGTCTTAAAAAACACTGTCCTAACTGTAAAAGAACCGCTGGATCATTGAAACAAAATTCGATCCGTTCGATTGAAAGAATTGATTTATAAAAACAAGTCAGACTTCCCACTGCAAGCACAAAACGGCTAAGTAACACTGCATTTTACTAGATGTTCCAGACACACCTAAAATGAAAATAAATAAATAGGCCTTTCCTACGCCCCATGACGCTTTGCAAGTATTATTGGAGTAACATCCCTTAAACTGTATTTGTGTTCTGTGAACACCATAAGCTTTTCTTAAAAAATGGGTGCAATGAGGTGACATTTATTAAATGCTTTAGCGTTATGTAGGCTGCTTTACGATTTAAATTATATAGGCTGTATTTCTTGCATGACACTAAATAGGTGTTTTTTTATTGAATATAAAAAAAAAAAATTTGCTTCACAATTTTGGGGAAAAGTCATTGATTGTCATAAAAAACATATCACAATGAAAAAACACAAGCTTATTTTTCTTTAAGTAAAATATAATTGGAATGTTCCTGATAGATATTTCCAAACCGTATAATGTACTAAATACTGCAATCATTGTAAAGGGTCCAGATTACCCTCAGGTGATACTACAGTACATACAACAGCTAGCGAAAGCAATGAGTGTGATTCAGTGCACAATGCTCTGAAATATAGTTTGCCTGGAGTATCTTAATCACAATAAGAGGCTTAAATGGTTTAATGAACGACATCTCTACTGCGAAGATCTCAAGTTTTTGAGATGTAGTGAGGAGCATGATAAATTGTTATCCTCTGAAGAGCGCTTCAAGTTCAACAAAGCAAAACTCTGCATCTGCTGCCGTTCATGTATATACTCTCAGACCGCCAGAATCAGCTTCTTGGCATTTCAGGAAAGAGCTGGAAGTCATAATATTGAACATGTCTGTATGTGTTAAGGAAATAAGCTTCCTCAGCATAATACAGACACTGTGTGGTGTGCAAAACAAATTTAAGTGGGTAATTTACAAAGAGTATCTGCTTTTAAGTATACACCCTTATTTTAAAGCTTTGGTTTCTAGATAACATATTTTTAGCTGATCTCTCCACTGTTGTAGCCAAATTATTGGTGGCTTTTTTGGCAAAGGATGATGTGAGATGACTCAAGAGCCAATTTAATTGTGCACTTTAATGGGGTTAATGGAAAAAAGTTCAAGTTCGCTAAACAAATGGCTTAGATGTGAATAGAAATTTGTGATACTTACAAACCTCAGGTCATAGAATAAGCCACCTGCCAAGAGAGTATGTGAATGTGCGAGTGCCTTGAAAAATTAAGAACTTCTTTGGTTTTGGCCTTTTTGTCACTTTTATTGACAGGGAGAGTCAATAAGTGATTGGATATTATTGGGAAATGGGATTGGCAAATGACACAAACCAGATTGGAACTCATATTGCCTTGATTAGCATCACAGAATCAATGTATCAGAGTCCATGCACTAACCACAAGGTCATGGCTTCAAGTTAATGTGATTATTATGGCTATATTTCTGGCATTAGTAGATATTATATGTTAGGTAGTAATAATTTTCCAAACTAAACTGTGCAGCATAGCTTAGGCTTTTGCACAGAGTTTCCATGACATTATTTAAAGCTTGCATAATTGATAATCACACGTCATTGGGTTCATTCTTTTCACCTGGAAACATCAAGGCGGAACAACTAGCACTTCCACCATCTCAAGGTAAGACTTTAGTGCACAGTCATTAGTTCCTGAAGTACCTCCATGTAAAGACGTAAGATTAGTAATTTGAACACAGAAGTGGAGAAATTATATGTTTAAATGCACCTCAATGTACCATCATGTTATCATTTTACTTTTATATCCTGTATTGTCCTGCAATATGCGGTTTATTGTAATCACTGTCTTTATCAGTCTTATTCAGAAAAATGCTATCTCAAATGAAAAGCGTACTATGACTTAATTCAACTCAATTACCAAAGTATAGACATGATTAGATATTTTTTCACACCACAAGGGGGGGCATTTTTCCCGGATGTCCTGAAAAATCAAAGAAACAAGAAAAGTCTATACAATGGAACCTTGTATGATATTAACGCAGCAATGTATATGATACATGACTGTGGAAAATGTACAGGTGCATCTCAATAAATGTTGTGGAAAAGTTCATTTATTTCAGTAATTCAACTCAAATTGTGAAACTCGTGTATTAAATAAATTCAATGCACACAGACTGAAGTAGTTTAAGTCTTTGGTTCTTTTAATTGTGATGATTTTGGCTCACATTTAACAAAAACCCACCAATTCACTATCTCAACAAATTAGAATACTTCATAAGACCAATAAAAAAACATTTTTAGTGAATTGTTGGCCTTCTGGAAAGTATGTTAATTTACTGTATATGTACTCAATATTTGGTAGGGGCTCCTTTTGCTTTAATTACTGCCTCAATTCGGCGTGGCATGGAGGTGATCAGTTTGTGGCACTGCTGAGGTGGTATGGAAGCCCAGGTTTCTTTGACAGTGGCCTTCAGCTCATCTGCATTTTTTGGTCTCTTGTTTCTCATTTTCCTCTTGACAATACCCCATAGATTCTCTATGGGGTTCAGGTCTGGTGAGTTTGCTGGCCAGTCAAGCACACCAACACCATGGTCATTTAACCAACTTTTGGTGCTTTTGGCAGTGTGGGCAGGTGCCAAATCCTGCTGGAAAATGAAATCAGCATCTTTAAAAAGCTGGTCAGCAGAAGAAGCATGAAGTGCTCCAAAATTTCTTGGTAAACGGGTGCAGTGACGTTGGTTTTCAAACAACACAATGGACCAACACCAGCAGATGACATTGCACCCCAAATCATCACAGACTGTGGAAACTTAACACTGGACTTCAAGCAACTTGGGCTATGAGCTTCTCCACCCTTCCTCCAGACTCTAGGACCTTGGTTTCCAAATGAAATACAAAACTTGCTCTCATCTGAAAAGAGGACTTTGGACCACTGGGCAACAGTCCAGTTCTTCTTCTCCTTAGCCCAGGTAAGACGCCTCTGACGACAACTGTAGCCAAATTCCTTGACACGTCTGTGTGTGGTGGCTCTTGATGCCTTGACCCCAGCCTCAGTCCATTCCTTGTGAAGTTCACCCAAATTCTTGAATCGATTTTGCTTGACAATCCTCATAAGGCTGCGGTTCTCTCGGTTGGTTGTGCATCTTTTTCTTCCACACTTTTTCCTTCCACTCAACTTTCTGTTAACATGCTTGGATACAGCACTCTGTGAACAGCCAGCTTCTTTGGCAATGAATGTTTGTGGCTTACCCTCCTTGTGAAGGGTGTCAATGATTGTCTTCTGGACAACTGTCAGATCAGCAGTCTTCCCCATGATTGTGTAGCCTAGTGAACCAAACTGAGAGACCATTTTGAAGGCTCAGGAAACCTTTGCAGGTGTTTTGAGTTGATTAGCTGATTGGCATGTCACCATATTCTAATTTGTTGAGATAGTGAATTGGTGGGTTTTTGTTAAATGTGAGCCAAAATCATCACAATTAAAAGAACCAAAGACTTAAACTACTTCAGTCTGTGTGCATTGAATTTATTTAATACACGAGTTTCACAATTTGAGTTGAATTACTGAAATAAATGAACTTTTCCACGACATTCTAATTTATTGAGATGCACCTGTATATCTGATGACAATCTGGTGGAATGAAAGAGAATTCATCCTCGCACCCTCTTCATACTCACTAATGCTGCTGACACTAATCTAAAATTGCAGATTGAACCATTAATATTCCCCATTAAAACTGAATGAGGGTTAGCAATTGAGATTTAAAAGACGTAAATGTGAATCCAGATTATCAAGATTATGTAAAATCCATGAAGGATTAAAACAAATTAAGGCCATTGTGACAAACCAAGCAAGAGTCATGTACACAGTTGTCTGTTCATTTTCATCTATACATGAAAAAAGTGGTTTCGCCAGTGGTTGCATCTTATTTATGCTTCTCTACATTTATTAAGATTTCAAAAATAGCAAACGTCTCTTTCACATACATTGAGCCAAACAATGTTCCATTGACACTAAATACAAATCTATATGCACTGAATCAATGAAAATTAGTGATATGGTGATGAGGACAGCCACTGAAGAATGAATAATATCATGCATTTCATATGATAATCTCTAAATTTACATTAAACTACCAAATTATCCACTCTAAAAACTTGATACACTGGACAAAAAAATTGTGAAAAATCATTGTTATGTAACAGCAATAATTGATTGAATTTTACAACTTATTTGTAAATCAGAACCACCCAAAGCAAGCAGAATGAAATGCATGTTTATTTTAGATTAACTTTTTTTTTTTTACCCGGATACAGCTCCAATGTATTATGCATTCTAAAAGCAAACCAAACACAAGCTTAAACCCCAAAAACTCTATGGCAGACAAGACTTTACACTGAGAAACAACCTGAGAAATAGTCTGACTGTGACATTCACAATTTTATTGCACGGCTGTTATTATACATGACAGCATTTCAGTCCCACATTTAAGATTTCTTGAGAATAGTCTGGGTTCTTTGACTGACAAAATATTCACATTCACTGTTGTCAATGCAATGACCAGCATACAGAATTTCTTTGTCAATAGTGCGGTGCTCTGCTCTAAAATATAAATAATGAACATTGATATCTCAATGCAATCGCTGCAATCAAGGTGAAGTTCAGATTTCTTTACAGCTAAGTGTTTTGGTTCTTGTGCTGTTCAGAAAATCATAGGGTGACTGCGAGGGAGTCTCCGAAGTAAAAAAAAATTCATAGTGCAAATGTCAAGTCACATTAAGGCAAGAATATAAATGTAGAAAAATAGTTGTGCGTGCACGTGATTACCTTTGTTACAAAAAAGGTATGAAGGTTTTGTCCTCAATGAGAGAGAGCGACATGTTTTTCAGCTCCTCGGGGGAGTTGACCGCTTTGTAGCCGAGCTCGTCTAAAATGTGCTGACAAACAGTTTGTGTGTAATCAACTATGTCATGAGACAATTTCAACCTCCAGCTCTCTGCATTGGCCGCTGAGTCTCTCAACGTGCCGTACTTATGCTTTGCTGACACGTCGTTATTGCCTCTTGTGTTGTTGTGTATCCAGTCCACCACACTTTTTTCCAAAGAAAGACCAATGAATTCATAAATCTCCTTGGTTTTTTGGAGTGGATTCCTGGCCAGGTCCTCGTATCTGACCAGCATGTACCGTCCACGAAGCCACGGGGGTCGGCTCAAGCCGGTGGACACCGAGTTTAGAAAGTCATCACACACTGTCGTGAGCTGAGTCAAATCCAAGTTGTAAGGTTTACGGCCTGTGGCTCTCCAGATCCGCCATAGGCGGTATGTGTCCCGAAAGGTTTCAATCCTAGAAGATAATATCCCACGTGGGTCCCTTACCAGCTGAATAACTTTCAGATTAAGCCGAGGGTCCTCGATCAGTGCTTTAAGATCATTGACCTCTGGAATACGCACTGTTTTAATGGCTACGTGCCGTCTTTCCCGACATGATTCGGTAGCGAGGGTCAAGTTAAGGGAGGCACACTTTCGAACACAATCCCCCTCTTCTATGTTACCATCGCTGGGGCTGAACGCATCACAGACCGGCATAGAACAGAGGGCTTTGCTGGCTCCTCGTCGAAACAGTTTATCCGTGGTATGGTTTGCCGGCTGCGGCTTGATGTAACTCTCTAAGAAATACAAGTCGCAGTTGCACAAGCTTCTAAGAAGGTCACGACTGGCTCCCAGCATCACTCTGCGCTCAACAGCATATCTGCTAGGAGAAAGGTGAGGGATTAAGGTCGTTTGGACATGATAGAGTGGTTCAAAGAGATAGAACACATCTGAGTGCTGGTTGAACAACTGTCCAACAAAAGAGGAGCCGCTACGGGTGGTCGCCAAGATGAGGATGTGAGTCTTCCTGGAGGAATTGTAATTAAAATATGGGTACTCATCACACATCCGATCGAAGGACTCCACATCCTGTCCCAAGCCACAGTTCAAAGGGTTAGGAACAGGGCACATATGAAAAGGCTTAGCTGTGAAAGTCCTGATTGCAGTGTATTGGATCGCTATGGACACCAATGCAAGTAGAATCACAGCCTTCCATGAACATTGCATGGCTGGGTAACTTCATTTAGAAGATGCAGTCCGATTTGATCCTTTCGACAAAGACACAGCTGGAAGATAAAAGATCACACAGTGAGTTCAAATTCAAAATAAGACATGAAGAGATTTAAAAAATGTATAACATTTAATTACATTTTAAACAGGTCTGAAATAAATACATTGATCTATGAACTTTAAACATACGAAAGTGATTTATAATGCATCTGTATCAAAAGCAAAAAAAAAACTTTAACTCCAGGTGTGAAAGACTGATTTAAACTTGAGTTTATTGCAAAACTTTAATTTCTAGCAAAGACAAATGTGCATTCAAAATATATTTAATATTGCATTCTGCACTATGCTCCAAAATGCAAGGCTTAATCAGTCGTTTATTGCAATATGACACTTTGATAAACTACTTCACGTTTTAATGCAGCCAAACTCCGACAACTAAACTGCTTCCTACAGGCTTTTGCACAAGCCTGGGGTATTTAGTTTTTCCCATGGGGAAATCGGCATAGGTTCAAGCAAACCAGCATCTAGAATGCAGACAGGTTACAAAATCAGTTCTTTTCAGCAACTGGCACCGGTTCAGGCACCTGTAGAGAGATGCATTAATTGCAATCTCTCACAATACCATATGCATGTTTATTATTATAGGTTTGAAAGGCAGCCGTCGACGACCGAGTTGTGATTTACCGCAGTGCAACACAACTCGGTATTCAGTTGGAAATAGAAAAAAATAGCAGATCCAATCTGACTGTCGACTGTATAAAACGATGACCAACTTCTCCCTTATTCCAGCACGAACACTTCAGACAACCAATAGGCTCGAAAATATCGTGAAATAAATACTTCGACATACTTGCCTCATATAAAGCTATAAGAGAACATGAAGAAAATTTAAACAAAAGAAAAAAATCTGCATATGTCGCGATGGCTTTGCGTAGTCGTCCCGTAACGCCCGTCATAGACGTTTTATCGCTTTAATTCATGTGTTCAGATGTCGAGGGCTTCATAATTCCCTGAAAACCGATGAAAAGGTCGTATATCCTCAAGCAGCTCCATTCATGCTCGGGGTAAAACATTCAAAGACGGGCTCCGTGGAGAGACAACGGATGAATAAGGTATTGATGCGCATCCTCAGACATCTGTCTGTGACTAAACACCGGACGGATATTTCGTTCGTTCGTCGTGAGGAGAAGACTGAAGAGAGGTGTGCCAGTCGGTCCCAGATTAAGTAAAACGTAGACAGCCCTCCGAAACCCTATGCGAATATGCATCCCCTTCCCTCAAAACCACAGTTGACAAAGGCTGAGGCGAAAAACAGCACGGGGGGAGGCAGATTTGGTTCACTATACGCGTCCTCCCTCAGAACATGTCTGTGCTCGATGCTAAAGCCTTTGGACAGTTTGGATGAGGTGAACTGGCATCTAAAGATCTCGGCGTATTTTTTTCTCAGTCTTGCGTCGCTATATTTTTTGACGAGAGCAGGATATATTTGATAAATATTCGAGGACAGACATGGCCAGCTGGTGGATTTCCGTTATGACTGACTGAAACTGAAAGGCTTAAAAATAATTGTGTAATGGCACAGTATGTGTAGAGATATAGTTTTCCACATTATAGAAGATGTGTAACTTCATCACATTAGTTTATACACATAATTGTTTTTTCATATCATATACTGGTTTTAACTATTAGTGCTATTTTTATTGAATAAGTCTTCTACATAGATTCATAGGGTAGGCTAATACACAGGTACGTGCAGGGAGTTCCTCAGGGGCAGGGGCTCAAATGTAAAATAGGGGAAATGTAAAAAGTGTAAATATATATATATATATACATACATACATACATACATGCATACACACTCACTCACTCACTCACTGGCCACTTTATTAGGTACACCTTGCTAGTACCGGGTTGGACCCCCTTTTGCCTTCAGAACTGCCTTAATTCTTCGTGGCATAGATTCAACAAGGTGTTGGAAACATTCCTCATAGATTTTGGCCCATACTGACATGATAGCATCACGCAGTTGCTGCAGATTTGTCAACTGCACATCCATGATGCAAATCTCCCGTTCCGCCACATCCCAAAGGTGCTCTATTGGATTGAGATCTGGTGACTGTGGAGGTTATTTGAATACAGTGAACTCATTGTCAAGTTCAAGAAACCAGTCTGAGATGATTTGAGCTTTGTGACATGGTGCATTATCCTGCTGGAATTAGCCATCAGAAGATGGGTACACTGTAGTCATAAAGGGATGGACATGGTCAGCAACAATACTCAGGTAGGCTGTGGCGTTTAAACAATGAACAATTGGTACTAAGGGTCCCAAAGTGTGCCAAGAAAATATCCCCCACACCATTACTCCATTTCCATCCATCCTGAACCGTTGAGACAAGGCAGGATGAATCCATGCTTTCATGTTCTTTACGCCAAAATCTGACCCTACCATCTGAATGTCGCAGCAGAAATCGAGAATCATCAGACCAGGCAACGGTTTTCCAATCTTCTATTGTCCAATTTTGGTGAGCCTGTGCGAATTTTAGCCTCCGTTTCCTGTTCTTAGCTGACAGGAGTGGCACCCGTTGGGGTTTTCTGCTGCTGTAGCCCATCTTCTTCAGGGTTCGACGTGTTGTGCTTTCAGAGATGGTATTCTGCATACCTTGGTTGTAACGAGTGGTTATTTGAGTTACTGTTGCCTTTCTATCATCTCTAACCTCTGACATCAACAAGGCATTTTCGTCCACACAACTGCCACTCACTGGATATTTTCTCTTTTTCGGACCATTCTCTGTAAACCCTAGAGATGGTTGTGCGTGAAAATCCCAGTAGATCAGCAGTTTTTGAAATACTCAGACCAGCCCGTCTGGCACCAACAACCATTCCACGTTCAAAGTCACTTAAATCCCCTTTCTTCCCCATTCTGATGCTCGGTTTGAACTTCAGCAAGTCGTCTTCACCACATCTAGATGCCTAAATGCATTGAGTTGCTGCCATGTGATTGGCTGATTAGCAATTTGTGTTACCAAGCAATTGAACAGGTGTACCTAATAAAGTGGCCGGTGAGTGTGTGTATATAAATATATATATATTAGGTCAAAAGTTTGGATGCATTACTATTTTTTTTTTGTGCAAGAAGTCACTGATGGTCATCAAGACTGCATTTATTATTACACTCTAAAGTTTTTTACAATGCTGATTTATTATCAATGTTGAAACCTGTGATACTTTTTTTCAGGATTCTTTTTCAGAAGGAAAAGAGTGGAGTAATGATGCTGAAAAATCAGCTTTGGTCACAGAAATAAATTATATTTTAAAGTAGCCTATATTAAAATAGAAAAATATTATTTTAAATTGTAATAATATTTCACAATATTAGTTTTTTCTGTATTTATGAAAATATAAATGCAGGCTTGACGAGCATAAGACATAATGTTGCATAATTATCAAAAATGGTAATATAATAAAGTCCTTTCACGTCACCATTTCGCTAGCATACACTTCACATAACGGGACTGTAGGTGGCACTTGGGCTTCATTAATTAAGATCGTTTCATAAAATAGTAACGGTGTATCATACATAAATATAAGTGAATTGAATACTAATTACCATTATTCTGACTTTTGGCGCTGCAAAGTTTTGTGCAGTGCTTATCTAGTCATTTAGCATCAATTTTTGTCAGCGATGTAATTTGATTTATAAAATGAGGCAAACCACAGATCCTAGATCGCCCCACAAATAAGCTTGTCTGTCCCATGTAATTTTCAACCGATTTATGAATAAGAACGGGAAATGACCGTTCCAATTCAAATTATTGTTCAATGAAATTTGAACTTGTGCCAGATCATGGTTGGTTGGTGTATTATAGCCTATAGGCCTAGGACATGACAAACGGCATTGAACATTGATGAATTATGTAATATGGATTTTTAATTGAATCAACACATTAGCTTTGATTATTGATGAAAAAGGTTTAAAATATTGTTTGGTTTATCTTTCATTCCATCAATCGATTCACTGAAAGAACCATGTTTTGCTTGAGAGCCTAGTTTTTGAACAGGCTGTGGAATATCAGTCAGTCAAGCAAAACCATCCAAATGCACGCAACCCATAGCAATGCCGCCTCAAATTGACAGATGTGTAAAAATAAACAGGAATTTTCTGACTTTTGAGCGATTAGTTACTGTTTTGTACATATTGTCATGTTAATTATAATTTAAATGCATTTTGCAGCCCCCCCCCCCCCCCTTCTGCACGTGCCTGCTAATATAGCAAAATGAATTTTATCAAACTTATATTATTGCACATCTGACTTTATTCATTGGAAAACAAAACCGAATGTTCTGACTGTTCTTGTCCGTAAAATGCAAGTCAAGTTACAAAAAGGACCACAAACGTGTTGTCAGAGTGGCCCATGTGACTCATGCGCTGCATTGCAAGTCTTCTAAAGCCACTAAAAGCTTTGTGTGAGAAAAAGCCCAAAATGTAGGATACATGCTGAAACTCTTGCTCCTGTCATAGCTTTACAATTTTGTGTTACGGTAAATCTGGTGTAATGCATCATGGCACTTTAACACGCTATATTTGAATCTACGTGAACACAAATGAGATTTGAGAGCTACAAAGAAGAGAACAAATAATGACTGTAATCTCAGTCTGTTATTCACTGAAATCTATTATATGATGTCCAGAGATGGGGTGTTATTTGTCTCACAATATGTTTCAATATGGGCTTCACAAATGAATATAATCTTGATTCAATATAACATCACTTAAAGTTGTGATATAACAGCAGTAGCAACAGATATTTCCCATTGTGTCACAAGTGAGTTTGAGGCTGTTTTGTGAATCTTTTTGGCTGACTCGTTTAAAAGATCTGCTGCATAGCAGTCATTTATTTGCGCACAGGAAGCCCTGGGGTATAATGACATCATATCTGACTAATACCTTTGAAAAGCGGCAATATCTCTTGCATGGAAATAAGATGGGACTGCTATCAGCTATCCATGTGTTGTTTTTGATACTTCCCAAAAAAGACAAAGTACTGCCTCCAAATATCAGCGTAGATGCAGAACTCTTAATTTCTGTCTTTTCTGTCAGACGTTTTAGTAGAAACGTGTTTGGTGAAGTCGGGCTACTGTTATGCACAAGATGGAATTGCAGCCTCTGTTGTATGGTTGAAAATAGCATTGATTAAAGCAATGGTCGAATTTAATGATTAACAAATCATTTCATTTATGATCACGTGGACAGACATTTCTATTCTTTTGAACTTCGCTGCGATATGGTGCGCCATTCTTTTCTGTATATCGAAATTCTGTATATAGTCCACTCCTTGACTTCAAAGGACATATTTGTTACTGGTGCAGGCTCTCTTTCATTATATTGAGAAGAATTCATTTATTTTCATTTAAGTTGAACAATTCCTTTAAGATTTAAGGCTTTGTGAAACCAGATAGTGTCATCATAATTGTCATTTTTCTGCATTTTTGTTTTGATTTTAGCCTCAGGACAATGCAGCTAGCAAAGTGTGATGGATGAAATCAATCTAAAAACATTGGACATGGAGGAACCAATCTGAAACTTGACATACTTTTAGAGTTAATTTGGACCTCAAAGCTGCACTCTTCCATTCTTCACCTCATCTACTATGTTTTTCCTCTCTATACATTCACCTGAAGCCAGACATTGGCATTTGAAATGGGGCTTTTCCCCCAGTTCAGTGTCTTGCAATCTCAGAAGCTGCCAAATGTGAGATTATGGCTGGCTTTTTGCTAAATCAGTTTTATCTTTGTGTGCTCAACGCAAGCCCAATTTCAATCAGTGTGTGTGCCCAAGCATTTGAAAACGTCAGCCTGCATATCGGCAAGGCATAAAGTGTGCAGTACTGGGGTGAAGATGGGTGTGTGTCCCCTTTATCCACCCTGCTGAGAGCTGGTAATAAGCTTTCAAACGCAAATGATCCTCCCCGCTCTGTCCACCGAACACTGCAATGCATCACCGATTCGCCAGTTATTTTCTAGTGCTCAGAATTTACGGATCCTCTATGACAACCGTGTCCAGAGAAATGAGGAAACCCAAAGCATGAAACATGATTTCAATATGCGATTGTACTGTGCAAGAGGCAGAAGCTAAGCCATAACAGACTTATGACAAACTCTGAAAGACCTTCTACACTCTGGCCTGGTTTAATGAACTAGCAGGAAGACTTACAATTCAATGTTTTATTTGTTCATAATTTCTCATCACATTCTATAAAGTATTCCAAAATAATATGCAGCTATATTATTGACCAGTAAAAGCTTGTCAGGCTTACTGCCAAATTTCCTTGGCTTAATTACCCAAACTTCACCTACACAGACTTAATGAATATGAGAACTTTCCGAGCGTTGTCTCTGAAGGTTCATGCGTGAGTCAGGAACATTTGGGTCTCGGGTGGTCAAGGTTGTTCCTCTGCCGGATTTGGATCAGTGCCTCCAGACGAGACCGCTACATTTTCTGTAATTGAAAAGAGTTTGTGTGGGAGAGAAAGAGCTGGAAAACAGTGGACCGTCAAGTCCAACTCTAATTAAGACAGGAGCTGCCATGGTGCTTTCCATTACACCAAACAGCTCCCTGGATCTGAGAACAGAAGCCGCATATAACAGATTAGATGACTTTAGAACAACCCTCGATGAGAAGAGACCGCGCTGACGGTCTGTCAGTATTCCAAATAATAAGTGTCTTTTATTTATATTTACATTTTCATTTTGTTTGCTCTAACAGAGGTGTTTGATTTTATTGGACAGGTGCTGAAGTGAATATGACAGTTGTTGAAAATGTGTTGAAAGCACTGTGGGTAGTGTTGCATATAATTGTATTATTCTCCAGCAAGATTTGCCACACAGAGCTCTGTGCTAAAGCATTTGAAAATGTCGGCCTGCATATTATTGGCAAAACAAAAAAGTATGTCATGATTTGCTACTGTATTTTTCCAGACCACAAGGGGGTGTCATTTCTCCTGAATGTCCTTAAAGGTTATAAAATAGAAAACTTTTGCCATTAAAAAAAAACTTTTGCCAATCCAACGGTAGCTGGATACACAAACATCTGCATGAAAATAATGTGAACTTTATCATTGCTTACTCTGTAATATTTACTCATAAACGCATGTTGCTTGTCTTGTTACAATGTTTCTTTATAGTGCTATATTTGCTCTTGTTTGTATTGCATTTGTGCGGTTAATAAAAGATGGTGAATGTGTGAAACTATTCAGAATTTGTTACTTAAAAATGTGTGCTTTCATAAAAGACATTGACTGTTGTTGAAGTAATGACCAGCATATTGAATATATTTGTCATTAGTGTAGCGCTATGTTTATTGTAGATATCTGTGCACAGGATTGCTTTTATTACAAAAAATGTATGAAGGTTTTGTCTTCACAATGTTTTTCATCTCCTCGGGGGAGTTGACAGCTTTGTAGCCGAGCTTGTCTAAAAATTGCTGACAAACAGTTTGTGTGTAATCAACTATGTCATGAGACAATTTCAACGTCCGGCTCACTGCATTGGCTGCTGAGTCCCTTGATGTGCTGTACTTATGCATTTGTTAGCAGAATCCCTCTCTTCCATATTGCCTTTGCAAAAACTGAAATTCTGTAGGATTGGTAGAAATGGAGGGCCGAGGGTCTGTGTGGCCGTTAATCCAGATGGCATCTGTTTGCACAGAGCATGTCAAGTACATGCTTCGGTCTCAGGACAGGAATATCAACCCATTCCTCCTTTAAGAATTTGGACCCTATTGGTGTGTTGGGCATATTTAATGGCCACTTTAAAACATTCTGCCTTCCTTCCAGCACAGTGTGTCATGTTTTCGGGGAGCACAAAGAGCATTTTAAACAGCCGAAGCCCTTGACTAGGGAGTAATTGCCTGAATGTGTTTTGATATGTATGTGTGGAGATTTTTGGCAGCAATAAATGACTGCACAATTTTGTAATAGGTCAGTGAAAAGTACAGGGTCAAGAGCACGGTTATGAATAATTCAGAATCTCCTCTTCAAGACGAGGCCTGCTATTGTGATGCCTCCATGTAATATTGCAAATCCCATCAAAAATCCCAAAACTGAATAAAATTCCCCATAAATACGTCTGGATATGACATGCATGCTTTTTGTAACTTCTCAAAAGCATCTAGGTTAAACGTATTTATTAAAGACGGTTTTAATTTTGCATCACAGAATATAAGAGTGAATATTGAAAGGAGATTGAATAGTCGTTTTGCACTTAATTACACATCCTAGATGCCTGTGGTTGAAGGCTCATCCCTGTTGCTAATTAACCCCACACAACCATCATGACTCTGAGATCTCATAAATTATTGCCATCGGAAATATTATTTTTGTTCAGACGTGGCTGTGATTTCAATCTCTTGTTTCTTGGAGCTCTAATAATGATGTATGCCAAGCAAATCACTTTTAAGTGAGAGCAATCACTTTTTCAGCCCGCTGCTGTGTGCTTTGTTTAATTGAAAGAGAGTCATTACAAAAGCCACATCAGCCCTAATGCTACAAGAACAAGAGCTGTAATGATTTCAGGTTATACTGAAAGCATCAAGTAAACAGTGTAAGAAAAAATCTTACTCAAATGCAATGCATTTTTCCCTTTTGATATCAGCTGAATGTTTTTATTTTCTAAGTATAGAAGTATGGTAGGCATTCAATTTGATCTAGATTATACAAGAAGCTAGAATCTTACCTTAATTAACTTGAACTGTTGTGTCAGTTTGTTTTATTCTTCTACATTATGATTTGTTTCTTTGTAACTTGAACGCTTATGAAATCATTGAGAAATAATGCCCACGGTCGTTTAATCTTTTAAGCTGTATAGTGACTTTAATGAGGGAGCAATTTAATAACCTTTACGATTCAGCAATATGAACGGCACCTCGTTTTATTACAGTGGCCCTGTCCCAAATGGCACTTGTACGTCATTTTAGTGTTCAGAAGCCCCCTTTGCGGCTGCTATGCGCCCTTGATTCGCATTCTGCCGAGCCCACACTGGGGTGAGCTCCGCAGCAGACTTCTACCCGACAGTCATGAAAGTGCGGACTCCGAGAAAGACAGCGAGGGTTTAGGGTGCGATTGGGAACAGGGCCAGTGGTTTGTTAAAATTAGTCCCGTGACCCAAAAATGCCATTGTTTCCTTTGTTAAAGGAAACGTATACTGAGAAAATCGCCTTTAAAGTTGTCCAAGTTCTTAGCAATGCATATTATTAAACAAAAATGAAGTTTTGATATATATACGGTAATAAATTGACTAAATATCTTCATGGAACATGATCTTTACTTAATATCATAATGATTTTTGGCATAAAAGAAAAATCGATCATTTTGACCCATACAATGTATTTTTGTCTATTGCTACAAATATACTCCAGCGACTTAAGACTGGTTTTGTGGTCCAGGGTCACATTTATATGAGTGTTACATTAAAGACTAATTATGTTACCAAATAACAAATAAATTCAATGTCACAGCATGTACTTTCAGCATCCTACGCTGAGGAAAAACTGGCAATCCTTTCCCCTGAAATGTACCGCATCTCCTCCACCTACTGATGGAACAAGTCTGAAGAGGACCCTTGTGATTGCCAGAAATGAAAGGCCAAGGGTCTGTGTGGGCGTTGATCCAGATGGCATTCTGTTGCTTAGTGCGCAGAGCATGTCAAGTCCAGGCTACCTGGAGGACATGCTCCGGTCTCGGGACAGGAATATCATCCTGTTCCTTCTCAAAGATTTTGGATCTGTCCTTGGTGTGCAAGAGAAAGGAGGAGCCGGACATATTTAATGGCCTCTTGTAATACATTCTGCCCTTCTTCTGGCACAGTGGGTTTTTGGGGGAGCACAGAGAGCATTTTAAACAGCCCGAAGCCCTTGACGAGGGCGTAATTGCACAAACGTGTTTTGATATGTATGTGTGGAGATTTTTAGCTGCAGTAAATGACTGCATGATTTTGGTAGTGAATAGGTCAGTGAAAAGAACAGGGTCAAGAGCGCGGGTATGAATAATTCAGAATGTCCTCTTCAAGATGCCTTGCTATTGTGATCCCTTCATGTAACATTGTAAATCACAGGATTAATAAAAAATTTCCCATAAACATGTCTGTATATAACATACATACTTTTTGTTGGTTCATTTGTGGCTCAGGTCTAAAATCATCTAGGTTAAAAGTATTTATTTATCATGATTTAATTTTGGTGATGCAGAATTACGGAATATGATATTGAGGAATGAAAGGAGATTGAATAGTCGTTTGCACTTAAACGAGAGACTTAATTACACATCCTAAATGACTGGTTGAAGGCTCATCCCTGTTACTAATTAACCCCACTCAACCATCATGACTCTCATAAATTATAGCCATCGGAAATATTATTTTTATTCAGACGTGATCGTGATTTCCATCTATATGTCTCTTTTAGACCACTAATAATGATGTATGCCAAGCAAATCGCTTTTAAGTGAGAGCAATCACTTTTTAAGCCCACTGCTCCTGTGCTTTGTTTAATTGAAAGAGTCATTACAAAAGCCATATCAGCCCTAATGCTACAAGAACAAGAACCGTAATGACTTCATGGCAGAGAAGTGTACTGAATATAAGATGTGAGGGCATTTAGTGACGTTTGATCCATCAAGCCATTAATGGAGATTTTGTTTGTGTTTTAAATTTACTGAAATCGTAATGGTCGCCGGTCATACAAGTTCAGTCCAAACAATGGCGTCACAATTTTTCTCACAGTTATTAGAAATTGGCATTAACATAAAGTGTTAATTAAATTCTATTTTCATAAATTCTATTTTTTATTCACAGTAGACCTACCAATTTATACAACCATAAAACTACTTCAAAACGATTCTCTAATTCTCTTTTAATTAATGTTTCAGTGTTTTTGAATTGATTAAGTAAATGATTCAATGACTCATTCAGAAAGACAATTACTTTTAAAGTTTCATTCCTTTATTATTCAGACAGGACAGTAGAGAAATGACAGGAAAGTATTGGGTAGAGAGAGGGGACGTTTTGTGAATCAGCATTTCTGAACGAACGGTTGAATAAAAATTCAGTTGACTCATTCATGATAACATATAACCACCTACTGATTTTTGCGTGTGTATAATATACCATCACTTGTCACCACCTACTGGCAGTTGTGTTTATACACTACCAAAAACTACTGCCAAAAGTTTTTGAACAGTATGATTTTTCATGTTTTTTTTTTTTAAAGAAGTCTCTTTTGCTCACCATGCCTGCATTTATTTGATCCAAAGTACAGCAAACACAGAAAAAAATTGAAATGTTATTATTATTAAAAATTACTATTTTTCTATTTGAATATTTTTTTAAATGTAATTTATTCCTGTGAGCTAATTTTTTAGCATTATTACTCCCATCTTCAGTGTCACATGACCCTTTAGAAATCATCCTAATATTCTGATTCGCTGCTCATGAAACATATATTATTATTATTATGCTGAATATTATGTTTAAGTTTTTCAGGTTTCTTTGACTAATGGAAAGTTTGATCTGAAATAGAAATCTTCCATTACATTATAAATGTCATTATTGTCACGTTTACATCAGTTTAAAGCAGTCTTGCTAAATAAAATTATTCATTTCTATAACCCCCCCCACACACACACACACACACACACAAAAAAATACAATATATATATACACATATATATTCCAGCGATCTGGATACGGTATATATATATATATATATATATATATATACCTACCAAGGGACCAAGAAGGCAAAGCCATGATGGTGTTTTGCGCTCCCACAGTAATGATCTTCTCTCATTTGCAGTGCCCTAGCTGCTGTCTCTTGAGGGAGACTCTTGCATTACTCTTTTCCTCTAAAAAGCTTAACCTGCTTTACCTGCTGCTCCAAGCAGCTCAGCCGCATGACAAAAATTATGTTTAAAGCCACCTTAAACATTGAGGACATTTGGGGCCGAGCATACTTCTTTACATAATGTGCTTCTGAGAAACCAAAGGCTTTGTGTCTTTCCTGAGCTAACATAATTTCAGCTTTACATGGAGGCTTTCGGGGTCTGAAAAGAAACTTGATTTTCTTCATATGAGTCACAGTATGAACTCCTCCCTGAGACATCGTTCAAAGGCATAAGTGTATAGTCTCATATAAAACGCAGGTTTCAAATTGTATTATATCAGCACAATCAGGTCCACACAGCCATCATTCAATACTTTAAGCATTATTAAAATCACCCCTTTTCACCAGAAAACCAGCTCTCATTGCTTCACATTAGAAGGATCGTTTAGTGAAAATACATCACCTTCCTCTAATTTCTTTGCCCTCTATTGGAATGAACTCTTTGCATCCATTTATTAAGTGCTACAGTTTACTTAAATTACTGGCATCCCTTTCTCTTCTCTTCCTCTTTTCTCCCTCCCTCTTGTTCCATAAATAGATGCATTTCTAGATGTCAGCAGAGTTTGTGGGACAGACTGAATTATGGAATCATAGGAGCTTTGGGTGCTTTAATGGTTTTTCTATGGAGAAGATTACAGAAACAACACAAAGAGTCTATGTTGGATTAGGGCAGATATATTACGTTGTGATGGATCTCAGAGCCAGGATTTGGCAGTCAAACCGAGCATAAAAGACGTTCATTTTTAGAAACATCCTATCAAACCCATCCCACCTGAGAACCATCAAATGTTCTTTTAATTGGAAATCTTTCATCCAGGCTTTAATGTGGAGTTTCTGACGTGGCTAGTGACGATGATTCCGTTTGAAAGAGTTTTTTTTTTATTACTCTGAAGACAACTCTTTTTGTCTATACAATGAAAGTCAATGGGGTCCAAAACAACTTTGGATCATGCTGTCTTTCATTGTATGGACAAAACCAGTTCACGTTCAGAGTTTTTTAAAGAAGGAAAGTCATACAGATTTGGTCCAATGCAAGATGAATAAATGATGACTCTTTTTTTAACTATCCCTTTAAAATAGACTTTAAAACTTATCATTGAAGTATGTACAGTGTTTCATTCTTTTCGGCACAAACACACCTCCTTTATATGCAAATAAGGCTAAGAATGTGCCGCAAAAAAGGGCACTATTTGCTAAATTAACCTTGAGCTAAAAGCTTAACTAAAAGAATGAAAAAATATGCTCTTCACTATATGTCACCCCAGTCGTGAGCTTTTATCCAATACAGGCCGTAGATTGAATAAATACATACTGTACAATAATTGAAATGTCCAAAGCTGACAATCACCCTCACTTCCCCCTCATGAATGGAAGTGGTGAGCTAAACTGCCGCTCAGGAGGCCGAGATGGGCCTAAAACAGGATGATCCTGGCTCATGCTAATGATGATAAATGGTGTATGTGTGGATTAATGAGAACAGAGGACCAGACGGGGGAACCAGGAGTTCCGGAAGAAAATCTTTGTGCCGTCTCGCTCCAGACGCGAAGAGCTCAATCGTCGGTGACGGTACTTCACTGTTTGCCCTTGAAAAGCAGGTCCAGTAATTATCTCTCCCCTGTGCAGAAAAGGGGGAAGGGACAGACCTGCCTGGAAGCTTCCTCATAATTACATGCTGCCTCTCCAGTAGGATCAGATGAGATGATTTTACCTGTGAACCATCTGTGTTATACTCCACAGTTATTGGTGAGAGAGGATATCAAGCAGATTTTTTAGTAACAGGAACAGTCTCGTGGGTGTGCAGCATTATCTCAAGGACAGGAGAGAAAAGAAGAATGACTTATGAACAGAAGTTCCATAGGTGTTTGTTGTATTACATGATTTTTTCATGATTCAAATTGCACATGACCAGACCAGAAGGATTCTGCAAACCTTATCTGCACCGATTTTAGGACATAATCTGCAAAATTGACATGTTAGTACTAGACACTTAGCTAAATGCATAAATAATAAGCACATATAGATCAGGTACAAATGTTTTTTTATACAATTAATTAGTGGAATTAATTGATTTAAACTGTTAAATGTATTTCTCCAAATTTCTCCAATGTAAAACAAACATGTATAGTCAATGAATATCTTGTTAAAATAATATGAAATGGTTCTGAACAGAACTTAATTTGAACTTTGAACTTTTCCATGATTTTTCTTGAATTTTAATAATTGTATTTATTTCTGTTTTCACTTTTACAGGTTTTGAAATCATTTCCCTGTGTATACAGTGATACCAGTTTTGAACCAACAAGAGGTTTGTTACCCTCTGTGCTTTAAAATATTATTTTATTGTGTCTGTGATTTTATTTTTGTGGGGTTTATAGGTGGAAATGAAACCAAATGCCCTGCTTATAAGGGATCTGATAAATCACACATTTCGAATCTTTCTTATTTTTCAAACTGACAGGTCGCCTTTTTCTGACATATCTGTGTATCTCCTAGATTTTTATCAGGTATCTGCTTATTGTAGAATGTAGATAATGCCAATGGAAGCTTTATCATACTAACCCCACATTTTAAGCTTTATGTTAGCACATAAAGCACACAATTACAATTAATTGCAGTCATAGCTTCAGACTCAAATTAAAAGAAGATTAAATAAAAAAAAAAACTCTACGCAAAGAGATAATCAAACACAAGCAGCACAGTCCAATTTCGCTTCAATTAACACTTTGATAGGCCACATTAATCACAAACTCCAACAATTCAGGCTGTATCTCTTCAGTGTGTCCCTAAACAAAACACTGCAAAAGAGGGGAACAAACGAGCAGATAAAGCAAATTGGATTGGAAATTTAGTCCCCCAAATGACCACGTAAATTATTACCCATGCAAACGTCCCACTGTTAAGCATCAAAAAAGAAAGAGGATATGCTCGCCATCCACCAAGGCTAATTAAGTTCCAGAGTCTATCAGAAAGGCAATGCGGCAAATGAACAATGCAGAGCTAGTGCATGCATTACTTTGAAGACACAACAGCGACGCACGGCCGTGTATTGTTGTTGACGCATGCCTCCAGCTCGAATGCTGCTTTTTGGTACATGAACATGAAGTGAAATTCAGTAAAATCTCTCAGAGACCGGCCAAAAGCCAGCGCAGCACTTTCATTGTAAACCTGGCCACAGGAGAAATGAATGGAAATGTGTTCGAAGGCGTTTTTGAATTTGCAGTCCTGAATAAGATATAAGCAATGTGAAGTTGTAAGTATCTCAAGAGACTCATCTTCTCGAAGCATTGAAATTGCATTCAACGTTTCTATAGCCACCAGGAATCTCTCCTTTTCTCGACCATATAGCTGCCCCAAATGTGTTTAGGCTTCGGTTAGAGGCAGATGGGTTTTCTTTTCACTAGGCTAAATTATTATTGATTTAGAAGCCGAATCCTTTTCACTTGAAAGATGAAAACATACAAGTGGAAATAATTTCAGCTATTTGCCCTGCACAGGTGCACCACGTACAAAAAAATTATAATAATGATAACGGATAATTTCATTTTCCTGGTATACGGCTTTGTTGGAAGCCTTTTCAAAAGATATGCACTTGAACTTGTATTTTATGAAAATGACATGCAGTCATCAAATGCACTTTTTTTCATTGAAATGATTGAAAATAATCTAGGTACACTACTATAACATGGCTTGAAATATTTCACATTTCATTTTTGGTTTTTCTTTGTGCACTATTTCCTCTATGCAATGCTAATTGCCACCGCTGAATCATTGTGAGAGAACCTTATGAAGTCGTTCTGATAAAAGGTGACATTTTTCCAATATTTTTCTTTTCTCAGCTCTTTCTTTTATTCAGATCGATGGCTGCAAACCTCCCATTCCCTCATTTCCACTGCCCCTGATGTTCAGAGTTGCTCTAGGCTCATTTGAATTTCAACAAGAAGCCAGTTGACGCTTATGTCAGTCTACACAGATTAATGGAGTGGAACTTTCCTCACAGTGTGCGGGCAAACACAAGGCCCTGAATGTGTAAACAAGCAGCACAGACTCAGTACATCAGCCCAGATAAAGGTCTTCCACATAGAGCGCCAGTGTACTAAGGGATACAATCCGGGCGGCTGCCTCAGAAAATAATCATGAGGGTTACATTTCAAGAAGCTGACTGGCTTGTCCTCGATTTCTCCTCTAGCCTTTCACATCAGAGCCCTTCTAGTTCGTATTCAAGTTTTGCATTACTACTTCCAGGAAAAGAAAGACACAACTGCAATATTAAATAGTGCTTGGGCACCTAAAGGCGAGGTTTGGCGTGATCATATTTTTGCTTTGCGAGCGACCTTGTTGATTTAAAATCTCTTGCTCTTTGACTTCGCAAAGATCTAAGAGGCTCTAATTTTCTAAATGTTCTGGATCAATGAACCATTTAAGTTTTTGCTTCCTCTTGTTCAAGGGCTATAGTTTAGAAGCGAAGATCCTTTTTTGCACCGTGTGGTTTTTCAAAGATCCAGTGTCATAGAATACTGTAATTTTAAAGGGAAGTCAATGTGAGCAGAGAATGCTAAGTGCCTCTGTAGCGATTCGCCATCTGTGGAATTAATTGTCTGTAAAAAGTTGAATGCTGGGGAAAGGAGGGGTTGAATTGATTCTCATTGATTTGCTCCAAAGCTTTGATCCATGAGAAAATGCCTTGTAATCATGCTTCAGGAGCCATAAACGACACTAAGAGCTAAGTCATTAAAAGCAATGTTTTTTAGAAATAGCGTTTTATAAAACCCCCTTGGGCTGATAAACCCCCTTCTATAAAACCCCCTTGGGTAGCATGGGTGTAAGTTTAAGCACCGTAGCCCTTTATAGGGTACTGTTTTCATAAGCCCTCAGACATATCCGCTGAATTCAGGAAACAGGGCAGAAATGACAGGCTGAAATGGTGCCTTATGGGAATTTGTAGGTGATCCCATAGTTCATTATTTACCAATCATTTCAAATGCATGCTGCTATTTTTTTTCATTTAACATCATTTTTATTGTTTTAAATGGTTGCTTTTATACAACAGTTCAGTAAACAATTATAATCATTTTAGACACAATATTGTCTATTACGTTAAACAAATTTTGTTCCAAACTTGGCTTCTTGAATGAATCATTCAATCACTTGTCAAGACTGGCATATGTTTTGTTCCGGAATTAATTTAGTGTTTTTGAGCAAATCAGCTGAGTGAATGATTCAATGACTCATTCATAAACTGCATGAAGACTCACAGATAATTCCCCACCACTACTAATACACTTTTTGTTCCCCATCGCAAAAATAACAACAAGCTTGATACAACAAGTTGGTGAGTAAACAACTATTTTTATTTTTGGATGATCTGTTCCTTAAGAATCATTACTGTTCCTTAACATAATGGTTCATATTCAGACTTGATGAAATGTGAAAAGATCTCTAATGATGTGTGTGCACATGTATATGAGTAGAAGACGACAGATCCGACAGCTGGATTTGAGACACGCTGTTCATGTCTTGCTGCTTGACCTCATTCTCTAACCACTTTGCGCTTGAGATTGACGCCAGCCCTAACACAGGGTTCCAGATGTGAGGTCAGAGCTGGCGATGGGGTTGGAGAGGACGTTGTTTGTCCCAGTCGATAACGCGGAGGCGCCATTGTACGCCTGCCTGTCAGGCGCAGCTGTTGGTGTTTGCATTGGGCCATGTGTATGCAGGGCAAAGACACCTAAACAGTCCTAGCGCCACAGAGCTGTCACTGTTTGTCACGTTCACGCGGAGCGGGACTGTTTTTGAAAGGATGCCAGGCCTGAGGACATGAGCTGGAGCAGAGGTTAAAATAACCCACTGAAACTGACGCACAGGAACAGGATGGCAGCCTGACAGTAATTGGCGAATCATGATAGCTTCCTCTGCTGTTCTTTTAATGGGGGAAGTTGATCCAATTAATGTCGAAGCTCGATATCTGAACGTGCAACAGGATGCGTTACGAATGATTAGAGAGCGATTGGCAACAGAAATCCCTGCAGACTCTAAAACAACATGTGTCTTGATTTTGTAGCCTTGCATTAATCGTGTTTTACCTTTGCTTTGATGTACACGTAAAATGCTCATCCAAAAGCTACTGGTTTTCCTTTATAAGCTATTACATGTCTGCACATCCAGGGTCTAAGGATCCAAGCACACATGGTGGCAAACAATTTGGTTTTATTATTGTGCAGCCATTTTTGTTGGCTCTGAAAGAAATGAAGAGAGCCATTAAGACCATTTTCTAAGCCTAGCCATGTCGCTGTCGGATTACAGTGATTTTCTGTCATTCTCAGTCTGGGCTGGATTATGGGTAAATCCCATGAGTGACCCAACACTGCTTTAATACAGACCCTCAACCAGTCTCTGTGTTTGATATTTAAGTCAAAACAGCCTGTCCAGTCCTTGAAATAGTGTACTCTTGAGGGTTTTATCCAAAGTTTGGTCGGGACAATCAAATTGTCCCAGATGAGAACTCCTTTGAGAATGATGGCCTGGTTATGGCAAGATATTGTTGGAAAATGTATGCACACATACATAATATTGGGTGATATTGGAAGATATTTGGAAATGGGAGGAGACTGTGTGAGACCGGGAAGTGGCCCAAGCTTTTGCATGTGTGACACCTGTTCATGTCTCCAGCCATACGTGACATCTGGATGTGATAACGGTCTATATTCGCCTTGGTTCATGCATGAATATTAGTAATTTCCCCATATATTTTTGCATATAAATTGCCTTTGCCATCATCTAACACTAAATTACAGTTAAAACACTAATCATTTAATAACACAGTTTAATGTAATATTTAGCCAATCTCAAAATTTTCAAACTGTGCATTGTCTAATTTCAATGTAGCAATTGTTTTAGCCATTCACCAGAATTTTAACCGGTGTTTTGCTAAAATAAATACAAATTTAAATGAATATATCTATAACTCATTTATGTTTGTGAATCCCCCTTTAAAAAGGCTCTAGAAATAAACATAGGTAAATATTTAAATGTGCAATCTGTAAAGTGCTAACACTGCACTACTAGGAAGTAGATTTACGTTTAAAAACTGCTGCTTGAGTCTTCATTGCCGTTAATGGGCAAGCAGCTAGGATTACTGTAAGTCAATTGAGCACATAAATTAAAATTATGTGTGTTGTCAAGTAGCAGAAAGACATTGTGACTCCTCATGGTAAAAACAAGCTGATGCATAATAATAGTAAGAAATAGTAATAATAGTTATAGTAATAGTAAGCACCATTTTCAGAGTGTTTTTTCTTATTTCTAATTTTAACAATGTTCATTAACCTCATTGTATGCTCAGTTTACACTCTCTGATGACCATTTATCTATTCCTGTTTTAAAATATCTTATGTTGCTCAACATTAAACAAGCTTACAGAGATATTTTGATCGGTAATGAGCTGTTCTGTTCACTTCTCACGTACTGTGGTTGTTTAGATGAGCTTGGTTGGATTCTATCTGATCCTCTAACCTACATTTCATTGTGATATATTATCATTAACCCAGATATGTTTGTGCATTTCTAGTTTATTCCATGGTTCTGCACTCTAAGCAGATGCTGCGTTTTAAATGATCTGCGAAGAATCATTTAGATGCTCAAATCTGTATTGTATTAGATTATTTTTAAAATAATTAATGTGTTTCAGTTCTCCCAGATGTTCTCCCATTTGGTCACCAAAATAGCACATTATCTTTAAAGACAAGGAATATGAATTCAAAATATATGTATATATATATCTGCTGACAATCCAGCAAAGGGCTCTGTGAGCTCTTAAAACATCACTGACAACAGCTAATCAAATACAGACAAAAAAGTCATTTATTATATGTCAGGACTTTTGTAAAACAATTTGATTATGGCAGAAACTGCAACTGATTCTGATGAAGTGAAGACATTTTTGAGCTTTAAATTTTGTGCTATTTTAATTTATATTATGGTACATGCAAATTCTCATCTTTTATATAGTATTAGGACATCTTTGTAAAACAGCCTATGTGTGAGAATGACACAAAGTGGCTTAAAATCCTACTGTCTCAGCCATTTACATTTCAGAACAATAGTTTTTTTGGCAAAAAAAAATGAATGGCTGATATTCTGAGTTTTGGTATTATTAAAGTCTTCCTTTAAGGAAATCAGCTTACTTGGTATTGCCTCCATGCAGCTATTTTCTGTGTAGCTTTTATCTGTTTGAAATAGGAAACACTCCAAAAGTGTTTGTCATGATTACGTTTACATAACATATATCAAATCAAAATTAGATTCTCAAAATTGTATCTTTTTTGTGCTAAAAGTATAACCTGTACTTTACATTTCTCCTATTCATGTTTCTATGTATGGTCCATCTCCTCCTCCTTTCTACGGTATAGTGTGACACCATTTAAAAACGTATAAGATATTTAGGTTGTTTCATAAAACAGAAAACGGTCCAGATGTCTCAGTAAGTTGGGGTATAGAATTGATTTATTCAATTAATTTACTTTCTGTACTTCATACTAATTGGACTGTGTAAAGTGCAAACTTTAAGGCAAAATAAATCCACAAAAAACACTAATGTGGCCGTCTATGCGGCGGTATGACATAGAAATGATTTGATTTGTTGGTGACAAAAGAAACTTCCAATTTGCATTTCAAGGTCTTGTTGTTATTCAAGTCATTCTTGACCTTATACAGTGCAATCCTAATGCAAAAAATGTAAAGTATTCAGTTAATGGCTGTTCCTTTCCTCCGTCCCTTTCTCTCTGCTTCTCTTTTTACTCTCTATCTAGGTCATCTGCCCTGCAGAGTCTCTGTAGCGGCAACAGCTTATTCCCTCTCTTCAAAAAACAGGTTTGTTTCGCCAGACACGCTTCATCAACGGGACGAAGATGAGGCCATTATCGAGAAAAATAATTGAAGCGTTAAAGATCCGTAAAGGGCGATCATAGATGTCACCCGACAGTTCGTCCGCCCCTTGATGCAAGTCAACACGAATACAGTGAAACATCAGACAGCTCTAATTGCGAAAAAATAAATCTTTTGTTGATTGCTGAAACCTGGCCGGCAGGTTGCCAACTGGGGTTTTAAAGAGGTATAACCAAATCTCCCACAAGTGCCGGCGTTAAAAAGCCTTCTCTGTGGGTTTTGCATGAATACAGTTGATTATTCAGAGAGAGCCAAACCATGATTACAATCAGGTTTTATTACTGTGATCAACACGGTATGACATTCAATCAGGGGTTTTAATCGAGAGAATGAACGAATGATAGCAATCAGGTTGTTAGAGCCAAAAAGTCTATTCTTGCCAGAAATCCACACTATACATTTACCACAAGCCAAGGAATAAAATATGAAAGAATCATGGTCTATTTTGAAAGTATACACGTGGGAGCTTCATGTCCAAAAGTCAGATTCAATTAGAGTCAAAAGTTTAAATATTTGTAATAAAAATAAATAATTACACCATCCTTACTGAGACCTAGAAATACAACGAAGCTAAAACCGCAAGTCTGATCCCCAAAAAAACATTTTCTGAGACCATATAATGTGATTTTTTTCTTAGAGGACAACCGAAACGGACAACTGAAATCCATTCACATACTCCCATTCACTCTATTGTCTGACTGGCCCATTTACTGTATTTGTCTTTGTCTTTCCCTGCAAACATTTCACTCTTCTGTGCTGTGAGACTCAATATGCCCTCAATATTTATTCTTTTGTATTTATTATGCACACTGACACCCCTTCCTCACTTGCCCTTTTATCAAAAGTTTTTATATTTGAAAACAAAAGCTATTTTAATTATCTTATGTGGATTCTCGTGGCAAAATTTAGCAAGCTTTGCCTGAGCAGCTAAGCAAACTGCTGAAGAATAGGGAATCCAGAACTACGCTTTTAGGCCAAGCAGTTCATGACCTTATGACCAGCAGGTAGTGCTTTGCAAAGGCATTTTTCATGTGACGGCTTTCCCATGAGACAGCTTTCT
Source organism: Ptychobarbus kaznakovi (assembly GCA_027422405.1). Taxonomy (NCBI): domain Eukaryota; kingdom Metazoa; phylum Chordata; class Actinopteri; order Cypriniformes; family Cyprinidae; genus Ptychobarbus; species Ptychobarbus kaznakovi. The sequence goes on from CM049796.1 coordinate 36,210,256, forward strand.
TCATGGTCAAATTTGGCATTTTCTGAATTAAAAATGGCAGACAGACAATACTTATTAAAGTGATATGCAGTTTTATGTTTCCAGTAGCATTACTTCCAGTTTGGAGTCCATGCCATCATATTTGTGAAGCCATTTGTTAGAAATGTTACCAAATCTTAATCAGTATTGGTCTGGAGATCACCTGTGCCAAATTTGGTGAAAATCAACTAAAATCTGTGGGAGGATATACAAAAAAAAAAAATAAAAATTCCGGCCAATTTTGCCAGGCGAAAATTGAAACCACCAGGTGTGTTGACTGAGTCATAAAACAATAAAGCTCAAGAATTTAATTTGTAGACCACATGGTTTGAAAGTTACCAGCAGAAACATAAGTGTAATTTTGAGCATGTGTCTCTGTAGTTCTCTGTTGATGCCTGAGGGGTTGTGATGGCCTATAAAACTTCTATTCCCTGATTCAGGACTGGATGTCTCAAGACAAACAGAAGAGGACTACCTGGAGATACATACATTAAAGCCTTTCGGATTCCAGTTGCATTGAAAGCTGTTTTCTACCATTTGTTAGTGCCTACGGGTAGGTAAAAAATTCAGTAAGTGCCTAGAGAGCACCAAGACATACTTGAGAAATATATGTCTAGAGTATATGAATTTAAAAGTATATATATATATATATATTACTATATTAGCATCTCTGTTTAATCAGTACTTTTATTCAGCAAATTAATTGTATCCACGCATTAATTAATTAAAAGTTACAGTGATAAAGATAAATTTACAAAATACTTCTGTTCAAAATAAATACTGTCCTGTCTTGACAACTCACTGAGAGTTTAGCATTGTATTATACATGGCAATGTGAGTGTGTTTGGTCTGTTTATGAGGTGTGTGGGAGTATTCTCACACTTACTGTATGACACGGGGGTGCCCGTGCAATCTTTTTTTTTTCTGCGGAAAGAACTTAAAATAGGCTACTCCTGTCATTTTTGGATGTGCTTTCTGTCATCTCATGCAGTCTTCATGAATGGAGCACATCACAACAATGAACCAACTCACAGACATAGGAAATAAATCTGCATAAACCTTGAAAACTAATTAAAATAAAAAACAAATCTTCTCTGATTATGTGGTCCGTATAGGTGCATTTCTCTATAAAGTCACATCCATTACTGCGGATATGGCGAGTCAGCGCCGGCATACGGCAACTTCATCTTTGCAGCAGACACTGACTGAGAAAGCACTAGTTTATTGATGTATAATTAAAATGTCTTCTTTTTTCCCGATGCATTCATAATCATTACTTTAGCCGGTGCTGTGCGGCAAGCTTTATGTGTGCGCTTGAGCACGGAATTGGCTATAATACGCCTAAATGCCTATATTAAAGGGTGGTTTAGTATGTTATAATACTAGTTCATTTAATATAAACGTGCGACTAGTTGACTAGAAAAATCTAGTTGGGGGCAGGCCTACTAGGCTCAAGGACCCAAGCCCTTTTTAAATAATTTTATGCGATTGCAAATCATGTCACATTGTATTTGCATTGCAGTAGTTATGCATGTGTGATTAGTGAAATTTTTTATTTTATTTTATTTTTTATGGGGGTGCTTTGGTTTTTCTTGGGGGTGCTGGAGCACCTGCTATCCCCTCCCTTGCGCCGCCCATGGGTGGAGGGTTTCTGAAGTGCGCTGAAACTGCTACAGCAAGCACTTGCCAAGTATTTGAATGTTAAGCATCAAGATGATTGGCTGCTGACGCGTGCGTGCGTGTGTGTGTGTAAAACATTGTAGCAAACATTGCATATTCGCAATGATTTTTCCATGACCATCTAGTTTTATACTCTTCTATTTCCTACTTTAAACTGTTAAAAATCTTGAAAAATAAATGGACGGGTGTAGTTCTCCACAGAAATTTCACATTCACCTGTGTTTTTGATGCCCATTAAACCAGTGGGTCACCAACCAGCCTTGAAAACCCACTGGGTTGACATGGAAATGCATTGACGTGCTATGGTTTTAAGCTAATAATTATACATATCCTGTGAAGGCCTCCATAATGATTGCTTTTAACATGCTTCGGGGTCATTTAGATTTTGACAGCCCACCAAAAGCCCCCATGTTACCAGTTTTTTAACACTTTTATGACTAATCCACACACACACACAGCATGCTATTCCATCAGTTTATTAATCGCCCAACCAGCATATGAAGTCACCGGTGCATTACACAGAGATTAGTGGAACGTGAACTGTCATGCCTTGTTTCACATCAACCTCCGACCAAAACTAACAGCAGCTCCATCCCACCCTGCTGGGCGCTCGGGAGTCAGACTCACCTCACTCTGAGCAGTCCTGTTTTCATTAGCGTTGTGTATTTTCTAAATTGCTGTTCTTGCAGGCCAGGTCACGCTTCCGTTCACCAGAATAGGACCGTGACCCGTATATGCGCCAGCTCAACCTGCTACTTTCTCACCGTCCTGAAACTGTGTGCGGCAGAAAGAGAATGATGAATGGGCGTGATGTATATGTGCGTGTGTGTGATGAGTCTGCAGCAGAGGACACCGTGTCCATTCCACCACACACACACACCACACCGAACAAGACTCAGGGGTCAGTCGCTCATCCCAGCGGTGCAATCTGTCCCACCAAATTGGGTTTGATAACAGATCGACTATAGCGACAGCAGGCATTATAGCTTCCTCATGCCTAGCGCTATTACCTGTGCCCGTCCACGGCCAGATGTCTCCCTTAAACTCTGATGTAAGACCGTTTCCGTTTGCTCACGGCTGAGTCAAAAAGTAAATATAAAACACAATATTATTTCTGTTATTGTAGGGTGGCCACCTGGTTATTGCTCTGTTGCAGGACAGCAGATGTGATTTTGCGGGACATGTGGGAGAGAGATAAATGTACTATTATCCACTTTTTTCCTAACAAGCTTAAATTATAGTAGACACTTCCGGTTTGGGGAAGCTCCACTCAGAAAGACTGAAACAAATCATTTCAAATCATAAAGTTGCGCTACAAATTCATCAGTTTGACTGAATGAGCTGTAATTATCCTTCATGTTGTATTTTCAGACGAGAATAATGTAAAGATTGGTATTTTAATTTGACAATATATAACAAGATGGAAGATCCCTTTTCAATTCGCTGCATTCTTTTCCTCTGGTTATTTTTTTCCCTTTATATACCGCTGCAATAGAACGAAAAAGAGAACATATACTGTACATTTGTGGTCTGCTCTTGCAGTGTAATTTATGATATATCTTATGATAATTCACTGGTATACACTAAGAATTTCACATTTTTCCAGGCTTGTTTTCACACAGATGATTTAAAATGCAATAGTTACACTACATATTTTACATAATATATACATATATTACTACTAAATTAAATTAATTAAAATTAAGCTTTTCATAGTCTTTTGAAATTTGTTAATGCTTTTACATTTTTTTATTTCCTTTTAATTTTCGCAGATTTAAGGATGAATAAAATAGTCACCTCATTGTACCACTTTTTTGAAAATTCTTGTTATTGCATTCATAGAGAGAACCTTTCGTTACATTCATAATTCACGCAAAGCCCTATGAGGCTGAGGAAAATGGTGGATACTTCCATTACCAGTTCCACCTTAGACAGTTTTTTGAGATCCAAAATTGATAGGCAGCTTCAAAGTAATCCACACGACTCCAGCTGACAAATAAAAGTCTCCTCTACCAAACTGATCAGACAATTTCAGGAAAAAAATACAAATTAAACACTTTTAAATACAAATGCTCATCTTGGTCCAGCTCTGATTAGTTCACGACCTCTCTATGTAGAAGAACCCCCCCCCCCCCCAAAAAAAACCTCTCTACAAATACATTGGTTGGTTATTTTGTCTCACTCTGGCTAGAGCATGAGTGCTGCGTAAATAGATTTTTAAATGACAATCACAGTTTTTAGAATATGTTTTATTGTGGTATTGTACTTTCAGAGAACAAAAAAATTGCACATAACTGAAATGCAAGACACCCAATTTTGTGACTATGTTATTGTGGTAACATATACACATTCTTTTTGAATGTATTCATTCAATTTATTGGCAAATCCAGTCTGACGTTCCTCATATTAGAGCACTTTATTGTAGATGTCTTTTTGTAGATTTTTAATAGGATGAAAGATATTATGAGCCCTATCTGTCAGCCCACACGGCAATGACAATCGAAGACATTATCATGGACGACTTTGCTTCAGGAGAGTTTTTATCTCCATCAGAAGGGGTCATTAAAACTTCTTAAACTAAGTGCACTTGAATAAAACTTTCAGACTACAAGGAAATCTCGCAGACACTGAAACTCCAGCAGTTTTATTGTACCACCAGTGCTGTCTCCCTGTTAAATAAAGCAATGAGGCCCAGTGATATGTTTCGCTTTCCAATTTAAACACCCACCTATCCTAGATTTTCATTTTGAGCTCTCATTTATATTTTCTCACATGCATTTTAATTGCTTCATATATTTATTTTTATCTCAAGTATAGATCTCATCTTATCTTCTAAAGACAGTGACCTTGCACAACTCAACTTACATAGTTAAATAGTTAGAGGTGCTTGCTAAATCAACAATTTCTATTGGATTAAGAGATTGTTTTTCATGCAGTTGGTGTCAATGGGGTTTAAAACAACATTGGACCCAATTGACTTTTCTTTTTTGTTGCACTGAAGAAAGAAATGACCCTCTTTAGCAGAAGAAATAATGAATATTTTCACTGCTGCTGCTGGAGTTAAGCTACTTCAGCTCTGTTTGTAGACACTTCAAATATACAGACATCATAATTTCACTGAATTATAAATTACATAGATGTTTGCTGGCTGATTCAGTTTGTAATCAATCCTCCCTCACGTGACCGCTTTAAAGAGCCCCAAAGCTTTGATGGAAAAGAAAATAGTCCATTAGATGAGTTCAAGAGTCAATTTGAGTCTTATAACCTTCTGAGCTACTGCTCGCAAAATGACGCACAATTTCACGATAAATGATTCGTATATATTCTGAAAACATTCTGCAGATCAATATGAGACGGCTTTGCAAAGCATCAATCTGTCCCTCAGCATCTTAAAACACTAATGCATCTATTTTGGATGAAGCACTTCTTACCCTTTGGCTGTTGATGGGCTTCAGATAAATGAGTGAGAAAGCAATCTTATTTTCGCTAAGAGAGGCTGAGAGAGGGAGGAAGAAAATCACATAAACTGCAGTGGATGATGGAACCAAAAAGCAGAGGTTTGCATATTGAGGCTTGAAAGGATGTGTTTTAGGGAATCACAGCTAAATCATTATTGGTTCTGTTGTTGTTTGATTAAGATGGGCCAGTAGTGCACACAGTATTGAAGTGTTAAATGATTTATTCACTAACCACCCAAATTTCAATCAAACCTTGAGAATTTAATGGATCCTCTGCAGTGAACAGGTACCGCCAGAATAAGAGTCCAAACAGCTGATAAAAGCATCACAATAATACACTCCAGCCCAACAATTAACATCTTGTGAAGCGAAAAGCTGCATGTTTGTAAGAAACAAATCCATGTTTTAACTTTAGACCATTGCTTCTGGCCTTCAAAATCCACAGATATTTTGTCTAAAGCTGTTTTGGACCGTTTTCACTTGTAAACATGCATATTTCTTTCCTCATACAAGATGAATCTTTGACTAGAGAATCAATATTATGGACATTAATTGATGGAATGGAGTTGTGGATTACTATGTTTTTATCATCTGTTTGGACTCTCATTCTGACGGCACCCATTTACTGCAGAGGATCCATTGATAAGCAAATGATGTAATGATACATTTCTCAAAATATCTTCTAATGAAGAAACAAACTCTGCACATTTTTATTTTTAAATGAAATATTTATTTAAGTTAGTCATCGGTTTTAATAACTGGAACTAAAACAAGGCAAGCAGCATGCAGTAAAATCACTGCAGCAAGACGTTTTGGCTGTTACTTTTTTAATTGTTCCCCCAGAATGTACAGGAAGCAACTGGAGATGTTTGAACAGCTGAAAACAGCTTTGAGTACCATTGTCAGATATATTCATTCTTCTGAATTTACGGTTTACTCTTCAGACATATTTTTTGAGGAATGGATGGATAATGCTGCTTTCCGAAATTGTTTAGTGTTCATAGTGAATTGTCCATCTGTCAGATTAACACAAATCCTCCATTAACAAATGAGATGAATCGTCCAGATGGCATGAAAATAACACTTCAGTATGGGACCAAATGTCACAGCAGAGTGGTTAATGCTCTTTAATTTTACTGAATGTGAGTATATGATTTAGTTTTTTTAATAATTATGATTGAATCATGTTTGATCCTTTGGAATTCAAGGGCAACTTGCACCTCATCATGCATCAGTGTTTTATTGTTCATATAGATATCCATATACATATGAACTTTGTTCATATGTTTTTATGCCCTTGCTATTAAACACTCACGTATTATACATTGAGATGATATATAAAGACATATGTTACTCGTTTTTCCCATCTCTGACATATTATTTGGAACAGTAGAATTTGTCCTCAGAGATCTGGTCTGATTTAAGAGAGATCCTCTGTCTTTCTTACATCAGTGTGTGTCTTCCTACAAAAGTCATAATAAAACTAATAAGGGAGAAAATCAATGAAAACTCTGGGGGTCTAGGTTATCAGTTTTCAGATATTAGTTCTGAAAGTTCTATGAATGCCTGCAAACAGAAGCTTGAAATTAATTTTTTCCATTTTTTATTTAATGAGCAGCCAAGAGAAAAGCATTTAAAAATGCAGCTTGTCCATCCTTTTTTATTTAATTTAATTTAATCTAAAATGTAATTTAATGTAAAACCATGTCTGTACTACCTTAAATATACAGTGCTTAAAAATCAACAAAAAATTATAAATAAGTTAACTAACCAATTTTCATTTTCCGATATGTTTGGACACCTCTGGCTTTATTAAACATGCTGCATAACAAGGTCATGTGACATGCAAACAGAACCGTTGTGAAATAATGTCACAATGATAATAGTAGTATTCAGTAAGTTATTAACCTATTCTGTCCAAAAATACACAGTAATTTTTACAATTCCATTTGCATTATATTTGAAATATTTGCATGCTGAATTGTGATTAGTCTTTTGTGCATCCATTTGTTCCAGCTACTGCATCCTATTTGTGTTTACAACTTTTCTAACTATCCTAACCTACTTTTAACTCTGTTCTTTTGCTGCCTTGCAAGCGCCGGTATTTCCTTCAGGAAATGCAAATGTAGTTTGTTTGGATCATTGCATCTCTCCTGCCAGACATCACAGACAATTTTGCACCTATCCCATGCAGAAAGAGACGAAGACTTTAATGTTTACAACCACTGCTCCGTCGACCGACACAAACCAGTGAACAAACATTCATATCATTTCATCTCCAGAGCCCTGGAGTCACACAGCGTGTGCTCCAAACAGAGAGCAGTCCATCGCCGCAGCAAGCATATAATCTGCACCCTCTGACTAAAAAAAACCCTAGAGCCCTCCAGGATGGAGAACAATATTTCCCCCTGACTCGCTACAGCTGCGAAATGAATACTCTGCTGGAAAACAAAATCACCACCGGGGGTCTGGCGACTTACTGCTGACATGAGATTCAGCGATTTTCAAGACTCCAGTAATTAGCGCCTCAAAGACGGAAAGTTACCGCTACATCAGCGCGTGTTTTCCACTATCCTCAGCACACACATCATCTGCGTGAACTTCTAATAGTCCGGATGCTTCTGTTTATCTGCACATTGAGACTCGAGAAGTAGTTTTTGCTACACTCATAGGTTTTCCGAAATTTCAGGCCTTGAAACTTTTGTTTAATTATGAACACCAGATATATTTCAAGCTGCCACGAATATTTCTCAATGTACCAAAAAAATTATATAGTGTGCATTTTTTGCAAGAAATTATGGATGGGGCTTGAAGTGAGTTCACCCAAACATGAAAATTCTGTCATTAATTACTCACCCTCATGTCGTTCCAAACCCGTAAGACGTTCATCTTTGGAACACAAATTAAGTTATTTTTGATGAAATCCGAGAGCTTTCTGACCCTGCTTAGACAGCAATGCAACTGCCACGTTCCAGGCCCAGAAAAGCAGTAAGGACTTTGTTAATATAGTCCATGTAACATCAGTGGTTCAACCGTAATATTTTATGAAGCTACGAGAATACTATTTCACGAGTTTGCACTTGCATATAAGGAACTGAGTAAAGGGTTATGCGTATGTGGCGTGCTGTCCGAGGAGAGGGCTCCGAGCTCGGTAATCATTCCCGAGCCTGGGGCACTCCCCCCCCCGACCGGGGAGAGGGGTCCGAGCTCGGCATTTAGCCCGGACCCAGAATGCTCCCCCGAGTGCTCCTCCCGGTGCTGGGGTAGAAACAGGCTGAAGGTGAGGAGTCGGGGTGGTGGAGGGATGCTGGAAGACGAGAGATAATGTAAGACAGCTTTGATTATTTATAGGGATTCTCTCTCATGCTGATTGGATAGGTGGTGTGATTACTGATGATGAATTGGCCATGTTAATTATCTGTGCGTGCTTCCTCCCGAAATTTGTTAATAAAACATCACTTGTGTGCAAAGAAAAAAAAAATCTTTATTCAACAATTTATTTCTCTTCCAGGTCAGTCTCCACCACCATTTACGAGAGTACCATGACGCATGTGTGTGATGCTTACTGTTTTAACAATTTCCTTTCTGGACCATAAAACGTTATAGTTCCAGTGCTGTCGATGCAGGGTCAGATAGTTCTCGGATTTCAACAAAAATACCTTCATTTGTGTTCCAAAGATGAACAAAGGTGCTACGGGTTTGGAACGGCACGAGTGTGAGTAATTAATGACAGAATTTTCATTTTTGGGTGAACTATCCCTGTAAGGCCTGTTTACAAAAAGCACTATAAATGTAATGATAACCATAAAGTTTTAATTATCATTCAAATTCTACAAAAATAGGAAAGTCCACATCACATTTATAACAATAAGAAACTATATCATTGTAATCAATTCAAAAGGATTTTTTTCCAGATTATGAACAAAAAATAGTTATTGACAGCCAATCAGAATCCATCCTGCTTGAAAGAGCTTGAACACTTAGTGGCAGAAGACAAATTGTGCGCTTATAATAAACAGAATGTTATTGTGCCTCTGTTTGGACACTAATATATTTATAGTTATCTTCATAGACAACATTCTTGGAGTGAATGGGCCTTTACTGTACAAAACTAGCTGAAAAAATGCAACAGTGCTTGCCAAGGCATTGCTATGTGGTTGTTCTATGTGTATTTTATAGTGTTGCTATGCAGTTGTTAGGGCATTTGGTGGGGCATTTTATCTTTATGGAAGCATTAACAATATAAAAACACACAATGTACTGCCCATTTATGTATATGTATACTTCCAGGATGAGTGAATTGAAATAAGTTGTGAACAATAATGGCTGTTATCTACAAAAGCAAATCAACATCAAATAGCTGTAGTCAAATAGCAAGTACAGTAGTTGTAAATAATGTACACGATTTGGAGTTTGGGGAGCGTTTGCTTCAAGTTCGATTTATTCAGTCAGCAGCACTCTCTAAGGTGCACTAAACCAAACAGGCCTTTAATAAAACAACAATGTTAGATACTGTATGCATATAAACTCACTATGCACCAACATTTTAGATCTGTAGGTTTTTTTGGATAGATTAATTTTTCACTCTGGTGTGGGTAATATTGGTGGTTGCTCACTGGCCAAAATAAAAGTGCCCAAACCCAAGTCCCTAAGAGTGAGCAATAGTAAGTGATACTTGCTTTAAACACTCTAAAATAAATGAATCTTTCAGTGATCTGATGAATTATTGATGCTTCATGCAACATGCTCATAGCACATGTTGTTAAAGCCTGACCAGAAATGAACTGAAATCTGAATCATAAACATGCAGGATGTTACCAGCGTTCTTCTTACGCCCTAGTAGACCCGGCATCATCCTGTGAGAATATTACTCACTCTTTAATGAGTAACACGCCATCGTCATTTTCCGTCTTGTCTGCCTAACCAAGCATCAATTTTAGACACTTGTCTGGTTTTAAACGTCTTCACTTTTGTTGATCTCATTTGCTTCCTTATCCTGAGAAATCGATAGGATGTGGGGAGAAATAAACATGTATCGATCAGAGAAGGGAAGTTAGATGTGAGGGTGGGATTAGAGCAGACCCCTCTCTATCAGTCTGAGAATGTACCTCTAAATGGACTCGCACACACTCTCTGATGGCAATGCCAGAGCCGCTTATTCCATCTGGTTCCACATCAGATGTGAAGATTAAAGACTCATCTGGGATTTATCCTCAGAGACTTTTACCAGTTTTTTTTTTTTTACAAAAGTTGGAGCAGAGTGCAAGTACAGAGCAGTTAAAGGCCATGACAGGTCACCAGACAGCTGTTGGGTTTTCGAGAGCCAATCACGACTGTTTGAGCTGTAGCCTAATATTTGCCATATTTTCCAATTAAAAATGACAGACACAAACAAACAGAAAATTGCCTGAAAAAACAGTCCAGCTTGATTCATATGAACAAAACGCCTGACAACATCCTGTATCTGGCTGATATATCGTTACTTCTGATAATGTTGTTGGTTTGGATTTGGTTGGACGAGAGACCCTTGGACTGTGTTTGTGGATTATAGACAGACATTCATTGACATGCTAAATCGTTATGCTAGCAGGTGGTAACAAGTTACTGTGTGACAAATGAGTCATGGAATCATTGATTCAACCAATGTGTTCAAAAACATGTATTCATTCAGGAATTGTGACATGTGACAGTCTTTACGGATGAGTCATTGAATCTTTCATTCAACTGATTCTTCAGGAAAATGTAATGTATGAATGATTAAGTGAACTATTCCTTTGACTGATTCTTTAAAAAAAACACTTATTCATACAGGACCAGAGCAAGTAACAGTCAGTAACTGAATATTTGCATTCAGTTGATTAATTCAGAAACTTTATGAATGAGTCACTGAAGCATTCACTCCACTGTTTCATTCAAAAACATTGATTAATTCAAGAACAAAACAAGTGACAGTCTTTTTGGATGAGTTACCGAATCAACTGATTTCTTATTAATTCAGGAACAAAACATGTAACTGTCTATATAAATGAGTCAATTAATTATTCACTCAACTGATTTATTCAAAATCACTACTTCAGAAACAAAGCATATGATAATCTTATAGATGAATGATTACATTTTTAACACTTATTAATCTTGGAGCAAAACAAGTTTTTTATAAATGAGTCACTGAATGATTCACTCAACTGATTAATTTTAAAACACCAATAAATTCAAGAACAAATCAAGTGACAGTCTTATAGATGAGTGATTCAATTTTTCATCCAACCAATTTGTTCAAAAACACTGATTCATTCAAGAACAAAACACGTGATGGTCTTTTTGGATGAGTCACTGAATCTTTCATTCAACTGATCTTTTCAAAACACAGATTCATTTAGTAAGCAAGTGATAATCTTATAGATGAATATAATAAATTGTAACTTCATGTTTGTTCAGAAGCACAGATTCTTCAGAAAGAAATAGGTAACTGTTTTTATAATGAGTCACTTAATTATTCACTCAACTGTTTAGTTCAAAAACACTCATTCTGGAATAAAACAAGTGACAGGCTTTATACTTGAGTCACTGAATCGTTCACTGATATTTTCTCTCAAAAACACTGATTAATCCTGGAGTTAAACTAGTAAGTCTTTATAAATGATTCACTGAATTATTCACTCAACTGATTTATTTAGAAAACACCAATCCATTCAGCAACAAAGCAAGTGACAGACATATGGATGAGTGATTACATTTGTCATTAGACCAATTTGTTTAAAAACACTGATTTATTGAGGAATTGAACAAGTGACCTTTTTTGGTCACTGAATCTTTTGAAAATGTTCATGTTCGAATGAACTATCTCTTTAGAAGTCTGATCATTTGCACTTAGCATCACAGCAAAAAGAAAAAAAACATACCGTCCATCCAGCCCCACAGCATGAAGTACAGCTAACACAGCACCCTCCCTCCTCCTTCCCACCAGCCACGTCCCAATCAGCCTAGCCAAGCGATTTATCATCCTCACCTGCGGCCGCTCCATTTATCATCCTTAGATCGCATCTCCAACGGACAGGAAATGTTTATTTTCACTCATTACAGTCACCACCATTCCCCTTCCACCAACGCAGACTCAACCCCCCAACCTTTTGTGATACCTGGGCCTGTCTGATCTCATTGCATGTACCCCTGTCTCATGCAGACCATGCACCGCTGCCCTCAGCCATCAACCCCTCACAGCCTCCAGCACCACTCCATTTGCATTTAAATGGCCAAAAATACACATTTCACAGTCTGTTATTGGATTACACTCCCCCTCCCCTGATATCTCCTATTAGCAACCGGAAAGGTTAAATGGCTAATATTGTCAAGTCACACCAGGACTCGTAATAAAATTGATGCGATGCTGCACAAACTCATATGGAGGGGGTTCGAGGGAATTACCTTCCATTTTATACACCAGCAGCATCCCAATTATTCTGTCAGACCTGTGGTGATAGCAAATAACACCCACTTTTCATACAAGTTAACTCACCCGGGCGAGACTGCATTAGAGTTGAATTATGAGGATCCAATAGGGATTTGTTTGCAATCTTGCATAAAACCCTTCATCTTGGAGAATATGATCAAGAGCAGAGTATTATTACAGTGACTGCTACAAGCTACCCTTGATTGCACACCATGTTGTGCAGACGGTAAACAACCATCTCCAACCACCGATAAGGGCACTTGAACCTCTTTCACACTTTGCTTCATTCAAGATAAATCATTACAATCCTCTACACAGGAAAAGGACCGTAGCTTGCACCAAACATCCCACTTTTTCCCCACACGCTGCAGCATTTAAAATCTCATTTGTAACCAAATCCATTCAAAATCTCATTTTTTTTTTTTTTTTTTATGTCAGTGTGTGCAAGCCTGTTCTGATCTCACTCAGTGTGAATAAACAGCTCGATAACTTCATGGTTGTACATCTTCACTGCTCGTATGTCGGTCCGCTGTGTTTTTCTGACCTCTAATTACTAGACTTGGATTGGCTGGGATGAACCAAAGCTCCTTTTAGAGTCTTTCTCCCTCGTATTTAGCTGAAAACTGAACCTCTGCCTCCGCTTTCCCTGCTGACAAATCAATCCAACACTTTTCTTTATTGCAGCAGGCCGGAGAGGAGCTATCGACTGCCTCCTTTGGTTTTGCGGATTGTAATGTACTTCAGTAATGGGGAATAAATCATGTACACATGCTACAGTAAAAAAAAACAATTGTTAATTGTTAAGTTACCATATAAAAAAAATGTTACAAATATTTTAAAGACTTTACTGTATAATGCAGTAATGCAGTAAAATGTATTTTAAAGTAAGAATGACCAATTACTATGTAACTTATGAAAAAACTTTCAATTATTAAGGTTAGTATTTCACATTAATATTGTTTTAATAAACCAATAATATTAATATTATAATACAAAAAAATATTCTAACCTTTGATTTTACAGTGAAAAACAGTAAAATTGTGTTCCTTGCTTTTAATAATTTTATATTTTGACCCTATTTTATTAATTTATAAAATGTTTAATATTTATGAATTATGTTCAGTTATTTGTAAATGTATTTATTTATTTTACTAGTTATGTACAAGTATTAGAATGTGACACTTTTTGTAGTTGAGTTTTTTTTTTTTTTTTGCAGTGAACCATAGCTCAGCTGCAAGTTTGTCCTAGATATTTAGCAGTAGGCCTCTACTTAAAGTGATAGTTCACCCAAAAATGAAAATTCACCCTCATGTTGTTCCAAACCCGTGAGACCTTCATTCATCTTCAGAACACAAATTATGATATTTTTGATGAAATCTGAGAGCTTTCTGACCATTTAAAGAATCTGCATAGACAGCAACACATCTGTAAATACACGTTCAAGCTTCTGTGTTTCCTCTGCCCAGAAAGGCAGTAAGAACATCGTTAAAGGGTTTTACTCCAACACACATACAGTTTTCAAATAAACCTAAATGAAAATGAATGTGTTTAATTAGGGTATCAGGGCTGTGGTCCTCCAGGAACTGAGTTTGACATCCTTGGCCTATTCCACCCCATGTCGTGAGCTACTTTTTACTTTTACTTGAGTAGAAACTTAAGTAAAATGTCTTTAATGTAATGGTATTTTTACTTGAGTTTAATCTTTTCGTACTCTTTCCACCTCTGCAAACCCGTATAAGCTTTGTTCGTCTTTGGAACACAATTTAAGATATTTTGGATGAAAACCGGGAGGCTTGTGACTGTCCCATTGACTGCCAAGTAAATAACATTGTCAAGGCCCAGAAAAGTATGAAAGACATCGTCAAAATAGTCCATTCTGCCATCAGTGGTTCAATCTGACTGTTATGAAGCGACGAGAATACTTTTTGTACGCAAAGAAAATACAAATAATGATTTCATTCAACAATTTATCTCCTCTGAGTCAGTGTAGCACCATTTTGGAGAATATCAGCTGGACGCAAATAGCGTACGCTGTTCTGTGTCAGCCGCACCACACGGATATGCTGTTTTCGTTCAAATCAAAGAGTAAAGAATGTTGAAGACGTATCCATGAAAAAGTACAAAAAGTATTCTCATCGCTTCATAAAGTTCAGATTGAACCACTGATGGCTGATGGACTATTTTGACGATGTCTTTCATACTTTTCTGGGCCTTGACAGTGTACTATTTACTTGGCAGTCAATGGGACAGTCACACGCCTCCCGGTTTTCATCCTAAATATCTTAAATTGTGTACCAAATACAAACAAAGCTTTGTTTGTAACGGCATGGAGTTAAAAGATTAATGACAAAATTGTGATTTTGGGGTGGAGTAACCCTTTAAAATAGTCCATGTGACATCAGTGGCTCAACCATAATGTTATGAAAATACTTTTCATGCACAAAGAAAACAAAAACAATGACAAATCAGCAATTTATTCTGTT
The DNA here is from genome assembly GCA_027422405.1 of Ptychobarbus kaznakovi. Classification (NCBI taxonomy): domain Eukaryota; kingdom Metazoa; phylum Chordata; class Actinopteri; order Cypriniformes; family Cyprinidae; genus Ptychobarbus; species Ptychobarbus kaznakovi. The sequence continues at coordinate 36,225,345 of CM049796.1, forward strand.
CCGTGTCAGTTGAAGTCAAAGCACTTTCACAAGAGTTTATACTGCAATGTACATTTTTGTTTTCTCTGCCCAGAAATTATCTCGTAGTTTTTAAAACACTAAAGTTGAACCACTGATATCCCATGGACTATTTTAATGATGTCCTTACTACCTTTCTGGGCCTTGAACGTGTCAGTTGCGTTGCTGTCTAAGCAGGGTCAGAAAGCTTTTGGATTTCATTGAAAATATCTTAATTTGTGTTCCAAAGATGAACGAAGGTCTTAGGGGCTTGGAACGACATGAGGCTGAGAGACAGAATTTTCATTTTTGGGTGAACTATCTCTTTAATTACTTCAGAAATTTATGATTTTTAAAAAAAATCTTATTTCTCATAGGAAGCCTTGAGTGGCTGGTAATTTGCAAGATACACACTCAAACAATGTGTGTAGGCGCATGCGTACGAGCACGTGTCCATTCCCACTGGAATATATCTGATGAGATCGTGTGTGATTAAATTGTCTGAAGCCTCTGCACCTGAACTAAAGTGATTCACACTACATGGCAGCGAGCCCAAGAGACAGTTAGATTTATATGACAATAACACAAAAAGCAAGCACTCCACTCTTCTTGCATAAACACAATATGAGGACAGAAAAGTGGAAGATGGAAACACAAGGATGCGTTTATCATGGTGGGCTACAGAACCTGCAGGTGTACCTTCAATGCCAGGGTCACTCATGTTTCAGAGAACTACTAATTAGATATGCTGAATCCCAGATAATTTTTAGTAGTCCTAAAAAGTCAAAGATGCTTGTTTATTTGATTAATTCCATCCCAAAGTGTTAACAATAGTGTTTTTTGACACCCTAAACACCTTTGGCTCAATTACATGCTCCGAAGTGACAAATGTGACCATTTTTGTTTCTATTCTTTTACCGTTTTTCAGACACACAATATTACAGTGAGTTATGTTTTCAATTAAACTCAGTTAGACCTAAAAACCTTGAATATTTTATGTATTTGTTAGATTATCTAACTTAGATACACGTCCGTTACGTGACAGAATACGCAGTAGGCCATTGTATAAACCATTTGATGGTTAGCTTCCTTTGACATCAGCTTGTATTATGCAAGAGTGCTCTTTATCAAACATTCATGCTTACACATCAATCTCAAAGATGGAGTGAAATTCTTTTTTTTTTGTGCAAGCAGAAAAAGAAACACATGAAATAAATTGCCACAGGAAACATCCAAACACCAAAGAAACCATTTGACATTATAGCAGATGAAACCCGGCAGCGTATAAATGCTGACGTAGAGCGAATGGACCTAAAATGCGAAGCTGACCCTTGCTAAGGCCACCACTGAATTAAATTTGATATTTCTCAACAGGGGAGAGCTTTGACTGGCAGATAAATTAAACGAAATGACATGTGTTACCCAACCGCAGTTGCATTTAATGCAAGCAAACGCGAACTCCGTTTGCCTCAGGTAAGAGATCAGAGCACAATTATTTCAAAGTATTTAAAAAGCTTGTTTCTTAACTTCAACTTGAATACGTTGTGCCCTATGTTTGCATAAGTGTTCATTCTGTTGGATATTTTGATGTAAAGCTGCTGAGGTAAAGAATGCTATTTTGGCATAATTGCATCTATTGAGTGGCCCGACGTGCTGTAATAGACGGCTGATGAAGGGGGTGAGAACCAGCTGCCAGCTGTGGCGTAATAAAACCCTTTTATGCCTCACGCTGATTGCTGCTCTACGGAGGTAGAGTTTATGACCACCGAGCTGATTTCCGCCACCAGAATAGCCTTTTCGCCGAGATCTAGGCTGTGTTTAAATGCTGAGAACATACTGATTCAGATTCCGTGTTTGCGTAATATGTTGTCCATGATGCCTTCAGCTGGTCCATTTAATATGTGTGCTCGAGTTGAACTATACTTGGCTTCCACCGACAGGCAAATCTGCCGATTTCAGGAGGGAGAGGAGAAAAGAGTCACGTTCTGCTTCCTGTAGAGACGCTTACTCATTGTTTGCAGACTTTATCACAGATAAAATGGATTAGATGGAATATTTGTCAAATTCACAGATTTTCAGACATTTTAATGAAGCAATAAAAACGTTTTCTTTCAGTAATCTATGTACTGCTTAATACAGCACCTGCATAATGAAGAATACAGTTTAACTTGCCAATACTATTAAAATACCAATGAATTGGTTTTATTTTGATAACATAACACAATATAGCATTAAGTTTACATGAAGAGAGTGTTTACTGTTATATATTCTGTGTAAGCAGAACTGAAGGTGTTAGAATAAACACGTGTCAAGCTTTCATGTTCTCTGTCTGATATCCCACGATTCCATGCATGTGGTAGTAAATTAATATATGTTGGAATATCTCCTAAGTTGACATTAATTTGTTTTAGATAGGCTACTTAGAAGTAATCTTGTGATGCCTCGGAAGCCTGAAACCAAAAACGTTTAAGCTTCACAGCTGTTTTCAACATTGATAATAATAAGAAACGTTTCTTGAGCAGCAAATCAGCAAGATTTGTGAAGGATCATGTGACACTGAAGACTGGAGTAATGATGCTGAAAATTCAGCTTTATACCATCACAGGAATATATTACATATTAAACTATATTAAAATAGATATTATAATATATAATTAGATAATATTTCCTAATATTACTGTTTTTACTCTTTTTAATCAAATAAATGCAGCTTTGGTGAGTAGAAGATTCGAAAATAAAATAATTTTTACCAACCTCAAACTTATGAATTGTAGTGTAAACATTTACAGTTTGTGTACATTTCTACAGTTGTTTATAACAAAATTCTGAAAAGATATATTCTGAAACCTTCTTAAACTGTTTCAAACAAATCCCATGACATTTGTTTAGGACTGAATAATAAAACAGTGACCAATATCTTGGCAGAAACTATACTTACCATGGTGCATTTTCAGGGGCTCGTCCTTGTGTGCAATCAAGTTGTAAGTTGATGATCTTTTGACGAGTTATTTTCAAATATCACTAAACTGGATTTATTTTCATTCCGGTTGCTAGCTATAAACATGTTGACTTTAAAGGGGTCATGAACTGCCTTTGTTTTTATTTTGTACTGTTCTTTGAGTTCTACTTAATGTCATCAAGATTTTTACATAAAAAAAATGTAGAAGTAATATTCTATTATTTTCTGACCTGTTTTAACCCCCCTCGTCGGAATGCTCTGTTTGAATAGGCGTGATGGATTGTAGACTCGGAAGTAGAAGCCCACTGCTGTGATTGGCTAACAGTTGTGAATGTTTGAAGGCCCTTGTCCTTCACCCTTGCAAATACTCTGTACTTCACAGATAGTGATCACAGTAGTGATATTAGGTTATAAAAAATGTAAACAAATACTCGGTACCAAATAAAGTTTATCTGTAATTAAGGACAACACAATGATGTGATGAATCTATCACACACAATAAAAAACATTACTAACAAAAATCAGTAATACAAACACTTGTGTGTTGTGACAGTACTGTCAGATACAATATGGTCGGCACAGCATCATCTTTTAATTTCAATCTTAATCAATCTCAATGGAATGGAACGGTTAAGCAAAGAGAACCGTATGGCCCGATAGTGGAAAAGCGGCTACTGTTACATCATAAAGTGGCACATTGCATAACCTGTCATTTTGGTAGATTGGCTTCAATATAAATGGATTTTAGACTACGAGAAAGTTTTGAAACTTGCAGGATGTTTTTATAGTAGGCTACAATGACCTCTTATGTCAAAAGATCAAGGGAATTTTGATTTCTTAGTTCATGACCCCTACATTTAAGCAAGTTCTTTTTAAAATCATTGCTACATTAAGATTATTTAAACAAGAAAAGTGTACAATAATGTTCACTATAGTATCCCTTGTGGAAAAACTGATCAATTATGAATTGCGACATAAAGGTGTTTGTGCAAGTGCATTCACATACATAAAGATTATAAGTCCTGACACATTTTGGAAAGAATTTAGGCTTGTGTTTTCCAATGTATCATATCTCAAAAAAAGAAAAATTTGCATCAATTTGTCATAATTAGAGGCCTGAATGTTACCGTCACTTCACTGTCAAAGATGAACTGAGTACTGTGTGATAGGTTTCTCTGAAAATACACTTGCTCTTATTCTAATTACGCTGATTACTTGCCAAACTTTTCTTTTTTCTTGTTTTGAAATGGGGACATTAAGTACGGTCATGAATCTTGTTCGTCCCCCAAATGGGAGCGATGTCAGGGGCAGCGCAGGATTAATGGTCATTCCTCATGCCTTCTCCTTTTTCTTCAGGGCCTGGGTTTCTATTCACCCACAGGCTAATGCAAATTAATATCCACTCTCCCAGAAAATGAGTCCTGCGGAGCTGGGCTCTCTCTCGGCCCCGACAGATGCCGAAAAGGAGTTTCGGAGCACAAACACTTCATTAACGATTTATTCCCGCATTAATGGAAATAAAAAGCCGTGGAACCTAGCCACAGACTTGATGGTGGTAATCAGTTTTCCGCTTGATTGTTTGCTTGCAGAAGAGGAAGTTAACCACCCATGGGTCCTCGTTTGGTTAGTGCGATGTGTATATATTCAGAGGAATTCGAGGACAAATAGAAATCCGTTCATTGTGTAGTCGTCCTTGGTAAGACTCGCTTTGCTCTCACTCATTCATTCATTCTGGCTACCAGTATGTAAAATGACAAATGAGTAAGTTTCAGAGCACTTTTGACCCTGACAAGGTTAAATGTCTGCATTGATTTGTAGCTTAGAGGGCAACTTTCATCAATGTCATGCTGCACATATATAAGTGAAGAGCCTTCAGAAGACTGTTCTCATGCACAGCTTTTTAAGTCCAGATGCGACTCAGTAAAGCGGCACGATTAAAGCTGTGTCCTCTGTCAATTTGAACTTTTGTCCTAACCAGCTGCGAGGACATTTTCTCGACGTTTTTTTTATCATTTTGAAGTATATTCAAGATGGTTTTTATGGTAATATCAAAATCAAGCAACTTCAAATTAGTATGATGTCTGAAAACACATTTCATAAAACAATATGTTTGGAAGTGTCTCTGATTTAAATTTCATAGAAAATGGCGAGGTTGATTAATGTTGAATTTATTTTGATTGATTGTTTTAAATTATGGTTCCTAAAATAAATAAATAAAAAGGTAAAATAAAAAGCATAATTTTTTTAAAACATATTTAATATTGATGACATATTCAAGATGATTTTGCTGGCAAAGTCAGATTTAAGCTATTTTAAAAGAGCAGGAATGCCTGAAAACACATTATTCATAAAACTATATTTTAATAGTCTCTCTGATTTAAACTTAAGTAGCAAAAATGGCAAACTTGTTTTAATTTTGAATTCATTTTGATTAATTTCTGAAATTATGTTTTTTAAAACTAATACATATAAAAGTTAAATAAAATGTTGCATTTTTTAAACATTGAATATTAATATGTTCAAGATGATTTTGCTGGCAACGTGAAATTTAAGCAACTCATTATTTATAAAACAGTGTGTTTTGATATTCTCTCTGATTAAAACTTAGTAGCAAAAAATGGCAACTTTAAATTTGAATCAATTCAGATTGTTCATTGATTCAACGATTTATTTGCATTATAACATTTTAGTTTACATTTAACTCACCATGAAATCTTATTGGCCTTAGATCCTAATATATATGCCACCCATTTATTCTGTCCATCATCCTGCTCGTTCCTCTTGATGGTTGTTAGATGAAACTTCACTCTGGCATGCATGAAGTGAGCCAGGCTTCCTATGCTCGCGGTTTCCAGGAAGTACAGATGGAGACATGCCTCGGGTGGATTTGTCACATTATCTACAATTAGACATTCTGACCAACATGCCCTGCAGGCTGAGTCCAATGCCCATGATACAGTTTGTTAGCAGTAGTTTTGGGACAAATAAGGTTTCGCACAATATGATGCATGTTTGACAAATGAAAAGTGCATTGTGCAGCCTGATTTCCATAGAAATGATTCTTCAGCTGACTGGAGACTGTAAAGACACAGAGCATCCTCAGAGAACTAAAGCGTTCCAAGCTCCCTGTGTGCATCGCTGTGTCTCAAGAGACTAAAAGATTTAAACACATCACAACACAACTTCACGTCTGTCATTTCATAACCTCGAACCACTTAGATGATCTCGTGTGAGGTTTATAAATACAGTACCGTCTTTCAAAGCATCTCTATTTTGAGCCTGCTTTCTGCAAACTCTGCTGGACTTCCCAAGATACCAAAAACAATAGGAGAGGGGTAAGATGTGCCACTCTTTTCTTGTCCTATAAGTAAAAGAAACAAAGACGTGACTAATACTGCTAAATATAAAGCTGTGTCTTATAAAGCACTCATGTCAAGTGGTAAGTTGAATTACTGGGGAATATATACATATATAAATATGATTAAAAAACAACATACTAATGCACAGTCTCATTCCAAAGTCATATCTTATGCACATCATTTGCAATAAATAAATTGATACCCATGGCCTTGCTAGTGGCATGCTGTTATGATTAAATCTATTTAATATATAATTGTTTATTTTTTAAATTTTAAATAATAATTTATATCAATATAAATGTATCTAAATATATGTAGTTAATATAATAATATTTAATATAATGAATTAAATAATAATAAAACGTAAAAATAAGAGAAGTCATATTTTAAATAATAAAGATTTATTATTTTTATGTAATACTCCTTTTTATTTTGATAATTTAATATCTTTAATAATTCATAACTAATTAGCCGAATAATTTACAGTAATTTACAGTTTCATTCTAAAATCATATTTTTGTACATTATTTTCATAAATAAAGAAATAAACAAGCACATGACTTTGCTATAGTGGCAAGCTCTACTGTTAGAATTAATATAATAATTAATATATAATTGAAATTGAAAAATCAATAAAACAATAATTAATAAAAATGACTGGAATACATAAATTTTTAAACAATAACCATTTTCTTAAAATATTAAAAACTGAATTAAAATATTGAAGACTTTCTCATTTTTCTATTTTATTTTTATTTAATGATTCAAAACTAATCATCAGTCAAATAATTTGCATGCATTTTCTACACACATGCATGATATATATATTTTTAGAACTGGATGAATTTGCTTTGACATTTAGTCTCTTTCCAGCATGTTTTATCAAGCGATTTCACGTTGGCATGATTTATCAAGCATATGACACTGTGGCGTATTCGCATCTCATTTTAATGACCCCTTTCCTCTCGTCAAACGGGAACGATAGAGGCAGCGGCACAATTTCCTGTTGTGAGGGGCTAAAAATACCTGTGGCTTGCTGATCTAGACGGATTCAGTATAAAAAAGGACGTGAAAATAACAGCGCAGCTCAAAAGGACAAGGCTAGTAGCCGGTGTAGATGCATACGTGTGTATTTGCATGAGGATGTGCATATAAATGCATCTGACAGGTGTGAATGTAATGCAAAAGAGCCAGGGAGTCGATGGAGAGCCCGTTCTAATGAAAATACTCTGTTAAAGCCCAGTGCCGAATGGAGGAGAGCTGTTTGTTAGACCACTTCTCTCAGCTTTTCTCATTTGGTGAGCTTCAAATTAGATTCAGTCTGTTACCGCCATCAGTTTTCAGCAGTCCGTCTACCTTCTTTACTCTCTGCATTCTAATTTGATTCTCTTTCATTCCCCATTCATTTTCCTCCCCCTCTCTCTCTTATTCACTCACTCTCTCTTAAACTCCTCGACATCTCTGTCTTAGCAGTCCAATTTCATTCCAATCAGCCTTGGACTGTCCAGCAAAAAAAGGAAAAAAGAACAATGGAAGGCATTGTTAATCCAAGAAAGCCAGTGATATTGGATACCACATTAAAGCTGAAATGGCTACTTTAGAAAATTAAGTAAACAGATTGCACTTGCTTTTCCTAATGCGCGTGCACTTGGTCTGAAATATTTCCAAATTAAACATTACTTGCAACAAGGGAGTAAGACACTAACAAGCCGGTTTTGCCCATATTGCTTCATTTACTTGTAAATAAGGCTGCTTCTTGCTAGGCCTGGACGATATGTTGAATATTAATGGTATATTCAAAAGGTTTTTGCTTGATATCCAATTTAGTTTCCTAAAGAACATTCCTACTGTACTTCTAAATATGCGTACTTCCCTCATATACGTACACTGAAACGTCTGAAGCAGCAATGCTCTGCTGTTAAAATAATAGTTTATATTGAACAAATATAAGAAAATAACTGCAACAATAATTAATACAAATAATTTACATAACTAACAAATTATTACAAAAACTAATTAAAAGTCTGAATACACAGTATTGAATGAATACACAGAACTAAGTACTAAAGTGTTCTTTTAAAAGCATTTCTAATTTAAATAGTTTTTTACAATCGGACACATTTCTCAATTCAGTGTTCACTCTTCACACAGTGAGCACAACCGCAGTCTGTGTGAGCTAAACTGTGGATCAACATTGCTTTGGCACAACACTAACAAACAGCTATTTTCTCATTTCGACACAACAACTGTCCAAACTCTGTGTCCCTACAGGCCAGTTTGCACACGTTTACATACTCTTTTCAAAATTGTTAAACTTGAGTTCAACACGATAGCATAATACAAAACTGAATAAAACAGCAATTTTCTGCATTTCTACAATACAATTGTATTAAAATATATTTAGAAAAAGAAAAGGAAATGCTATCAAAACCGTTGGACCAACCACAGGTGATTCCTTTCGTTCCTGGATGAGCTCTATGGAAGAGTTGTGCCAGGTGAGGAAAGGGATGCAGTGAGCAGAAATCAGTCAACATTTATAATTGTATGGGACAATGTGGCATTGCACCACTCTCATGCAGTCACAGAATGGTGTGCAGCCCATCCCAGGATGATGTCACTTTTCCTTCCACCTTACTCGTCATTCCTCAACCCCATAGAGGAATTCTGTTCCTCATGGAGGTGGAAGGTTTATGACCACCAACCTCATGATCAAATGTCACTCCTGGACGCAATGAGTGCAGTATGCCTGGACATATCAGCAGAAGATTGCCAGGGATGGATCAGGCATGCAAAAGTTTCTTTCCTAGGTGTATTGCCCTAGATTACATACGATGCGATGTGGATGAGAATCTGTGACCAAATGCATTAGAGTTGATTAGGATTCCTACTGGTGTATATACAAATTCTTGCATTTTGGAATAACTTTGAAAAATAAAAATATATATGTCGAAACACAAAGCATCATGTCTAATTCATTCCTGTAACATATTTAGCTGTAAACAGTAATCCTAAGTAGGTGTCCTTCTTTTACAGAAGAAAACATTGTTTAATGTCACCTGTTGTTAGTGTTTTTTAGGTCTTACTTCTATAGATGACCAAGTGTGTTTGTTAACTGACAACCCTTGCTAGTGTGATGAAAGAATGAGCTGGTCTGAGAAGTGTTTTGATAGTTGTTGTGCATTTTAAATGTGAAATGAACTGCTGTGCCAAGCTAGAAGATGGTTAGGAGGAGTGTGTGAAGAGTTTTGAAACAGTGACTGGTATTGAGAAATGTGTCCTGGCGATTGTAAAAAAACTGTAAGCAGCAAAATGGTGTTGAATTATTTAATGAATCAATTTAAACTATTTGTTTCAGTCCAACAAAATTCTCAATTACGCTCAAAACTAATGATCTGAAATGCTGGTTTATAAAATACAAACCAGCCTTTTAGCATGTTTGATTCATTTTGAATCAGTGCAGACTCAGAATGAAAAGTTATGATTCCTTTTCAGTGCACTTTCGTGTATTGATTTGAATATTACCTATTTCTTACTAAGTCCTGTGTTAACTATTAAATAAGCTGAGATTTTTTGGGAACCAACAGAGTTTTAATGGTATCTCTGATTTAAGTAGCAAAAATGCCATTAGAAATAGCCAGTTTATTTCTGTGCATGAAATACAAAACATCCTTTTAGCAAGTTTGATTCATTTTGAATCAGTGCAGTACAGTTATGATTCTGATTCGAAACGGTCCTTTGCAGTGTATTGATTTAAAACTTATTCAAAGTATCATGATTCAAAAATTCTAATTGGTCTAATTTAATGAACACTTTCCAACGAAATGTACAAGTATTGAGATATCGAATATCCCTATTTCTTACTAAGCCCTATTATATCTAACTAAGCAGAGATTTTCTGGAACCGAGAGAGGAAGAGAGCGAATTCAAAGTCTATCAGCCGCTCATTTGCATATAGAGGAGGTTGCACAATCGTGACCATTGCGAAATGAGTTTGGTCTCTGATGAGAAAATAAACAGTATTTGTTTGCTCATCTATTCACTGAAGTGCACTTTCCGCACAGAGTATGTTTCAAAAAAGAAATATAATAAACATGTTACATTGCGCTTTACAAACCATTTGAAGGTCATCCTGTGAATAGTTGCATGGAAACTGGAAATATAATTGAAAGGACATCCAGTAAAGGATGACAATGAGAACAAATGAATCGAACTGTGTTTCTATCCCATTTACAACTTATCTGTGCTGATAGCAAGCAGTTGGGAAATGGGAAAACTCGTATCTTCAACTTCATTAGCTGGGCTATCTAAATTACAGCCCTTATCTGTTTTAATTATTAATTTAAGTTTTAAATGGCTTCTGCATCTGTACTGTTCAAATACAGTGTGGTGCTACACTGCTGAAAGAGTTATAATGAAAAGTGGCAGCAAATTTGAATTACAAGACTAAAACTACTAGGATTTTCATGCCCTAGAACTATTAAATTAATATGAGGCTCCCATCTGCTTGTCGTCTTATTCTAAGTCATCCAATAAACCCCCAAAAAAGAAGAAAAGTTTGATTTGAACCTGAAATCCACATGGTGCTCTGGCGTTTCATTTACAAGGCCAGCAGCTCCAGACTGCAGTCAGATTTCAGCACCACGGAGAGCTCACGAAGCAAGCGCCTCGCAGCTGTGCGCTCCCCTTTCAACTAGGGAATTTCTCTGTGTGCATGTGTGTTTTAGGTCTGTTTTTGGAAAGTGCCATGAAATATCATTTCCTACCTTACTGGATGGCTTCTGTCATGTTGCCCTATTTTCTCTCTCCTCAAATTTAAATTAAAGGCCCATTTGAGGACATTTCGTGCCACTAAGTCTTTGATTACTCAATTATTTGTGTTACTTGTGCAGCTTTCTAAACTCTAAAATAGATAGACAGACAGACAGACAGACAGACAGACAGACAGACAGACAGACAGACAGACAGACAGACAGACAGACAGACAGACAGACAGACAGACAGACAGACAGACTGACAGACAGACAGACAGACAGACAAAGATACTATTTCAGCAGTTCACATTCCATTTTATTACAGACATAACTTAATTTCTGAACTTATTTGATTTTTTGTATTGGATTACTTGGGTTGTTACCGACATCTGGTGAAAATTTCATGTCAACAGCACCTTTAGAAATATATTTACTGGGAAAAATGGTGACATGTTCAATACTTATTTTACCCGCTGTATATATATATATATATATATATATATATATAATCATTGTACTATATTATATATGCAGACTTCTTAACCCCTAATGAAACAAGCAAAACATAAAGAATGAAATAGTTACAAATAATATATTATTTTATTTTTCATGTTTTATCCATTGTATATTTATATATGTATGTAATTCAATATCAATAATGTTAAATCATCAGCATAAATAGCTGTCATTTGGCAGACTCAAAAAACAAGATACTTCAACCAATTAAAAACAGGTAAGCATTTAATGTCGTAAAGGTTAGGGTTAACTGTATTCTTCACTGACTTAAGTAGTCAATCTGAATTAAGCTAATTAAAACTATAATGTTCTTGTCTTGTGTTGTAGTATCGCAGCACATAATGTTAAAACAAATGCCAAATGCTTCCTTTCTCTCTCTTTGCTTCTCCTTTAGTCTGTCCTTGGTGCCGTTTCACTCAACCCAAGCTGAAAAAAGCTACACGGAGCTATTTTAGCAACACAATGGCTTTTTTCATACAGCGCCACAACCTTTTGGCCCATTATCCACGGGGCCTGTGAGGTCATTCAAATACGAGCGTAAAGAACAGCAGCCTTTCAGACGCTATAGTGATACGTCTTTGGATTTACACAGTTTGGTTTCGCGCATCTGCATATGAATGTGCATTTCTAACAAAAAGCATTCACGAGCGCAGACCTTTATTACTTTGCTGCAAAACACCTCCACCGTGGTTTAATTAGTCCCATTACCCAGCATTCTCTCTGGCTGAGCATTGATAATACAGCGAATGCAAACACTGTGTAATTGTATTCGAGGCCTTCGCTTGGAGCGGGCGTCTGCGACACATTAAAACTGAAGCGGCACACACACCCAACTCTCACAAACACTCCACTTGCTAATCTCCTGCCTGAGTTAGCACTTGTTATGTTGAGGGGAGAGTCAAATAGTATAGCCCACTGCCTCACAGACAAATGTGCCACATTAGCATTTGAATATGTATTGTATTCTAATCTCCTTTCACTCAAGCATATTTGAATATAAACCAATTTCCTTCTTGCCCATTCAGATTAGTCACTTTGCATTGCTCCGAAAGGACATGTTTAATATTCAGTATCAGATTTTCATATCGTGTAGTTTCATTGTGTGATATTGATATTTTATGCTATAATACCTTTTTTAGTGACTTCGACGTTGTGAGTTTTATACTTGGCTTTGTCTGAAGTCCTTTTTTTTCTCTGATATGAACCTGTCTTTGAAGCTGTCATAAACTTTGGAAGGATGTCGAGCAAAGTTTCAGCGTGCTGTATTTAATCAGAGCTTTGAAGGCAGGTGTTAGCCGGCGTTTTCTGAGCGAGCCTCAAAAGGCCAGATCTGACATTTTTTGACATATGGTTTATTACAGAAGTATTTTTAGCAGGGCTTACTGAGGAAAACACCTAACCCTGAGTGTTAAATGTAGGCACGTAATTGGCAGGTAACAAAACAACACAGAAACTTCATTTATAGATGCATCTTTCTGCTGTGCTTGCGAGCTGCACACAAAACCATACAGCGTGAGCAGTGTAGTCTGATTCGCAAACAAATGACTCATATGAACCAAAAAAAATTGTGATTCTGAAACATACAGCACAACCAATGTAATGTGATTTACAGAGCTTTGATTAATAAATTTCTCAAAAAGGCTCAAGAACTCAAGAGTGATCATTTGAATCAGTCTAATGAATAATGAATGGGCTTCTTGAATCAATCAAAGTAGTTCCTGAATCAAATTATCCGAACCTTCCAGTAATATCATTTATATTACATTCATATTATATAAATGTTTCATAATATATAAACTTTAAAAGTAACAACAAATTATGCATATTATTATAAATTAATAATAAGGACTGAAATTATATATTCAATATAATTCACGTTATAATTCACAATAACTATATGAAGAGTTTACTTGCAAAAACAGATAACTCAGTTTTTATTCATTTTTATAAGGCATGTTCTTTATTGTGTTAGCATGTTTTATTGTGTTTTATTGTGTTAGTTAGCTGTATTCAAAACCACCCAACTGATGATTGATATTAATTGGAATGCGAAATTGATATTAAACATGAAATTCTAATTCACAATTACTATATTATATATTTGTGTGTGTGTGTGTGTGTGTGTGTGTGTGTGTGTGTGTGTGTGTGTGTGTGTGTGTGTGTGTGTGTGTGTGTGTGTGTGTGTGTGTGTGTGTGTGTGTGTGTGTGTGTGTGTGTGTGTGTGTGTGTGTGTGTGTGTGTGTGTGTGTGTGTGTGTGTGTGTGTGTGTGGTGTGTGTGTGTGTGTGTGTGTGGGGTGTGTCAGTGTCAGTATTGTTTACATGATTAAAACTGTATTGTTTACATGGTTACTCACTAGTATTATGTATTCTAACATAATATTGGTTACTCATTACAGGTAATTACGCCTGTATGTCCCCATCTGGAAACACAACACTACTTGTTAGTACTTTTAGTAACATTTAGATTATTATTTTTTAATTACCATAAAGCGTACCATATTGATATAAAAAGCAAAGAGGAAGAAAATTCCTTGAAATATTTCTTTCTTTCTTTCTCTGCCTGTCTTTGTGAATATAGTCAAAGCTGAATCGTATGACACAGTAGGATATTAAAAAGGAGAATTTAAAAGAGGAAAAAAATAAGAATTTGGGGAGAATCAATGAATTATGAATAATTTACTGCCATTATGTGAATAATATGTAATCATGCAGTCCATAAAAAAGTAACTGTAATCTGATTATGAGCATTTTAAAATGTAATATACCCTAATTATAAGTATTGAACATTTGGAATCTGATTATGTTTATATATATATATATATATATATATATATATATATATATATCAAACTAAAACTAACCGAGTGTTTGTTAATGTGAATCTAATCTGGAAATGTGTATTGACACCAGCTGAAGCTGCATAGAAACTCTCCGGACAGTGACCCACAATGCCCTTCCATTGTGAAAGTGATGTGAAAACGTCTGGTGTGTGCTTCATGAAAGCCCTATCACCAACAGGCTTCTATAATTAGAGCTTTGTTAATCAAATATTGAATTTCTGGACTTGTTTTATTAAAGGACAATATTCAAAGGAAAAAAGAACAGCCTGTCTCATCCGTGTCATTCTTTATAGCAAAGGACTCAAGCAGCTGGTGATCATTAGTCTCCGGTTTGATGTTGCTTCTGGGAAGTGTCTACGTCATTGTGTCTTATCAAAGAGAAATGCACCGAGGCCACGGCTTCAGATTACCACAGCGGGGTTATTGTGGATCTGTTCACCTCTAACATAATTCGAGGTTAAGAGCTTTTAAAATGGCCCTTGACTCATTTGCTTCATCAGAGCTATCATTAAAGGATTTGAGTTCTGCACGGGAGGGCCTAATAACTATCTGTTTCTCACTAAGTGTGAAATGGTGAGAGTACAGTGAAGTCTCACACTTCACATTAAGAGACTTTATCGCCATTAGCTTACTGGAGCGTCAGCATTCTGGAGGCAAAAATATGAGAAAAAAAATGCTGGCTGAAATATTTTATCATGATGTATAGAACGTGTTCCTGTCAACATCCTTTGTTTGACCTGAAGCAATTTTTATTTTAACTAATGATGGGATTGAGATTGGTTGATAGAAAAAAAAACTAATGCGCGAGGCAAATGGTGGTCACACCAGATTCTGACTGGATTCCCCCCCCCCCCAATACAGTAAAACTGCACATTTTAGAGTGGCCTTTTATTGTGGCCAGCCTAAGGCACAAAAACAAAAGTGTTGCATTTATAATTTTGTTCAGTATATGGATGGATGGATGGATGGATAGTCTTATGTTGTTATTATTAATATTGATTATGGTTGTGAATAATAATAATTTAAATTGTGGAATTGAATACTTATTATAATTATAATTATTATCTACATTAGATATGTAAACAATAGTGAATTAATAAAAAAAATAATATATAAGTACGTATATAAGTAAATAAATACATTTTGCATGAAGAAAATTAAGCATATTTAAGACTTATTATTTGATTTTTAGAAAAATAAATTATGACAGTTAAGTGTATTTAAACCCCCATCCCCAGCCAACAATTTATTATTTTATTTATTATTATTATTATTATATACCTCCGCTTGTCATGAAAATGATTTCATAATGCAAAAAAAACCTTAATCATCTTTTTGATTTTAGGCTGAAAGAACGACCCAGCATTTCTTTGTAAAATTCACCCTCAGCGTTTTCCACTGACCTTAACGCTGAGCTTTGCATTCAGACCCACAAGAGAGGGAAGCGCCTGCAGTCAGCTGCCAGCAGCAGCCTGTGACAAGTTACGTCCATGATTAGACGAAGCGCATCTTCAGAATGAATGCTGGCAGGTCATTACAGTGACATATTCTATGGGTGGATTATCCTTTGTTTGTTTGAAAGGTGGCGAACAAAACAAACAGATCCTTATAAATATGAAACAGTTTTATAATGTTGTGCTTGGGACAGCGGGGACATCTAATTGCTGCGTTTGCTGTGATGTTGAGGCCTGTGCAAATCTGCTCCACGCTAAAGGACAGATATCAAAGTGAACATGTGTTTAATGGCATGTGTGAGGGTGATTGTATCGATGTAAGCACCGCGCGTTGAATTTCAAAGAGGGATGCGTTGAACCTGACTCCAGTCGCAGCGGGCTGACAGTGAAATGCTCCGGATTGAGAGTACAGACAATGTCAACATTCATTAGACAAGGCCCTAAATGAAATGGAGAGCTAATGGACTATCAACTAAATGAAACTCTGGTCTGTGTGTGTGGAAAGCAGGATAAATTAATTCGCTCGTCTGCTTTTAACTGCTTTTCTGGAGTTTTTTTACCAATTGGCTAAGCAAAATTTGCATCAAATATTAAAATATTATTACACGTAATGAAATTTTAAAGCTAATGACATCAATATAGCATATTATAATGGCTCCTCTTTAAATTTCAAGCACAGCGAAGCAGTATCGTTGAGTCTTAATAATAAGCACAATACCTACAGTGACTTTGAATGGCGAACACAGTATCTGTGGGTTCCTTCTATCTAGTACTTCTGAGAAAGAGGCAAAAAATGAATGTCATTTGCAGAAATATGCTTTTATAGATGAAATACCAAGAGTAAGAGAAGAATCAAAGCTCATAGGAACAAAGAAAGTCGTCGTTTTTAATCAATTAGCCAGCCAGAGTTGGCATAATGAGCACAATAGTCTGATGTTAAGAAATGTAGAAACAGAAAGATCTTTTACAAGAAGAGTCTTTTGTAAAAGCCATTTAAAACAGGCTTCATTTAAAAGTAATACCTCAGGTATTAATTTCAACATGTACAGTCAATTTAGGGCCACATTTTCAAAATCGAATGTTAAATATTAAAGGGATATTTCACCCCAAAATTTAATTCTGTCAATAATTACTCACCCTCATGTCATTCCAAACCCGTAATACCTTCGTTCATCTTCGGAACACAAATTAAGATATTTTTAATGAAATCTGAGAGCTTTCTGACCCGCCGTAGACAGCAACGTAACTCAAATTCCCAGACAGAGAAACGTAGTTAAGACATCGGTAAAATTGTCCATGTGACATCAGTGGTTCAACCGTGATTTTATGAAGCTACAAGAATACTTTTTGTGCAGAAAGAAAACAAAAATAACAACTTTATTCAACAATTCTTCTCCTCCGGATCACGTATTCCTCTATTACAGAGAGTACCACGAAGCATGCGCGTTCATTCCTCTGCACACAGGTACTCTTGATAATGGCAGAAGGCAAGATTTTTTTGGAGAAGAATTGTTGAATAAAGTCGTTATTTTTGTTTTCTTTGTGCACAAAGTATTCTCGTAGCTTCGTAAAGCTGTGGTTGAACCACTGATGTCACATTTTAATGATGTCCTTACTACCTTTCTGGGTCTGGGAACATTTCAATTGCATTGCTGTCTATGCAGGGTCAGAAAACTCTCGGATTTCATCAAAAATATCTTAAATTGTGTTCTGAAGATGAACGAAGGTCTCACGGTGTTTGGAACGACATGAGGGTGAGTAATTAATGACTGAACTTTCATTTTTGAGAGAACTATCCCTTTAAACTTGTAGAGATAAAACTCCCAAATGTTTAGTGCTGCCGACCAGACCAGTGTTATTTCAGTATTATTTCTATATACTATTTTTATTAACATTTTGAAATTCTTTAGATATATATTTAGTTTTCAATTGAATGTTTAGATTGATTTTTAGTTCATATATATATATATAGGTTTAGTTTTGATTTATTTATATTTATGAATTTTAATGCTTCGTCTCAAACTTTTATCAGTTAGTTGCCAGGAAAACATTTCTCCTTTTTAAGATTTTCATGTAATATTTATACTCTATTTAATTTAATTTAATTTAATTATTGTATCATTTAATTTAACAAAAAAATTATAGGCCTAATAGTTTTAGTTAACAATAATACCGCAGTAGACATGAATGATAACAAAAACACCTAACAATCATCAAGAATATCTGAGCAGCCACTCCAAATCTATTAGCATCCACATAGCAATGTAAAAATATTACTATAACTATAAAACTATTTTAATAAACAAAAAATAGAAAACTTAACATATGACATTTTCAAGGATTTTTTCTGTAATATTTTATCATATTCTATTTAATATAATATATAATATTTATAATATCCCAGCATTTAAATATTTCTCTATAATATTTTGTAGCAAACCTAAAAATGCTTTGCTGAAAGTAAAAACTGATCATTCTTTTGACCGTGAAAATGTTGGAAGGGCAATTCAAATCAGAACTACATTTCAGACAGGCCATCAGCAGAAATCCTTAATGTTGAGCCCTGAGGATATATCTTTTATTCAGACATTAATGCTAACAACACATATGCCTACACACACACTTATTGATTTTAGATGGCGGTGGATGAGAGAGTCTGTATTCAGTAGTAGTATTTGTATTCAGAATGCTTTGGTCCAGTTGAATGAGCTCATGTTTTGTAATAATGATCGTAATAAGAGGCTGTGTGTTTTCATAAAGATATCCCATGAGCCCCATTACGGAGATCAGACAGCTGCCGCTGCCACCTCTATCCACCAGTTCCAGCATCTGCTACACACACACACACACACACACACACACACACACACACACACGGATGCCAATAGACACCATTCACAAACCTACAAAGGCAGACTTCCTGAGGAACCAATGGGGACCTCAAGTTTCACTTCTCACCTTTAAAAGGTGAAACAAACCCATTCGGCCACTGGGACGTTGTACTCTTTTGCCAGTATCTGCGCCAAGTAAGGTTCATTAACATTTTTTCTCATTAAAGTGAGAGGTCACCCATGAGTTACAATTCTGTCATCATTTATTCACCCTAATGTTGCTTAGAACCCATGTGGCTTCCGTTCTTCTGCAGAAAAAGATATTGTGACTGATGTTTCAACAGTTTTTGTTGAAGTCAGTGAGGTCAAAAAACAACACTTAATTTTATGGTAGAACATTTTCTACAGAAGAATACATAAGCCATACAGGTTTGGAACAATATAAAGCGTAAAAAATTATGAGAGAATTTTTGCTTTAATTAACTTTATTGTAAAATTCAACTTAAGAATTATATTTTCTTCCCAAAAAATTGCTTAAAATGACCTGAAACAAAGAAATATAGCAAGGAATCAGTCATTGTTTAAAGCTCCTCAAAAATAATGCAGACAGGGTTTATTTTACATTTTAACTCCATTTTCTTTCCTAGAACTGCTTATTCATAGTCTATTTCTTAATGACATATATCAAGAAATCTGTTATCATGTAAATTCACATTAAAACTCATGCCAACAAGTTATATTTTGCCATGTTCCTTTAATTTTCCAGATTGCTTTCATAATATCGCTTACTCATTGTCTATTAAATGTTTTTTTATTCACAAAAAAAAATAATAATTCTCCCTCAAAATTGCTTAAAATAGCCTAAAACAAAGAAATATAGCAAAGAATCAGTCATTGTTTAAAAGCACCTCAAAAGTCATGCCAACAGGGTTTCTTTTACATTTTAACTCAATTTTATTTCCTAGAACTGCTTACTCATAGTCTTTTTCTTAATGAAATATATCAAGAAATCCGTTATCATGTTAATTCACCTTAAAACTCATGCCAGCAAGTTATATTTTGCCATTTTACATAAATTTTCCAGATTGCTTGACTTACTCATTGTCTATTACGTATAATGAAATGTATCTTGAAAAGACATTAAGTCTATTTTTTGGTCCACCAGAGTAACATAACCACAAACCACAAAGTGATGTCAGCAAACCCCGCCAGACCCAGTCCACAGTTGCCAAACATGTTAGCTGATAGCTTCATGTGTGCCAAACACCGGCAGAAATGGGAGGGAATGTTCTTCCATGTTCACCTAAAACTGACTAATCATGAGAAAGCAAGATGACCCAAGCCTGACTTCACCGATCGGTGTTTTTTCCCTCCGAGTGCTCAAGATTAAGCCGAACAAATAGAGAGATTGTGCA
This sequence comes from Ptychobarbus kaznakovi, assembly GCA_027422405.1. NCBI lineage: Eukaryota > Metazoa > Chordata > Actinopteri > Cypriniformes > Cyprinidae > Ptychobarbus > Ptychobarbus kaznakovi. The sequence goes on from CM049796.1 coordinate 36,245,468, forward strand.
AAAGAAACCCCATCTCCTTTCAAGCCAACTTTATTACATTGTGTTGTCATCCGATCCCATGATTAGGACAATGACTCTCACTGTGAGACAGCGTATGGCTATACGAGACAGAAACGAATATCCTTCGTTTCCCACAAAAGCGGCCTTAAATGTTAGCAGACATCCAAACTCAGCAAGGGACATTTCTGTTTGCCTTTCTTTCCTGATTATTCAGAATAGATGGACCCCAACAATATGTCTGGTGTACAATGATCATCTCTAGTGCCCATTTAGCAAAGGAAACAAAGAGCAGCCTGTTGATTAAAAAGCTTTTTACTTTAGACATGTCCTCCATTAATTCTATTCAAACGCTCACGTCAAATCGCCTTGTCTGGAGGCTAATCACTATGAATGATCTGCAAACTCAAGCAGCCCAAAGAGAAGCTATTCGTAACCGTTGTCAGCCTCAATAATAAAGCCTTCTAATGCTTTAATGGCTTTAGCTGTTGTGTAGCGGGATTCATTTTCCCTTTTAAAAGCAATTACGTACACATACTCAAAGGTGCGCAGTCTCTCTCAGAGCTGTTTACTGCGACACCGAGCACAATAAACCTTCTTTTGGGTGGCGTATACTAATTTAAAAACAGCAGATTAATGCATATGTGAGACTTTATAGCTTCCGCAAGCTCTCTGATGGATGCTAGCTCAGTTTTAGCGTTGTATAATATGTTAAAACTAAGCTAAGCTAACTCACGCCTGAGCCTGGAAACTTTCACCAGTTGGTGCCGTGATTTTTAACGAGCGCAACCTCTCATTACTGTCAAGAACTAAAGAACGGTCTTCTCTGGCCTAAGGGTGCTAATTTCGCAAACGGTGCATTTTTCAACAGTCAAGACGTCGTTCCTTTATCTTTTCTGTGACACGCTGCAGGTTTGAATCCGCGCCGCCCCTAATTAGAGGATACGGGTAAGAAACTCGGGTAAGAAAACTTGCTTCCTCTCGCTAGCCAAATCAGCAAAGACGTACGGTTGAGAGCTTGAGTAACACTTTGCCGTGGAAGCTAAAGCTAAAAGTCAGTCATGAAAGTTTGCAGACGGCACGTACTGTACAGTACCTCTAGACTCTATTTGTCTCTAGCTTCTGTTACTGTCATCACCTCGCTCCTCCAGACATCTCAAGGGGACGCAGGCAAGTGCAAAGGGTCATTCGTGGCAGTAATACGTTCTCATCCATTCTGACAGAGAAAAAGAGCTCGTCTGCCCACCAGCTGATAGCAGCATTTTAGACTGAGAAAAAAATGAGAACAATAAACTTTAACGTTGCAAAAATATTATTGGAAAAGAAATCATCTCATCATCATCATTTTCAGCCTCATGTCATTCCAAACCCGCAGGATTTTATTTTTACTGTAAAGTGTTAAAGTAAATGGTTAGATGGACGTTCACGCTGCTCTTTTCCATCAAAGCGAGCGTGACCACGGCTTGTAAATCTTGAAAAGGGACAAAGCGTTATTGAAAATGTAACATAAAATGTAGCATTTAAGTGGTTCATATCATTATAAATCACTAAATCATGTACTTGCCTTCATGGCTGAGTTTCTTATAGCGAAATCAAAAAAGAAGTTTAGCAAATGATTACAAAATGTTAAATGGTTGGGTAAAATATTCTACTTACTGGTTATAATATTATAATTGTTTAAATGTTACATTCATATATATATATATATATATATACATATACATACAGTGCCGATCCTAGACTTTTGGGGGCCCTACGCAAAACTGTGTCTCGAATCACGCCCACGGAGAGCGCTCGAGAAACAGTATCTCTTCCGCGGTTCGGGTTTTGTTTTGTTTTATTTGTTGTTGTTTTTTTGTCTCATGCAAGAGACTGTACGAAGTTCACGTTATATGATTTGACTGACTTTTTACCTAGAGAGGGTGAGAGCGCACCGCATTAAAATAATTGATCATTCATGTTTTCATAACCACTGGCCAACTTCAAAAACGAAACTAAATGAAAACCTCTTTGAGAGCAAGGGGGCCCCCTGGTGTTTTGGGGGCCCTACGCAGCTTGCGTATTCTGCATATAAAGAGGATCGGCTGTGTATATATATATATATATATATATATATATACATATACAGCAACAACAGTAGGCTAATAATAGCTATATTTATTAAACATTACTAATAATAACAACAACAACAATAGTAATACTAATAATAAATTATAAAATAAATTAAAATAGTCATTATTTTAAAATAGTTATAAAACAATTAAATGCATTTTATTGTATTATCATTCATATCATTCATCTCTAACTCTTAACCCAAAAAAAAATTAAATAAATAAAATAAAATAATTTCTAAAAACTAACTAAAACTATTTTTTATGTTTTTTTCACATGTTATACATATGTTTGTATTTTTCACAGTATAAATTGTTCTTTATAAATTAGATAACGTATAGCTATCTTAATATTTTTGGAAGGTGGCGAAAGAGTCCATGGCATCGAAAAGCTTAAAAACTCTGGGTTAACAAACTCAAGGAGTCGTTTTTTCAATCTATTTCATTGATTGCGCTTTCATTTTGATGATAGGCTTTGAGGCGGTTTATTCTCTGTGACATTAATGATTCAGACTGACCTACCATGTTTGAGCCAAATAACAAGGCCGGTGCTTACAGATTGCAGTACTAGCGAGAGTGGCAAATTATCTGAATCTTAACACATCATCCGACTCATCGTCTCCGGCGTGTTCATTTCAGTTCATGCCTGATGACATTTCTCAACAAGCATTCTTGTTCGAGGTAGATGGAGGATGAGTCACTGGAAGCGTTTTTAAGCTCATAAATGCACTCTGCTCATCATCTGCAACAGATGAAGTCATAATTACAGAGCTCTCGCCGTGCAGCCGCCAGATATCATTCAGCATCACCTCCGTCCTCAGATGTCTGACAAACAGTCGGGCGAATGGAAAGAGATGCTGCACAGCCACAGTTATGAATCCGTGTTCACAGATGGTCACAGCCTTCAAACACTTTGTGCAACATCAATCTTGTGGACGTGACATATGGCCCCCTCTCGGCGCCTTGCACAAAGGTTGCTTTTGAAAGATTACTTCAGAGAGCGATTTTCAGGAGAACAGAACAACCTGATATATTTCGGTCCTGGAAAAACCTCAAAAAGATTAAAAGCAGACTGCACCTGCTATTGTCATATTTTTGTACAGCATGATAAATGGGTATCCTAGTTTTTCAGTTATCAACTGCATTCAACAGTTTCTGTACCACTGAGCAGAGATCTGGTAGCCGGTCATTAGTAGTGCTTGCAAATGCATTGCTATCGCTTTTGCTCATACTTAGGGGATTTGAACAAATCTCTAACACTAAGCATTAAACATTAGTGCATACATTTTCCTGAATGCCTAAAATCAAACAGCTTGTTGAGGAAATGTGCTATTGCGCTCGATGTTTATGCCTGGTGGACGATAAAACGGATAAATACTACCTTTGACTTAGACTGAAGAGACTTGAGCCAAATCTATAGACCAGAATAGCGTAAAGATTTGGGGATAAGTTCATCTCTCTCTCTAACTATAACTCAAAATTTTGTATTTCAATAATAGACCACTGCAACATTATCAGTTTCTCTGGTGTTTCTATTTATGGGTATGTGTTAGAGTGAAATTACATTTTGTTTTATTCTATAAACTACTAACACATTTCTCCCAAATTCCAAATAAACATATTGTCATTTAGAGCATTTATTTGCAGAAAATGACAACTGGTCAAAATAACTAAAAAGATGCAGTGTTTAATAAATAAAGCAGAGAAAACACGTTCATATTCATTTTTATACACCACAATACTAATGTGTTCAGAAATCAATATTAATGTGGAATAAATCAGATTTTCATTCACATTCACTTGTGACCATCCATCTTCCTCTTGATCACATTCCAGAGGTTTTCAGTGGGGTTCATGTCTCGAGATTGGGCTGGTCGTAGGGTCTTGATCTGGTGGTCCTCCATTGACACCTTTACTGACCTGGCTGTGAATGGAGTGTTGTCGTGCTGGAAAAAACAATCCTCAGAGTTGGGTGACTACATTTATATGGACATCGTTAATCTAATTATTTACCTTATTCTAAATAAGACTATATTAATTGCACACGTCATTATGTCCCCAAGTGACACCATACGATGTCCCCTCCAAAATTTCACATACAAACATATAGTTTGTCTTCGTTATGATGCCATATACAGTTTTTGGGTGTTTCTTTTTTAATTTTACGAAAGCTTCAAGTGCAGTTAATTATTTGTCATTCTATACGTGCAAACAGATGACGCCGTTTTTGAAGGCATGCTCCTCTCTTGTTTAGCGTCAAATGGTTGACCACTTCGGTGTAGTATTCTGTCGCAAAATGTGCCGAAAAGTCCTACACAACGGTAATAGTGTGATTATGGTGTTAATATGTCTATACTGCACTTCGATAATGCAACTAAAATGGGAATACTCCACATGTCTTAAAGGGGTCATATGATGCGATTTCAAGTTTTGCTTTCTCTTTGGAGTGTTACAAGCTGATTGAGCATAGATAAGATCCCTGAAGTTGCAAAGACTAAAGTCTCAAAACTAAAGAGATATTCTTTATCAAAGTTAAGACTCTGAAATATTTGCATAATGCCGCCCAAATGTTCACGCAAAGAAAGAAGGCGTGGTTTCAGTAACCGCAGTAGTGTTGATGTAGCCGTGACAGGGAGACGCTGTGTGTTTCTAGGCGAAAGCAAAAGCATTTATTTAGTCTTCTGAAAGTAGATGCATTTAGGAATCATTAAGATTACTTACAACAGAACAGCACAACCCAGATATTATCACAACGCATTTTATGGACGACAGTTTCGTGAACCTAGGAGAGGAGGTAATTCTGACTTTGCTCTGACAATCTGGCGCTTCTGAATCAGCGACTGTGTGTTTTCTAGCACTTCTCACCCCATCCCTCTCTTCCATGGGTTGATGAGCAGTTCTCATGAGACTGTTTACTTTAGCCTCGGAACTTGCTAACTAGCACGTTATTAGGAAAGGCGATTTGCAAAGATTCATAAAAGAACCTTGCACTTCTTCTGTAGGTGAGGCTGGATCATTAATTATTCACGCGAACATAGGTGCATTTAGGTAGATCGGGGGTCGCATTCCCTTCAAAAACAAATGTAATCCACTCCGTCTTCAGTGGATCAGATGTCTGGAGTAAACGACGACTGCTGTTCATTATTACATCCAACAACAAAACACCTCAATCTCTTAGGAGCCAATCTTGTCTACACCTGCTCCGGCGTGGAAACAATGGTGGACTGATGACAGCTCACTCAGGGCAGGTCTTAGGTAAAACACCAGTGTCAATTGACAATCATGGGAGGGGCCTGGGTCTGTGTGACGTCACACAGCCAAGAAGCTGAGAGAGGCTTGATTTGAGAAAGGGGATATTATTTATAGGGAAAAAAAAAAAACACTGGGTGGATTTTTATCATTATAGGGTGGATGTGTACAAACACACATTTATGTTCAAACAATATGTAAAAGTGAATTTTGCATCCGATGACCCCTTTAAAGGTAATACAAATCTCTGCTTACATGGTAAATTCTTAATCAGAGTATTGTCTTAATCATGTTAAAATCTGATTATTGTTGTCCGTGTGAACGTACTCAGTCAGAGCCGAAGGAAGCAAGTTTTCTTCCAGGACAACCTTGTATGTGTCTTGATCCATGTGCCCAATTCCAGCCTTGCTGAAGCCCCCCAGTTCATCTCTGACCCTCCACCTGATTTCACAGTGGGTGTGAGACACTTCAGGTCTCTGTCCAAACATTACAACCAGCTGGACTCATCAGAGAAGACGACCTTACTCCAGACCTCTGTGGTCCAATCCCTATAGTCTTTTGCAAACCTCAGCCTGGCTTTTCTTTGCTTTTCATTGATGAAGGGCTTTTTCAAGCTTTGCACAACTTCAGCCCTGTTTCGAACCTTCCTCGCCGTGCACTTCACCACAGCTGCCATTTGGCATTCTTTTCGTATAGGTCACTTGATATCATCCTATGGTTGTTGAGTGACATTCAAATGAGTTGGCGGTCATCCTGATCAGTGGAGAGTCAGTAGTTGTTTTTTTATTTCCATTACTTTTGAGGTACTACTAGCACTGTTTTTGCCATCCAGCAGGTCCTTTTGCAAGAGGATAGCAAAGACCAGAGAGAGAGAGAGAGAGAGAGAGAGAGAGAGATGTAATAATGTAGAAAAACAAATATTTATAGACGAATACATAAGAAATGCAGTTTGGTCTCTTGCACAATTTTTTTCATTTTTAAAATACATTTAAAAATGTTATTCATCGATTCATTTATAGTCTTGTAAAGGTAAATTCAGCAAGACAAGACTGCTTTGCTGTTTTCTCGCACCATGCCAGCTCTGCTAGACATCCAATAAATCACCCGTGCGTTAACTGGCATGGACACTGGTTCCTGGCAAGACATGAATTAAACCTAATACAGCATGGATCAGCACCACCTGTTCTCTCAGAACAACAAGCCTTAGACCCAAAACTTCTCCGTTTTCATTTCAAGAACAACACTTTACATAAAAACACTCTTAAACCACTATAACAGGACTCTTGGGAACTGACTTGGTTTGAAAAGAATGATACCATTCACTGATAATGTCCGTATCAAATCTGTTATCTTTATAATAAAGTCATATTCACGGATTTAACATAGTGACCGTTGCTACTCATATTGTCCTAAACATACAAACGAATCTAAGGTTATTTTATATTCTTATATAAATACATATTGAAATAATAATTTATTATGTCATATATTTAGCACGGTAAGTTTAATACCTTTAATTTCTTACAATATCTACTAAACCCATTTATGCCTAAATTTGCAGATTAAATATCAAATCCTGTACAACTGGTAAAAAGATAAAGATAACATCAAATACCTCTCCGCTATTGTAATATCTGGTATAATAATAAAATGACTCTGTCTTAATCCTGTGAAATGCCAGATTAAGACACTTCCACAGCAGGAAACTATACTGTTAGATACAGCATTACTAAAAGAAATGAGAAGGTCATTGAAAAAGCAGGAACTTGTTAATCATTTATAATGTCTGAGATGTGTAAAAAATGAAATCGAATAAAGCAAATGCTTTTCCTAAAGGCTAATTTCCTCAAGCAATGCTTTTTACATTGCTTGAATTTGACAAGGATGTAGTTTATATTAAAATGTCTTCTATTGGTAGCAAAGGACAGCTTAAGGGTCAGCTCTATTGACGCGCTTTTTAAAAGCATTGTTTTATTTGTCCTTGGCTGATTTTAGGCAATAAAAGGGCTTATTCTAAGAGATATTTCTCTGATATCACTACATACACCAGGAGTTTTGAAGGCTTATGGCAGAGCAGGTTTCTGCTTGTCAGCGACTTTGCCTCTGCTTTGTCAGTGATTGAATTTAGAGCCTTTAACACCCAGAATTTTATCAGGCCATTCATAACAGACGTCTGGAATGTCCCAAGTTCAATGTAGACTTACCATTATTGATCAAAACACATGGCACCTCTGAAATTGGATCGGTTGTCTCTGAAAATATATAAAAATAAGAGTGAGCCTCTGTTTAATGCACTGCGCCTAGTTTTCAGGCATGATACGGTGTGAGGTATTTGAGCCATTCTTAATGCAGATCTTAATTTTGATCAGCAAAATAAATCATTTTGTTTATAATTGTGATTAGACTTTAAACCATAACAATTTAACTCAAGAAATCCATATTGGCATTGTAGATTAATAGAAAATAAAGTGGGAGGCTAGTTTAAAATGTGAACTTAAAGCGCCCTCTAGGGGCCAGTACATTCTTTATTATATTTTATTATAATTTTTTATTATTATAATACATACATAATATTTATAATTAAAAATATGTGCTATAATATATACATCATCTTAATTCATAGTATTATATATTTAATATGAATTAATAACATCTAGTATAATAGTTTGAATATATCTTAATATAATAAAGTTATAATATAATTATTTTTATATATTTCTTAAAAACATTTTTGTAAGTCAAAAACACTATGAACCAAGCTTTTTTCTGAGGATTGCCTCTGATTGAGCAGAGATAGTCTTTTTGTGCACTGTAAAACAGTGGTTTTCAACTGGTTGGTTACTAGGGGGCCGCGGTAAACGTCGAAATATTAACAATGATATATTAAAAATGTATACTATATTAAAATGTAAAGAAAAAACACATTAAAAGAAATCATTTGAAACTCAATATATAGTGCAACCTTTATCAGAAAAATCAGAAATCACAAAAACGAACTAATTAACTAGATAAATAAATCAGCAGATTTTAAATGTTTGTGGAAAAAAAGATGATTACTTAAATTGCTTTGGTTCAGACAGACAACAAATCATAAATTAACTTGTGTGTCTTCAGACTACTAATGCCTCAAGGCTTGTTTCACAAAACAAGTTTATAAAATAGGCCAGGCGTATTTCAGTTAGTCTGACTCATTGTCAAATGATTTGGTTCCATAAAGCAAATTTAACAAAGATCAACCTCAGTCACTGTGGCTACTTATGCTGAAAAGCTAACCTGGTTCAGGGCAGGCAAACTGTCTGGCTAAGCTGAGCTCACTGAACAATAGGAATGCAATGATATCAGGGGCGTCATGAACGCATTATTTTTGAGGAGGCACGAGTTGGGGGGGGGGGGTCGTCATGTGACACACACCACCCAAAACAGCACTTATGTTGTATTTATTTTTCCTTTTATTCGAAACATTTCCAAACACATTGACTATATCATTAAATATCTTGATTCTCACCTTTATAAACTAGCTTATAAAATCTCGACATCACACTTCGCAAGCATGTAGAGGTAACGTAAGGTAAATACTTGCATCGTTGCATTGGTGGTTAAAATGAAGCTTTGACAGTTTAGCAAAAGGTTTTTTACAAATTATACAAAAAGACAGTGGTGCAGGGTGTGCGATTATTTAGCCTATCGTCTGCGATAATATCGTAATAGTTGTTTTAACGATGTACGATTTGACATTATCAGTATTTTGCCAAAAACTAAATTGACTGATTCAGTCTGTTAAAATGCATTTAGAATGATCACAAAATTGAAGATATAGGGACAGAAAATGTATATATTTATATAATTTCATATAGTAAATCAATATCACATTTACATTACATTTTATTTACTTTTATATATTCATTTACATTTTTAATCAGTATTTGTGTTCCCTGGGAATCGAACCACAACCTTTTGGCTGCAATTTTGCAATGCTCTCACTGATCACAGGAAGAACACGATGAATGGTTTTTTTCTCCAAAAATCAGCATGATTACATATAGATTTTTTACAACACAAAACAAGAAGTTAATTAAGAGACTTGCATTTAGACACCATAATGCCTTGTTTACTCTATTTTGACAACAAAAAATTATTCCAAACACAGCCACCATACACAGTTTTCCGTCTCTGAGCAATGCCGGTGTTTAGTTTCTGAATGAATCAACTGTTTAAATGATTCGGTTCAATCGCAATGACTCTCTTATTAACAGTGACTTGCTGACACCTACTGGTGTTTTAATTTCACATTTAAAGTATCTTTTTTATTATATATATATAATTTTAAACAAGTATTCAACATTTTATGTATTATATGTCAAAACATTATTTCTGCATTTGTAACTGCAGGTTAAATGCATTCATGTCCTGCATTAAACAGTGTGTAAATACATTTAAATGCCACTTCAGATGGAACTTCTGTGTTTCCTCTGCATTGCAAAGATGCATTTAGTTGATACTGATTTAATTTGCCTGGTAACAGCCCAAATGTGTTATTAGTCTAAATAACTGATTTATCCTTTAATTAAAAACAACTAGTTTGAGATTTATAGGCCTATCCCAGGTGTGTCAAACTCAGTTCCTGGAGGGACGTAGCCCTGCAGAGTTTAATTCCAACCCTGCTCCAACACACATACATGTAGTTTTCAATTAATCCTAAATGATTAGATTAGCTGGATCAGATGTGTTTAATTAGGGTTATATCTAAACTGTACAGGGCTGTGGTCCCCCAGGAACTGAGTTTGACACCCTTGGCCTATCCCATTTTTTCGTCCCTTCCACTGTTAAAATGTAACTATCATAAATAAATAAAAAACACCTTTGCTCTCTTTCCTTAACCTTCACTGTCTAGCTAATTTTGCTCTGAAGAATGCCTGAAATGTTGTATGACAAGCACTTCCTGTGTCTATTTGCCTCTTTATAATGTATCGCGCTATTTCCTGCCGAATGTCACTGAAACTCAGGAGCTTGATAGGGGGACAGCATTCGTGTCCTGATGAATGGGATCGTGTGGGGACGGAGAGCTAGGTTAATTTGGGCTAAAAGCTGAACAAACAGGATCCTCACATAAGTCCCTGGTCTGTCCAGTGCTGGATGAAGTGCAGTCCCATGATGACTGCATCATCCACAGACCTGTTTCCTCTGTAGGCAAACTGCAGGGGGTCCAGTAAGGGTCCAGCGGTGTCCTTCAAATAAGCCAAAACCAGTCTTTAAAATGATTTCATGGCCACAGACGTTAGAGCCACAGGTCTGTTGTCATTAAATTCAGTAATTTGGGGTTTCTTTGGGACGGGGATGATGGTGGAGCGTTTGAAGCATGAGGGACTTCACACAGCTCCAGTGATCTGTAATATTGTAGTATATTACAACTACAGTAATACTGTAGTATATTACAACAACGGCATATATGACATTACAGTATACTACATTGTTACTATTGATGTACACTAATATGCATTAAAATACTTATATTATACAGTATTATTATTATTAGTACTACTACTAACTGCAACAAAAACAAGAGGAAGAATGTATTATATTACAACAATAATAATGACAACAACAACAGAAACAATGTATTATACTACAGTATAGATTACATTGTTATACTATTGATAATATACAACTTTTATCCATAAATAAAATAAAAAAAAACAGTCAGGCTGGCTTAAAGCACTGCGACATGTGTGTGTGAGACAAACTTGACGTGTCAGCCACAAATGCTTTAAAGGTTCATTGACCCTAATCTGACCCTTGTTTTATTCGAGCACAGCAATGTGAAGAACTACCACGAGGGGGCGCAAAACACCACTTAATTGCAAACACGTGCTCAAGTGCGTTTCTTCAGTTTATGCTTATAAAACATGTAGACGACTCAACAGGTATCTCTACTGGGATACCTGTGTGTACATGATGCATATATTTTCCATTTCCGTCGTGTACTCTCGCGTCATACCAAAATCCCTTTTTTGTATTCTATAGTCGTTGGTTATACTCGATATATTTAACAAAGACTTGCCGTCTTGACCTCAGAACACTTTTGCGCCTTACGTGTTTTACCAATGTTTTACCTAGCATGATCTGATGTCATAATTTGACGATTATTTCCCACGAACAACTATTGTTGGATTTCATGGATAATTTTTGTTTCTGCTATAGCTCCCCCGCTGCAATCTTTGAATATGTCCTAAGGAAAAAGGAAGACATTTTGCACTTATTGTTTAGTTGTTTCTATGTGGGTTTTTTTTTTTTTTTCCTATGTGGTTGTTTATTTTATTTATTTATTTTTCTCCTCTGAAACACTGTTCTACAGTTTAAGATTGGTATTATATTTTGTGTATCTGGTTTTACATGTTAACATTTTTGTAATGTTTAATCATTCTTCAATAATAATAAAAAAAAAACACCACGAACAACACGCCAGAGAAACGTGACGGGGCGGGATCTCCACCGTGGGGCTAACCAATAGCAGCTCGTAAACCCGAGTCACTCATTCTGGTAATCTGTACACGTGTCATTGTGCTGCCCAATGAAAGAGACGAGAGCGTCTACTACAGTGGCTGCTCATCATCTCAAACTTCACAGAGAGGCATAACGTGACTCCTGAAGGGCTGACATCGGGGATTGTTTACGCTTTTGGACTAATTTACCGTCGACTTCACTGAACCTTTAGGATGGAATAAAGTGTAACTATGGTGGTGAATTCCGTGCATTGGTTTCGCAAAGGGCTGCGGCTTCATGATAATCCGGCTTTGCAGGAAGCTCTCAACGGCGCGGAGACTGTACGGTGTGTTTATGTTTTGGACCCGTGGTTTGCAGGCTCGGCCAACTTGGGAGTTAACAGATGGAGGTTCGTGCCTTTTGTTTTGTTATAAACACGTTGGGAAGTTTGGTGTTGATATGGTGACGCGTAAATACGCAGCACTTTTACACAGCCGCTGTGATGTTTTGGCCCTGACATGCACGACTCGGTGTGCATGGTAGCTGGTGCTCTGCTATTTCATTTTAAGGCAATACTTGTGCAGAGATATTATTTAAGCACAAAAATGACATTCTGACTTTTTATTACCCATATATGTTAAAAAAGGTGTAAAATATTGACTCGCGTAAGGGGCCCGACTGCTGTTTACAGCAGGTGAATGAACTTCAGTCACAAGTCAACTCAGCTGGACACTTCATTTCAACTTCTATAAATCCAATAGAGTATGTTATTTCTATTTTAAAACGTTAATGGCATGAAATGTGAATAATTGTGGTGGTGCCGTTACAGCGTTCAGACCATTAAGCTTTATGTAAGCTAACAACAGGCTAGTCGTTTTGCACACGCCCACTTTTGGTTTTATATAACAGCTAAAATTACCAATTTCATTATTGCGTCGTTGAATATATTTGTGGTGAAGTCAAACGCACGCAGTTTGGAGACCGTATTTATAAAAATGTACGCGTAAAAACATTCTAAATTAAAGTCGCGCGAGTCACGTGATAGAACGGTCCCGTTTTGACGTGTGCTGTCTACCACGCATGCTGTGTGAATGAATGAAGATCCTAGTGCTACAAATATTTCAATGGAATACATATCAGAGCATTGTCGTGTGACCTGCCAAAACGCCGTCAGACTTTTGAATCTTTTTATTGACGATAGTTAAGGTTTGTAAACATCCATTTCTGCTTATGTAATTATAAAAACAAACTTACCGTATATAATTCAGTAAATCATAAAACATTTCTTAAAAGAAATGTAGAAAATTTTTCTGCATTATGAATCAATTATATTTGTTCAAAACAGTAAAACGAGAAGTGTTTATAGTACGACGATATATTTTTTTATTAAATTAAGTTTATTACTAACCGATATAATTTACTTACTTGGAATTCTTCGCTTTGGTTTTCCCTTCTTTCAGTACATTTTCATGTAAAATGTTTTTCATTATAAAATATTTTGTTAAGTATTCAAATTACAGAAGATTACTTAGGTTTTAGGGCTAAAGAGTGGAATAATTCACTGTTATCTCTGAATATTGAAATTCTATAATCAACAAAACATCGTATTTATCGGTAAAACCGATATATTTCTTCATCAGAATTATTAATCATTCTGTTTTTGTTTTAGTTAATGCAAAACTTGTAGACACCGGGAAGAGAGACACATTAATATATTACAACAAAGAGCAATCATAAAAATAAGAACAGAAAACAAATATTCTAGATTTGCGTTCGTCAAATTATGGTATTATCTATACAGAAAAGTAGAAAAATAAAATTACATCCTTTTAGAAAAGTCATAATGCATCAAAAATGTGGTACTCTTTTTGTTGTTTATAAGTCTAAGAGATGAAACGAGAGTCCAATTCAACAAGAAAATGGAGGAAAGACAAAATACAATTTAAGCCATTTTTGCTTATGAATGAAGAATTTTGTATTTAGTATAATAAAAATAACAACATTCAGCAGGTAATAGCTTTGGATTTTCATAATAAAAAAATAACATATTTGAGGATGAAGGTATGGTCACATATGTAAGGTTAGAAACATAGGTGCTTATGTCAACCCATAATTTGTTGGTAACGCCAGAATCAAAAAAACAAATGTGCAGGTTTTTCCTTCAACAAAACGAGCAAGACTCATCAACATTAGAATATTTAGAAATAGACAAATTAACGGGATCAATTTTATGAAGGATTTTATAATGAATCTCCTTAACCTTGTTAGATATGCAAAATGTACTTGGCAAAAGCCAGGCCTTTCTCCACTTTATATTTGTTATAAAGGAACCCCAGTAAAATTTCCCTCTTTGGAGTAATCTTTCTCTTTGTCTGAAATACTTTGTGAATATGTGTTATTGCACTTCCAATCTAAAATACCGATACCATCCAAACATAAAGCCAGATAAACACTGGTGCCTTTACTGAGTTTAAGGTGACTTTTAATTGAACAGGGTTAAGCCTACTGGTATGGCTCTCATCAAAGTGTTATATTCCTATGGTGGGACTGGAATATTATGGTGATCCATAAATTGTTCTGAAGTTAAAATATTACCAAAATCATCAAACATAGATAGAATACAGTTCAAGTTGCTATTAAACCGTCTGGGGAAAAAAATAGACTTATTTCTAACAGTTACATCAGCATTATTCCAAAGGAGAAATTTGTGGGGGGAGAAACCATTGACAAACAATAATTTCCACTTAAAAACACCAAATCGTTTTCGTCCGAAACAGCGCTTACAAAACTTTATTAAAATGTATGTACAAATCTATCGCAAAGTGTCTTTAAGCATCGTTCTCGTTTTCCTTACAAATGACAATGAAGCAGATCTATGGCTGTTTAATTCATTTTTTCTTTTCAATTATTTTGGGCATGATTTTTAGCCTGATATATAAAAATACTAACCTTAATTAATCAGTGTTTCAGTTTGGCACTTGTGGAGTATTTTTACACATTTGTAATTCATTCGCTCCATTTTCTCTCTGAACATTCAGCAGGTCATCGTTCAGGGAAATGCTTCAATAGGAAAAGAACGAGCAAGGATAATTAATTAGTTCAAACACAGATTTTATTCACTGCAACCTATTTTAAAAAGTATATTAGGAGTAGCGAGCTGGAGTTGTAAGAGGTAGAATGAGGTTAAATAGTATTTTGGTGGCTAGATAGATTTTTCCAATGAAACCTGAATCAATAACAACCAAAAGAGATTTGAGTGTTAAAAATCATTTGCATTTTTACTTAAAATATATAAATAGATTTTAACTTGCATGTTGACAGAGAAAATATACAATATGTACACTTCCTTAGTGATAAATAACTCCTGGTAACTCTTGTTAGTTGGTAATAACTTCTAAAATGTAGCACCACTTACAAAGTCATGGAATATTCATATTAACTATTATAATGTTTGACATTTTCTCTCTGGCAGATTTTTGCTGGAATCTTTAGAAGATTTGGACACAAGTTTGAGGAAACTGAATTCAAGGACTTTTTGTGGTGCGAGGACAGCCAACGGATGTCTTCCCGAGACTCTTCAAGGTCTGTATTTCTCTCAGGATATTTGTCTTGTCTTTTAGTCTCACTTTGGCTTTTAAATCTAAACGGTTATGTCTGACAACTTGAAGCATGGAACGTTTTCTATCAGGTCTGAGCATATACTGGTGCACAAAGGAATGCTGAGGTTTTGGTATGTTCATGTGTTTACGATGGTTAGGTGGATTTCACTGAGCGTATTTTAACATAAGCTCATTTTTAATGTATCAGTGATGTTAGTGGTCAGTTATCATTAGTTGGTTTATCTGCAAGTGATGATTTGTTTCAGAAGATTTTTCTCAAACTATGAAGAAACTGCTATGCAGTTGTTTTGGCAGCAGCCGTGTTAAACCGAGAACAAGCCTGAACGCTGATTTAAAACATATTGCCAAATATCAACCTCTGGCTAAATAGTTCAGCAAACATGAGCTCTTGGCTGGTTTATATGGTCCATAATATACACCTGCTGGCTAGAGGAAGTATCAGCAAACAGTTCAGATCGTTTCTATGGTCCATAATATACACCGTGCAGTGTGGTCTACCTGGGAAGACATAATAATAAAAGGATGTAGTGTGACAAAGATGGTGTTTGGTGGAAATCTCAGCTTAAGTAGCTTTTGTTCTATAATAGTAAGACTAATTAATAACACATTGTTTAGAGATGGTCTCCATGGAGGATGACAAAATTTTCACAGTATCAACAGGAGAAACACTCTTCTAATGTTATCCAATCCTGTGGTTATTTGATCTAAAACATAGTAAAAGCAGTAATATTGTGAAATATTAGTTAGTAAAATGTTATAAATATTCAGTGTCACATGATCCTTCAGAAGTCATTTTAATATGCTGATTTTGTGATCAAGAAACATTTCTTAATGTTATCAGTGTTGTAAATGGTTGTTTCTTGGGATTTTTGGGGAAACTGATTTTGTTTCAGGATTCTTTTGTGAATAGAAAGCTTGAAAGTATAGCATTCATTTCAAATATAATAATATAGTCAGAAACAAACTTATTGTAAACGTGTTTCAGGCTTTGGTGAATGAAATGAAAAAAATTTTAATTTTGTATAATGAATTTATATATAATATATTCTTTTTTCAGTATTTTTTATTCATTAAGTCTCACAAAATGTTGCATTTTAACTCGTAGTTTTAAAATCCAATTTCACAAAAAAAGTAATAAATTAAATCAAGTTTCAGAAGATTGAAGTTCTGTAGTGATTTTATTTTCTACTTGCGCTCAACTGTAAAAAAAAAAATTGGCTGGAAACTGCTCATTGTGTGCAATCTCTATAAAATTATTTTTTCAAATTCTAGACCTAATGTTCCTTTGTCATTCACAACTGGAAAAGTCATGGAAATGAATTGTGTGGGAACCCTGAGTAATATAATTGTTTACTAGGTATGCTTGCGAAGGCAATCCTCTCTTTACCATTGTGCATCCTTGGGTTTAAGGGACTATTCAAATCTCTAACCTAAAGTAATAGTTCAATGCATCCCTCCCACAGCTCTTAAATTTCTCATTTAGATGCTCCAGTAATTCCGTATTCAGCTAAACATCTGAGTCCTGACTCCTGATTGATTTGCACCAGCATATTAGAGCAGTTTGTTACGAAAGATCTCATTTTCATGCAGTCGGAGCAGTCTTCTCTCTCTCAAGCTCCGCACTGCATCAGTCAAGTGTCTTGTACGAACCCTTTGGCAGGTTAATAGTGCTGTTTATGCAAGGGGGTGAGGGCACCAGCACACCAGCCCTTCAAAGTGCTCTTGTATAACCAAGAAGTCACAGAATCTGCCTACAGTACACTTCTTCTGAACGGCTGAGTAGCACAGCGTCTGTTTTTGTGATGATTACCTGAGCGACGTGTGAAGGGATATTGAAATTATCAGTTATGTTTTTCCTTTTCAGGCTTTTTTTGATAATATAACACTAAATTACTATATCACCAGATGTACTTGCTGTCAAAAGAAGCAGTTTGTTAATTATGTTCACTTTTATATAACACTTTTTTTTAATGTACTGCTTTCTACATGGTTAGAAATAAGGGGTAAAGATACTACACCTTGATGTTTTCTTTAACACATGTCTGATCTCTTGTCTCTTTCAGGAGTGGAATGTCACACGTCTCACGTTTGAATATGACTCTGAGCCTTATGGCAAAGAAAGGGATGCGGCCATCATTAAAATGGCGCATGAATACGGTGTGGAAACCGTGGTACGAAACACTCACACGCTCTACAGTCCAGACAGGTGGGTGATGAACTTAACTCACACACACATTGCTCATGGAAAACTGACACACACTCACTCACAGATGCAATTCAAGTTTTTGTTAAGGTTTTGTAAAGAAATTCATTGATAGGTAGAATTTATTTGTCTATAAACCTGTCTGTATTAAATTCACTCAAGCATGTCAATAGTTGACAGGTAGTGTATTAGCAATATTTTATGGGCTTATTTTACTAGTGATGATCATTCATAAGTATTTTAAGAGGTTTTATTATAATTCTTCCCTACCGTTTTAAAATTTGGGGTCAGTATAATTTCCAATATTTTTGGAAGAAGTCTCTTATGCTCTCCAATACTGCATTTGTTTGATCAAAAGTACAGTAAAAAATGTAATATTGTGATATATTATTATAAATTAAAATAACGGTTTTCTTTCATGAATTTTCAGCATTATTACTCCAGTCTTCAGTGTCACATGATCCTTCAGAAATCATTTAGATTATTTTGGATTATTAGATGAATAGAAAGTTCAAAATAACTTTATTTGAAATAGAACGTTATAAATGTCTTCACTATCACTTTTGATCAATTGCTTGAATAAATGTTAATTTCTTTCAAAAAAATATCTTGCTGACTTCAAGTTTTTGAACCGTAGTTTACATGAATCAGGAATAAGCAGAGACATGGTAGGTCACAAAACATATACAGACATTTTACAGTGATTTATTTGGTGTATAGTTTTTCAAAAATGAAACATGTTTATTGTTATCGCCCTCTTTAATCTGTTTTGAAATTTGGTGCATAATTACATTCTTAAAGCATTCTGAGTTGAGTCAAATCAAAAGAAAGTGTGAAATCATTATTTCCGTCACAGACCTGATAAGCTTAAGAGTACGGTATTGTAAAATAATGCAATATTTAGAAATACCAATTGATTTATTTTTTACCGCATCACGCCTAACATCACATTTTCAGAAATGTGCCCCTCACAAGTTTAGCTAAATGAGAACAGAATTGAGACATTTTATCATACGACGTTCCAAACTCACTCAGGTCTCAATTACCATCACAGAGAATCAGTTTTACCATTAATGACCAGGCGTTATATAATATAGGAAAACTGATAAAATATAAAAACTGGTACAATTTACTAACATAGTTCAAATAAAAATGTATTGGGGACAGTGAAAATGTTGTCAGCAGGACAGGTACAAATCTGAACTACTGGGCCAGAGAGGAAAACCTCCTTGTTAGTGCAGTCAAGGGCAACATTCCCTAATCATTGATTAGATTCCTCAATAAACTTTAGCAGCACGTTTAGCATAATGTGACATAACATGAACTATGCAATATCGTGACCCTGGCCTTCTAGAACATTCTATTACACCGATCTGTTTCAAATAACCTGAGGTTGCACGGCAAAACGCCCAGTTTTATTCTTAAGAAAACAAGGTCATTCATTAAAGTAGAGTCACGTTCTCTCTCTCATGCCTTTCCTGAGAGTATTACCAAAGAGGAGAGAATGACTCTCCCCTTTTCAGATCATCGTGCAGATATCACTACTCCTGACGTGTAATGTAAAACAAGTGGCCTTTTGCGTTGGTTACATAAATGGGTTGGATGTTGGTGATACGCCCAGACTCAGTCTCATTCAGAGGGGAAGAGAATGAGCTTGCAAGCATAAGCGGGTGTGCATATGACGTCTGTCGCTCTCCTGGACGATATGAGACTCGCTGCTGCCATCCGATGGTGGAAAGCGGCTCTGGCGGTCACACTGTGAAACATGTGCTGTGAGTGGGAGGGTGAAATAGCTCAGCATGCAAGTCACCACTGCAAACATGTGCAAGCCGAGCACCAGGCTTTTCCTAACGAGCACGCGGGTGCCCCCTGATTCTGAACCGTGCCGAGAAAACCGGCCAATGGCAGGGGCTCCAGCCCTGACTGATATAGGCAGGAGTTGTATAAAATCAGGACTATTAAGGGACAGGCTGTTAATCTGTTAAAGCTGTTGTTTCTCTCTTAGAGGAGCCACTGAGACTATTAGCTCCTATCTTTGAGTCTCTCAGAGCCAGACAGGCACGTGTGATTGCATTTGGAGAATGTGGGGATATGTGTTACCTTAGGACAAGCTGCCATGCAAACTTTTCTAGCAGATCAAATATGACACTACCATTTAAAAGTTAGTTTTTTTTAGGTAGGAATGTTTTTTTAAAAGTCTTTTATGCTCAACAAGGCTGCGTTTATATGATAAAAAAACAGTAAATTTGCAATGTTGTGAAATATTATTACTTGTTCTAATACTTATACTAATATACTAAATATTATTTAAAATAACTTTTCTGTTTGAATATATTTTAAAATATAATTTATTCCTGTGATGGCAAAGCTGAATTTTTGGTCTTCAGTGTCACACGATCCTTCAGTAATAATTCCAATATGCTGAATTGGTGCTCAAGAAACATCTATTATTATTACCAATAAAGAAAACCGTTGTGTTGCTTAATGTTTTAGTGGAAACCATGATATACTGTGATTTTCAGGTTTCTTTGATGAAAATAAAAGCATTTGTAATATTAAATGTCCTTGCTCAATAAATATATTCCTTTTCAAAAAAAAAAACTTACTGGCCCCATATAATACAGTAGTGTACGGTGCAATGTATGTTCATGCCCTTGAAGAAAATACATGTATTTTTTACTAAATGTTGTAGTTGTTGTTTAACCCACATACATCAAACATATTGGGGCTCTGACAGCCCTATCAGTTCCCTCAAACTTTTATCGAAAATGAACTCTGTGATGCCTTTTGAGTGTTGCCTATTATCTACACTAAAACACTCTTAACAATCAGTCAAAAATGATCAAATAGAACTGGTTTAAAACGAAGATATTTCTCATTCTGAGTTCTATTAATATTCAACCTTGGAGTGAAAATGTCTACTTTTAGGCAGTGAAATCTGAGACATGTTTTTGCTTTACCCTCAGGATAATCGAAATGAACAACCACAGCGCCCCTCTCACTTTCAAGAGATTTCAAGCCATTGTGAACAGACTCGAACTTCCTAGGAAACCATTGCCGACTATCACTCAAGAACAGATGGCCAGGTGTCAGACGCAGATCTCGGAAAATCATGATGAACGTTATGGCGTACCCTCTCTCGAGGAGCTGGGTTTCAAGATTCAGGGTGACAGCTCACATGTATGGAAGGGTGGTGAGACAGAAGCCCTGGAAAGATTAAATAAACACTTAGACGGAAAGGTGAGACATGTTGATACTTTAGTTAGACATTTTAGAATACATTTTAATAATGACGGTTAACTTAATTATTTACGAGAAATGTAGTTATGTATTTTACAATTTTTTGAAAATAATAATTAATGACGATAATATATACCAGTCAAAAATATGTTAATTTTATTTTTTATAATTTTTCATATTTGATTTAATCATGTTATTTTGATGCAGGCCTGGGTATCGAATTTCCAGAGGCCTAGAATAACCGCTCAATCACTGTTCGCAAACCCAACTGGACTTAGTCCTTACCTACGATTTGGATGTCTGTCATGTCGCGTGTTTTACTACAATCTGCGGGAACTTTTTATGAAGGTAAGTCATTGTGTGGAAGTGGAAGTTTAATAGTTAAAATTCAATGGTAGCCGGTATAGAAATTATGAAAGGGGATGTTCAAATCTAATGATGCATTTGTTGAATAATAGAGGGTCTCAGAATCGAGCCTTGGGGGACACATGAAAAAAAGTGATATACACACTACTAGCCAAAGTTCTGGATACACTTGACTGAATGTATTTTTCTTATGATCTTAAAAGTCCTTTTGATCTAAAGGTTGATGTTGAAATGCTTGAAAGTAGAGATGCACCAATTGCAATTTTCTTGGCCAATTCCGATTTCCAATTATTATTATTTTTGTAAGTGTGACCAGCCGATACTTTTTCTAAGAACTAGAATTGATAGCATATACAAACAAAAATCTATACTTTTCGATGCAAAAAAATTATTTACATTAAAAAAAATAATAAACATTACAATTGCCCCAATCTGGACTAAGTAACAGATGTTCTCTCACTTAAACTGCTCTCAAAATAAAGTACTCTGTGACTGGAAAGAGGTAGAAATGACAATTAACTGAAAAGTTGCTGTATATAACAAAACAGATGTCATTTCTCAGTATGTTTTTAAATGGTCATTTTTTCCTAACCTTGTTAAATGTCATCTTTCACATAAAATTCTTACATTGTTTCAATTAATTCAGCTAAAATAATAAGAAACAGTAGAGTTGTTACCATTCAAATGAAATCCGAATCAACCAAGTCTGTCTTTCCACTGCAGGAAACACAGAAGCATCATGCGCATCTTGACAGTAGGAAACCATTGGGGTTTCACCATTCTTGATTAGCAGTAAATCTCCATCACCTGTTTTCAAATGGAGTGGCAGTTAATGCACAGAGCCGTAGTTCACTGACAAGCTACGCAATATTGCGTTCATAATCGAAGGCGATTCGTCTGCAATTACAAACGCGATATGTCCTAGCTTGTCAGTGAACAACGGCTCTGTGTATTAGCTGCCACTCCATCTGAAAACAGGTGATGGAGATTTACTGCTAATCAAGAAACCGACTTTACTGTCGAGATGCGCATGTTAATCGAATTCGATTAATTGCACAGCCTTAATCTGAAGTGGCATTAAATGCATTTACACAGACTGTTTGATGAAGCTGAGGTGCCATAAATGCATTTACATCCCAAAATTGCAAATGCAAAAATAGTTTAATAAGATTTGATATTTTAAAAATTTTTAAACACACAAATAAGAAATGTTGGATACTCCGAATTTTTGGGATCGGATTGGTTCTGAAAAAATAGTATTCGTTGCATCCCTAATCTCTACTTGAAATGTAGTTGAGGAGATCAAGTATCTAAATATGACAAAACTAATTAAAATGGATAAGCTGGTCCAGATAGTGATGCAAAAGAATACATGGGAACTTCAGTACTCATACAAAAGTAAGGTGGATAGTTTATTAGTTTTGTAGAAGATAATTAAAATGTGGCAGTAATAATATAGTATGAGAATTAATTATTTAAATATGCATGTATGGTTATAAAAGACAGTGTAGAACTGCCACAGCATAGTTATACGAATATTTTGTGACTGTTGTCTTGACCTCTTGCACTTGTCCAGCTGTGGAGACGCTCCAGTCCACCTCTCTCGCTTTTCAGCCAGCTGCTGTGGCGAGAGTTTTTCTACACGGCATCCACCAACAACCCCAACTTTGACCGTATGGAGGGAAACCCCATCTGCGTGCAGATCCCCTGGGATCACAATCCTGAGGCACTGGCTAAATGGGCAGAAGGTCGGACAGGGTTCCCTTGGATCGATGCCATTATGACCCAGCTAAGACAGGAAGGCTGGATCCACCACCTGGCCAGACATGCCGTAGCCTGTTTCCTCACTCGTGGAGACCTGTGGATCAGCTGGGAAAGCGGGATGAAAGTAAATAAGATGGCACAACTTCTCCACCTTTCCTTTTTTATTCCTTTTTCCTCTCTTAATCTCCCTCTCTTTCTCTCAGGTGTTTGAGGAGCTGTTGTTAGATGCGGACTGGAGCGTAAACGCAGGCAGCTGGATGTGGCTGTCCTGCAGTGCGTTTTTTCAGCAGTTCTTCCACTGTTACTGTCCCGTGGGATTTGGCCGTAGGACGGATCCCAGCGGAGACTACATCAGGTACACAAACCACACCTAAGCACGTCTTACATCACTGACTGGTGTTATATATTTTGAGAGTTTCGTAGATTTGTGTTGCATAAAGGCTTATGTAAACCGCCACAGGTTCAGGCCTTTCCACTGTGCATATTCAAAAGAGCTGCTGTGACATTGTGGAGACTTCTAAATTAGGAATATCAGAAGAATACCTTGGAAAATAACAAGCTGCATCAAGTTGTGGTGCACAAGAGATGCCACAACAAATATTAAGAAATGATTAAACCCCTTTAATACTGATATAGTAACTTGTAATAAAAAGGAATGTAATTATAAAAAATTATTTTTTTTTTTGCAATTTGCATCGGTCATAAAAGTATCTTATATTCTCACTTACAGGAGGTACATCCCGAAGTTAAAAGACTATCCTAACCGCTACATCTACGAGCCATGGAATGCTCCAGAATCAGTGCAGAAAGCGGCCAACTGCATTGTTGGTGTGGACTATCCTAAACCTATGCTCAACCATGCCGAGAGCAGCCGGCTCAACATCGAACGAATGAAGCAGGTTTACCAGCAGCTGTCACACTACAGAGGCCTTAGTGAGTAACACACAGTGTACCTATCCATTATGACATACGGTTTATTACAGCCCTCTTATGGAAGAAATGGGAAATTACAGCATTTTGTCACCAAAAAAAACATTCTGATGATATTGAGTGCTTGTATAAGGGGTTATTTAAGCAGTCGCAGTAATTTACTATCATTTCTCACTTAATTTCTTTGACCCAGTAGCTCTAAGTACTGTAATGAAGCGGTTTGTTTTTGACCCCGATTGAGTTCATAGATAGTTTGCAGTTAGACATAGAGAAGTGATTATACTTGATTACACAAAATTGAAATTATTACATATGCAAAGTCTTTATTGGCTGAAAATTGATTGCAAATTATGCAATAAGTGAAAAAGCTTTTCAAAGCTGCCATTTTAAAAGATAAGATATCCGATCTGTTGCTTTGATTGCAATTTTTAGAGAATTGTTCATTAACATTGAAAAACTGATAAAATAGAGAATGAAAAGATAATGATTATTTGTAATGTGACCTCTGTATTTTTGTTATGCAGTTGTATGCGGATGACAACTTGATGAGCGTTTACAAAAACTGCAACAGCCTCTTTCTCTATTTTCTCTGCAGGTTTGCTCGCCTCAGTCCCTACAATCCAGGAAGAGGCCGAGCCTCCCATGTCAGATGACTCTCAGGCCAGCAGCAGCACTGCTGGTGAGACACGTCAATCATCCATCATGCTAACAGGATTCACTTTGCAGCTTTCAGTTTTCTTAGCTATGCTTTGTTTTTATCTGTAAAGCAAAATGTGACCACTCCCTGATCTCACAAAAAGTTTTACAATGCCAAAGAAAATAAATGCATAAAGCAGACTTCACCCTTAAAGGAACACTCCACTTTTTTTTGGAAATAGGCTCATTTTACAGCTCCCCTAGACTTAAACAGTGGAGTTTTACCATTTTTGAATCCATTCAGACAATCTCCGTGATCTGGCGGGAGCACATCAAGGAAATGTGTTGCCGTAACATAGGTGCATCAGGTGCAATGATATTACGCAGCGCCTGAAAATAGTCCCCAGCTAGGTAACTAGTTATGATCTAGGACTACTTTCAAGCGCTGCGTAATATTGCGCCTGCTGCACCCATGGTAGGGCAGCAAAGTTCCTTGATTATTATGCCAAAATGAGAGTATCGTTCCTAGCCAAATCGGCCTAGAAAATCACAACTTTTAATTTTCGTCGTTTTAGTACACGATGTAACTACAGAAGAGTCAAGATTTAAATAGGAAAAATATCGAAACTCTTTGGTCATTTTTGAGCGAGATGCTAATGGTCTAATTTGATTCAATGATCTATGCTAAGCTAAAAGTGCTCCCGCCAGACCCGGAGATCAACTGAATGGATTCAAAAATGGTAGAACTCAACTCTTTAACTTTAGGGGAGTTGTAAAATGAGCCTATTTCCAAAAAAAGTGGAGTGTTCCTTTAATGTTAATAACTAACCATCCCTTCACCCCTAAAACCAAACAAATAGTTCTTCTAGTCAGCACAGTACATTTGCTGAAGCACCATCATGTTTTCTGCAGGTCAAGCAGCTGCCCCCGGGGCCCACACCCAGAGAAAAAGGAGCCGACCCTCTGGACTCCCAAGCAAACAGAAGTCAAAAATCAAGCACACTAACCAAGCCAACGGAGTCGAGCAGAAGACTGACGGCCAGCAGTGACCTCAGGTACAAGCCAGAGTTAAAAAAATAAGTGTTCATCTAAATAACAATGTTTGCGTTGCGATAATTAATAAAAAATGACATGACTAATATTTTATTTATTTCAATTATTTTATATAACTTATTATATTTTAAAAATAATTATTATAATTGTATTTATGTATACATTAAAACCTAATTTTTTTAAACAAAATACTTTGTTTAATAAAAGCATGTTTAAAATTGAGAAAATCCAGTTTTTAAGCTCAAAATAATTTATATTTTTAAAACAAGATCAAGAAGTTTCGTGATGAGGTGTATGACAGCTGTTTCATAAACCAGCTTTATTTCTTAATTTATTTTGCTGAATCCCGTAATTGAATTAAGCATATTCAGCAATTCTATTTCTGCCCTCTTCAGGTTGAGACTGCATATCCAAGGAGGTCTGAGGAGTCCACCTCGCTGAACCATCGGACAGACAGAAACGGCAGGAGAAAAGTGTGCAAATGGCGCCACCTTTCGCAGAAGAACAGAAAGAACATTAATAAAAAATAACAAACGAATTAACGCTGCAGTTCCGTCAATGCGTGAGACAAATCCAGGGCTTGTTTGCCAAACATTAATAATAATAAAGCTGCTTTTGTTCCAGTTTTGACCTGCTAAACTAAACATGATTGTATGAAGATACAGATCTGTATCAGATCTAATGGATCTTGCCGTCGCCAGTGAAAGTTTAGGGTAACAAGCGATTCGCTGATACAAGTATTCTTGGAATCTAGCAAAATTTTATGCAACTCTGATGAGGGAACATTTGAAGATACTGCCTACAGTGTTCTGACCACGTGAATATGAAGTCTGATGTAGTTGAACTCTATGATTGCTTGCAAGCTACAAGAAACTAGTTAACACGCTCAATGAAGAATTTTACTTCTTCGGTTTCTGGTTCAGTAATTTATCCTCATAAATATACGCTTTGTGTATGTAACTCCGAATGCAAACATTTCATTGCTACTGGCTGCACTAAAGTTTTCCGAATTTAACCGTATCCAATCTTCAGTTTATAATTCAATAAACTAGATTTATTTACCAAGTGATTCATTTTAACATTTTCTAACAGTCGACAAGGATTAATTGTACATTCCACTAATGTGTGCATTTATGATCATTTAATTCCGCCAATGTGGAACAGCTTTATTTATTTTTGTCCCTTTTCTTTTTTGTATTGTATAAAATAATTTATTTTCATTAAAGGCTGATGGGATTGTTAAACTGTTCTGTTTGCAGGCAGTAGTTTATTTTCACCGCATGCTGTCAGCGACAAACAATGTTTCTGTGATAGATTGCATCTACGATGTTTCACTGTAGATTACAATATATCAAATAAATTTCTTGGACCTATTTGTTTTTCTTTAATCTGAAAACTTCATGATATTCATTCGACACGCTTTGTTTTACAGTCATGAATGAATTATTGCAGCTTGTAGACGAGAGGTGTGATTTCACTTTTCTAAGTGATCAGACAGTTTTTGCCTGGTGGATGTTAGAGCAGCCGGATAAATCTCATAGATCTATACTGAAGAAGGGATTGGGGCCATATCCAGATATCATATGATCAGGCTGTGGGCTCTTTTGACTTCACCACACACGTGCTCCGAGACGCAGAAGACTGAACAAACTGATTATTTTCAATGAACCTGTTCAATCGGTTCGCAAATCGCACCAAACGATTCATTCACGAGTTGGAATGATCCGATTGCAGCTGTTCTCGAGTCGACAGCTCACTGATTCAAATGAACCGTTTAGAGCGAGTCTCCAGTGAACTGAACTCTTAAGAACCGGGAGATGTGAGCGCGCGCGGGCACGTGCACCTGATGCTGGGAAAAGTAAGTTACTAATGTCGAATTTTAGGATTAATTATTGTAACAATCATATTTAGGTCAAAACTGTCAGTTGTTGGTGAACTAAATCTGCTGTAAAGGGTGATCTATTTAAGCCCACTGAAATGCTTGAATGCAGATCAATGACAGTGTCTCTGTGTTTTAGGTCAAAAACGAAACATTAAAATAACACAAATTAAATCAAATAATTCATGCACGTTCATATTCCCCGCTGCTGTAACTAGCAGTTTTATTAAAATGCTATGCTTTAGCCCTATGTGACGTCTGTTTTTATATTGTTTATCAACAGTATAAATTATTAGATTAACTAGCCGAGTAGACATATGCATGTTTATTCATAACCATACTGAAAATAAGTAAATATTGTTAGCTGATGCTAACTGTGTAGCTAAAAAGCTTGCTGGTGCGAAGTTGAGGATTTTTTTATATAAAAGTCCAAATATTTTTATTCAACCACCTAGATAGATTACATCTGAGGGAAAAAGAAAGGATGTGATGTTCAGAACATAACTACAGTAAAGTGGGAAGTGATGCCCTCTGGGGGCATTTGGCCAGAGGTGTTTATACACCACAGACAAGGTTTGAGAAGAAAAAAAATCATGAAAATATAATTATATTTTCCTTAAAATGTTCTTCCTAACTTCGGGCCTTATTCTGATGTCAAGTTTTAAAGCACTTTTTTTCTTACTGGTGAAAATCAGATGGTCAAATCTGTTTTCTCTCGGCCACATTACAATGTAAGCTTCACAGTGAACATTACAACATCACTCTCGTCAACATAGTCCATATCAACAACTAAATACATATCTTGACTCCATATAGTGGTTATTTTGAGCAGTGGGATTATAAAAATATGCGCAAATATGAAATTAAATTAAGTAGTCTATATAAAATTGCTAAATAAAGCTATCTATCAGTACTTTTTTACTTAAGTACATAAAAAAGTTGTGACCTAATGGATAGAGCGTCAGACTTGCAACTCGAGATTGTGGGTTCGAATCTCGGGTCCGGCAGGAATTGTCGGAGGGGGGAGTGATTAACGAGCATTCTCTCTACCTTCAATACCATGACTGAGGTGAGACCCTTGAGCAAGGCACTGAACCCCCAACTGCTCCCCGGGCAGCTGCAGCATTGGCTGCCACTGCTCCGGGTGTGTGTTCACAGTGTGTGTGTTCACTGCTGTGTGTGTGCACTTGGATGGGTTAAATGCAGAGCACAAATTCCGAGTATGGGTCACCATACTTGGCCACACTTCACAAAAATGAGTACTTTTGTACTTTCACTCGAGTTAAATTGAAAAAGCAGTACTTTTACTTATATTGGAGTAATGTTTTATAATATGCATATGTTCTTTTACTCAAGTACTTGATTTGTGTACTTCCACCACTGTCCCTATCTACCACTCACCTCACAACACGCTATCAAGGTGATTGAAGGTCCTGAACAGTCTGGTTCTCAAGAAACACTGACTTTAACCACCACTAGAGGGCGACATAAGGACCTAATGAATGGTTGGTTGGTTGGTTGGTTGGGGGGGGGGTTGTAAATACATGAAAATGCTGAAGGGCTGCTCATTTGCATTAAGTGATTAAAATGTATTATATTTATGGCAATAGTCATAAATCTGTTATTTTATACATGTCTCCAAATGTTCAGATGTCTATGATTAACCAGTACATGGGTTTGATTTATTATAGTGTATTTTATTTCTGCATTTTTATTTGTCTTTTTTTATTTATTTTTTTCATGTTATTTTTTGTTCTGTTTTGGGTGCTTGTATACATAAACGTGTTTAGTTTTTAATTTTAATTTAATTAAATATTTAGTGTTTTTTATTCTAGTGTTATATTAAGAGTATTATTGTTTATTTAGTATTATGCATTTTATTTTAGAATTTTTGCCTTTTTTATTTCTATTAAATTTATAGTATATTTTGTATTTTTTTATGTCCTGTCCTTTTGGTGTCTTTTGATTTTATTCCCTTTGATCTGTTTTTGTGTTGTGTTTTTTTTTCTTGTGTTTTGAGCATTTGTTGTCCTTTTCATGTTTGTTTTTTTGTTTCTCCATGTTGTTGGAATTTTTGTTGTCTTTTCTGTTTGAGTTTTTTGTTCTGTTTTGGTGTTTTTTTTTTTGCTTATTCTTTTTTCTTTTTCTTTTTTCTAAATGAAAGAATAATTAGAATGGCATCTATGATTGTCTCATTTGTATTAAAAATGTGTGTGCATATCGGAGTGAACTGCTCAGTATCCAGCAGTGTGCTGGTGTTTATCTCAGACTGGCGTTGTAGTAATGCAATAGAGCTGCAGAGCTGAAGTGAATGGCGTCCTGTGGGAGCTGCGGTAATGAGGGAAGAGCTCTCAGCTCCTGTCCAGGTCAGCTAATGCCTGCTTTTATAGAGCATAATGACCCTAGAGAGACTCTTATCTCTGCCTCTTTGCCTGTTTCCCTCTCTTCATCCTCCATCTTCTGCAGAGTCCCGCAATGAAACAGATCTCCTCCAAGTCACAAACGTAAATAACACACGTTATATGCAATCGCCCCACCGCACAATGTAAAAGAAGAAGATGCATAAATGATCCATCAATAGCATGTTTGTTTTTCCATTAATGAAACGCAAGAAGATCTTCATCTAATTAACAGCGTTTAGGAGGAGTTCCAAATTAACTTTAATGATACAATATATATCACAGACAGCCTTCCAGATATTTTTATCTGTTATCAATGCCATCGATTCTCAGCAGGCATCTCTTCGCCAAACTGGCCTGCACTTGTGTGGAGGTGGCAACTTGAGCCGCATTGATCTGGACCATCAATCACTGGGGTGACTCTTTTAGTGGAGACTACGCCTCTCTCTCTCTCTCTCTCTCTCTCTCTCTCTCTCTCTCTCTCTCTCTCTCTCTCTCTCTCTCTCTCTCTCTCCCTCACTCATGCACTGCTGACTTTAATGGCTCCATTGAAGGACACATGCAGAGCAGAGCAAGGAGTGTCAGGGGTGTACAGTAGGATGTTTTCCAGGGGAAGTGAGGACATCCACTACTGCTTCCAGTGGCTGATGTAACCCCCCCTGAGGACCCTCGTGGAGGACATTTCTGTGTGGAGTGCCGGACTGGTGGTGGAGTAAGAAAGTGGCATAATTGTTGGCTCCATCGATTTCCCCCTCAAGAAGGGTCCAGTGGCACCCCGCCCTGCCCCGCAGATGGTGCTCAGTCTGGCCATGGACTCCAGAGAGGATGGGGACAGCTGGATGGAGGAACAGTGGGAGAAATGGTATAGTAGTGATGCAGCCGTGTCCCCTACACAGCCTTTTTACGCTGCACTTAACTGACCTTGGATCAGCTTGTGTGTTCTGAAATAGGCCAATAGGTAGTTTGGTGTGCATGAAGGAAATAGGGTTATGGGTGGAACTGAAGATTTTGTAAGTTAATGAGTACATAGTGTTTCTGATCTTGCTTTGAGTCTTTTGCATGGTACAAAATCATAATAAAAAGATAAAGTAACGACTGTGGTGTGCAAAAAGACGTTAATAGATATGCTAGGTTACTGCGCTTGAATTGTCTTGTTCATCTTATCGATCTAGAAATGGGCAGCTGCACAATGACAAGTATATAAACAGGAATACTGCGAATTTAGTATGAGTGCATTTAAAGTTTAAATTATCGGCTAGCTTGCAGATAAAGGGTAAGAATGCTTATAAACAACTATTTCTAAACATTAGGTATAATATAAATAATGCTGTCAAGCAAGTTCATACAATGTGTTAAATAAGCATTTAGCAAAAAAAATGTTTTTGATTATGCATGCTTACAACAGATTTCCATATGCATAACTTGCATAATTCTGAATATAACCTTTGACAAGTCTGTAATATTCTTTAATGTAAATTTGTTTATATATAAATTGATATAAAGGTTTATCAAATAGACTTAAATTATCAACTTAAAGTTAGCAGAATAGGATTACATTAAAATAAACTACTTAAAAACATTATTTACATGTATAGATCAGGGAGTAATATGCCTAGAAGTTTTCAGCATTGCAGCAGTAGTCATGAAGTTATCAGATGAGCAGGAGAGCCGTGCCCTCTCTCTGTGTATGATTGTCTAGCGATGGCCTCGTGGAGGATGACGTAGTGTGTGTCACTGTCTGCGTGGGTGTGCTGGCACTTTGCAGGTTAACCCATGACATCAGTCTGAATGAATACGAGGACGACGACCTGTCAGAAGTGACCGAAATCACAGATGAGAACGGAATCACTCTCAGCCAGCTCGACCACGACCCTAAAGTAAGTCTGCACCCTCAAATAAACTTACTGTACAGATTTGAGTCTGTTTTCATAGCTGGAATTTTGGGGTAAACAAATATATTTTTATACGCTCTCAGAAAAAAAAATACAAAATTTGCCACTGGGGTGGTACCTTTTCAAACTTAATTTTTGTTTACCTTATTTAAGCCTAAAGGGTGCATTGATTTGTAAAGTTCATAAAAGCACCTAAATAGTAGTACTTTTTCAAAAGGTGCTGCCCCAGTGACAGATTCTGTAGCTTTTTTTCTAAGAGAGAATAATTTATTTAAGATATTTTAATTTAAATATATTTATCAGTTTATTTACTTGTATATTTTAGCAATATATTTATGTGATTTTCACTATTGATTTATTTATTGGCATATTTAGCTGAATATATATTGTGGTGCCAGGGTTTACTCTGATTTTGGGAGGTGTGCCAAAGCACCACCTGTACATGCCTA
Organism: Ptychobarbus kaznakovi; assembly: GCA_027422405.1. Lineage (NCBI taxonomy): Eukaryota > Metazoa > Chordata > Actinopteri > Cypriniformes > Cyprinidae > Ptychobarbus > Ptychobarbus kaznakovi. Next base: position 36,277,736 of record CM049796.1, read on the forward strand.
TACGGGTTAATTAACATCTGCTCGGAGCCTGTAGCTAATCTCCGGTGGGCTAAAATCCAGCAATGAACTTACAGCCCACTACATTAGACTAGTTCAGGAGTCAACCGTTACACTTATCATTAGATTTATTTCCAACTTTGAAAAATCATTTTATGTAGAAAACAAAAGATAAAGTTACAAACTAAAAAGAGCAGCTAGGACATTCTGTAAAACATCTCCTTTTGCTTTTCATGATCAAAACAAAGTCAAACAGGTTTAAAATTACATGAGTAAATGGCCAAAGTTAACTTTTGCATGATCTATCTCTTCCGTTTTTGACCTCCCTTAATTAAAATGTATTCACAGACTATGATTACCGTTAATTAAGTAATCACAGTTATCTTAATTCAAAAAGAGTAGCCATCAACAGGCGGTCCCCACCACAAAGTAAACCGTGTGTGTGTGTGTGGTTTATTTATCTCTCTACCCTAAAAGCAAACAGTCACTTATCTTTCCATGAGACACCGTCTGAAGCTGAGGGAGGAATCATCTGACGGTGCTGAGCCGGGCGAGCTGTTTACCCCACAGCAAAAATAGATTTCTAGGTCAAAGGCACATCATCAGTTTCCATGTATTGCAGTCCAAATATGTGTAGAGATTGAGTATATCATATGACTATGAGTGAATGAGGTCACAATAGAGGCTGTTGTGTTCAGCGCCAATTAGCAAAGCAGTTAATTAGCATTAGCATAAGACATGAACACAGAGGGTAGATGTCAAAGTCAATCACTTCTGTTTATGGATCTCATCGTCTAACCATTTAAACTTAAACAAATATCTCTCATAATTTCACAGCCTTTTTTGTGCAATTATTAGCATCCTATACATTTTCATGCTTAAAAAAACTGCATACAAACAGTAAGGCAGTTTAGCGTAACTGAATGTTAAATGCCAATCGCATTTGACTGTTTATCATGGATATCATCATCTGACCACTTAAACTTAAAAATACCTCATTTATGATTTCACAACCTCTTCTATGCAATAGTTAGTATCATAGCATAAACTGTTTATGCTTAGAAAAGCTGCATTTGAAGGCAATAAAGCAGTTTAGCATAATTGAACAAAAACAAAAATCCCTAGTTCATGATTTCACAACATTTTTATGTGACTATTAACATCATAATATAAGTGTTTACACTAAGAAAAGCGGTGTTTAATGACAAGAAAGCAGTTTAGTGTAATTGGCTTTGAGATAATTTATAACATGTTCAATAACATATGACAATTTGTCATGGATATCATCATCTGACTACTTAAACAAAAATCCATTTATGATTTCACTACCCTTTATATTAATTAGCACCACATAACAAGTGTTTATGCTAAGAAACAAAAAAGATATTGGAAGATAATGCAATGATTAGCATTACAAGAAAATGTGTCAAAAGAGAATGAGGTTCAGCGTAATTGGCTTTGACAGAATTCATAACATGATCAATAACACCTTAATGTTTAGTATGGATATTATTATCTAACCACTTAAACAAAAATCCTTCATTTTTGATTTCCCAGCCTTTTAATGGGGTAATTGACAGTGTTTATGGTAAGAAGAGCTGCATTTAAAGACTATAATGCAGTTTAGTGTAATTAAACATGTTATAATCTCTCTCCTCGTCATTTCTGGGTGTGTTTATTTTGTTCATGTCGCGTGACACGCCTCATTGTTCTCTGGGATTGAATTAGCTTTCCTTACAGCAGCCAGGAAGGGAGCCACAGGCTGATGTCATCACCGCGCTCTGATTGGCCGGCTGCGTCTGAATGCAGCTCCTTTGCTCTCGCCTCTAAAGCTCTGCTGCCTGCTCTTCCCAGGATCACATGACTCAGCCGACCAATGGCACGCCGAGGAGCGGCCGGAGGAGGGGGGTGGTGGAGCTGCAGACGGAGATGCTCCACTTGGACCTGATTGATGCAGAGGGAGGAATCTTAGAAGAAGAGGAGAACGAGAGGCGGCCGGTTGATGCCGTCGATGACAACCACAAGGAAGAGCAGGGCGCAGGGCCGCCTGTCACTCAGCCTCAGCTAAAGGATTTCATCCCTGCTGTCGCCATGGATACATACCGGCCCAAGAGACCCACCACCCTGAATCTTTTCCCCCAAGTGCCAAGGACTCAGGTGAGATGGACAGTTTTGGCAGCGGCCTACGGTCTTTAAGAGGCTTGTGATTACGTCCGAGGCAGATGAACGGGGATTAGAAATTGTTTTACAGTAAAAGTAATGATTTCCATACTGCACAAACAGGATCTCGAGCGGTAATGTCATCTCGAGCCGTTGCCCTGGAGGGATGGCGTGTATTTTTCAGTGTGTATGCAAATCTGTGGCATGTAGCGTTCGGGTTTCTTTGATACTCCCGGCCAGTGATGCTGATGACGTTTCCTGTTTGTGAGCTCCCGCTCGACCCACCTGCTATGAATCCCTGCTGTCCGCCCTCCGTGCGTAATGCAATCCGACAAGAAAGAGCGAGAGAAGATCGTTACTGTTGACCTGTGAGGGTCAAACAGCAGGGGGTGGCAATTTAATGGACCGATTTGAAAAAAAAAACACTGTTTTTTGGATGTCATATGTGGCGTTGTTTTTGAACGGGTTGTGATGGACATTTTTGGGCTAGCTACTGTAGATCATTTGTTGATCTATATATCATGTTAGAAGAGACCGGGGCATGTTGTCACAGTTTTTACTCCTTGAAGTATTTCTTGGCTACATTAGTTAAAATTTCCAACATTACTGTCCTGGAAAAAGACATTGTGTGACAACATAACTCCCCAATGGACAAGCAACATACTCTGACCAGACTCATTTATGAGTGTAGTTTTATCATGTTCAGAAATATGATGATACTGGAATTTTAGTTGTGACAACTAAGCCCTGATCTCTATTATGCATTTCTGAAGCACTAAAATGAAGTATTATATATGACAAACTGTTTTGAGCTCTTTAATTAACTACAGTTTGCCTCAATTTGGTTGCCCTTAATATTAAATGCCCAAATTTATTGTATTTTACAAAACACACTTTTAAATGTCAAGTAATGAAAATTACAGACATTATAAATGTTAAAATGTGTTATTAATTTATTATTACTGCGCATAATTGTACCTAGTGTTGTTACTGTTAAATCAAAGTAAAACCATTAAAACCGTTTGTGGTAATTGAAATGAAGCTAAAATAAAATAAATATTAGATTAAAAAACTGAAATGTTGCCTGAAATAAATTTATAGTAGTAATAGTGATAATATTACTTAACTAAACTGAAATATATATATATATATATATATATATATAAATAAATTAAGTTACATAAAATATTTAAAGACAAAAAAATAATAAAAATGACAAAAGCACATAACAAAATTACTAAAAGTAAAATGCATTAAATACTATATTATAAAAAGTATTAAATACTATAATAATATAGAAATATTATTAGAGTATTTAATATATAACTGTATATAACACTGATATATAATATAACACTGATACTTGAGTCTTCTCTCTCTGAATTTTGAAGTGCATTATGGGTAATGAGGTTGAAGAAACTAAATCAGGGTTCGTACAGAAATTGCCAAATGAAATTCCAGGACTTAAAGCACTATTTTTATGGTTTTCAAGGACTAAAATCAGAGATCTCACTTATCAAACAATACTGTTATTATCTTTCAAATTATAATTCATAAACTGGTAAAACAATGGTACAAATAAAGTGCAGCTCAAGCAAAGCATGCAATGACTATGGCCATTTTAACATTTAAAACGATTCTATGGCAAAGTACACTTTCCTTTTATTTTATGAATACATGATTGACCTGAAGAATAAAAGCTGTATCATACACTTGGACAAATATGAGCTATATCATGCTTGTAGATGCTAGGGGTGTGACAAACTTAGCTCATGAGATGAGACAAAATACAGACACTAGGTTCACTAGAATGAGTATGACTAGAATATTTTAATACTATTTTTAAGACATTTTAATTTCTCTGAAATTAAATGTTTTAACTAATCTAAGGCCACAACTAACAATTATTTTGGTAATCAAGAAATCTACTGATTATTTTGACAATCGAGTTATCTGATAATTTTTAGTAATAAAAATAAACCTAAGTCAAAAACAGCTTTAATATGACTATATTTATATATAAACTAACGATGAGGCAATCATAATTAGTTCAAATAAAGTATCAAAACCAAATAATTACATGGATTTATTGAAAAAAAAAACGTTTAAAATACATATTGTAATATGCCTACTATTATATATATGAATATAACCAACTTAAGTACATTATGTATTATAACAAATTCCTGCTGAGGGCGCCAATGTTTCATTTTCAAGCGTTATTAAATGACGTTTAAATCCATTTAACACAAGCGAACAGTCAGAGCGACTTTTATTTTGAAATCACGATGTACAAATCGCAGGTTTAGAAATATGTTGATGTAGTCTCCTGTGTTGGCATAGGTTTGTAAATGATTTACGTTACAAATCTACACAGATAACGCACACTGTTTTCCCAGATGAACGTTAAGCAACCCAAACTCCAGCATATGTAGAGGAAGAGTTTGTGGACTGAGCTGCTGCGATGGAGACGCGCGTGCTCAACGCTTGTAAATGACAACAGTGAAATACAAGAGCGCGTCAGACTTTATATGCGTTCACATGAAACCAAAACGAAAAGCATATGCAATAGAAGACTGAACAATATAATGCAAGCACTATCAAAGGTTTTACCACAAACTGAACTTTATACTGATATCGCGAGATCGCTTTTCACCTCAATGAGTAATATCGCGGGATCTCATGCGCTCCCACAAGCCGCGCGAAATGGTTATTAACATGCGTTCATTTTGCGTGAAAATTTTGTTTTTAATCGAAAACAAAAATGAAAACTAATTTCATATATACTACCTTATAAAATTGTAAGTAATTGTCAAGTACCCTTTCATAAATATGGCTGTTTTCAAGGGTTTCCCAGAACTTAAATTTCAAAAAGTAAAATCCAAGTACTTTAAGCACCTTGTATGAACCCTGCTAAATGATTTAAGAAATGGCCCAGCACTGATCTTCTGAAAAGACTTCCAACCCAGGCTGTACTGAACTGAAAATGACCTTTGCAATTTTCTCTATTATTGCAAAAGCATTTGGTTACGCTGCTTGCTGTTATTCTCTAATATTGCCCGAGTTTTTTTCAAAAAGACATTTGATCATAAAGATTCTAGAAATAATGATTTGATATGTTCCGTATTTTCAACTCCATTAAGTTTTCATGCACAAATGAATACTGTCATTTTTCCCTCACCTTCATGTCAATCCAAACTTCTGTCTTTCACGGAACACAAAAGGAGATATTTTGCTGAATGTTCCAGCTGCTCTATTACATATAGTAAAAGTGTCAAAAGCACTTTATTCCAGATCTTCTGAAGGCAAACAAAAACACAAATCTCATTCTTGATTTAAGATAGGTCAATAATACAGGTTTGGAATTATATGAGTGTGAGTAAATGAGGAAAGAATGTGCATCACTTTAACCTGCTGAGCTAAAAATGCACATTTAACACAATGCAGTTCTGCATTAATTGCATAACAATATTTACCATCTTATAGCATTAGTGCAGGCCAGTCCAGTGTCCTGAATTCCCAAATCACCAGATATATTGAAACCAATGGTCTTTATAATTAACACTTGCAAAAGCCCTACTTGTTTTATATCTAATTATTTTGCCAACTGGTTAATATGAGGTTGACAGTTGCTTGTGTAAAAAAATAGGCTTTGGTATGAATATTTGAGCACACTGAATCATATCAGGTCAGCAGATCGTTTTACGACCAGAGAAGATGGTGGATGACTGTAAATGTGCTTCCCTGTCTTTAATCTCATAATCTTGGCTTGTCGAATCTCTCCACGTCTGCAGCACTCGCACAGCCACGGGGCTCAAAGGGCATTTGAGGAATTAGCAAAGAGCTTTTCTACAGAAAGTGAACAAAGATATTGGGTAACACAAGTAAAACCGTGAGAAGTCTGCTCTAAAAATATCTACATTGTGACGGAAATATTTCAGCTAGCAAGCTAGAGGCCTGTGTGTTGGCTGAAACCCTCATAATCAATGTGAAGCACTGTTAACAACCTATTTCTATTACTTCAGTAATCTGACATGTTATTGAGTGAAATAGGATATTCAACCATAAAAAATGTAAAGACCTGATTTTACGATGGAAATATCATTTTTAATTTCATGGCATACCTTGAATGGAATTGGAGGGGCTTTGTGATGTCATCCAAAAAAGAAGGTCATTTTTTATGCAGAGCGTTATATTCATTTTGTTGAAAGATTATAAATAACGTAAATAACGTACACCAAAGATTTGGGTACAGTAACACCAGGAATGTGCATTAAGAGACTAAATAGGGTCATTTTAAGTCACATTATTGACATCATAAAAGACATTGTTTTTTATTTTTAATAATTTATTTAAATTTGATTGACTTTTTTGGATGAGCATTAAAACATGCTGCCATTCTGACTTGGTTTAAAGACTTGATTAAATAAATTAACATTCTTTTTTTAATTTTGTTGACATTTTCTATTGAAACTGTATGTTTGGGCAGAAGTAGTGTTTGTTATTCTTACACTAGAAAGCATCTGATTGGACGAAACAATATTGATGACTCAACAGGATGAGTTATCAATATTTTACAACCAAGAATATGCATTTTAAATCTGCTAAAGGAACTTTCAGGAGGACATTAGAATAAAGTTAACGCTGTATATGATAGTAGCATATAGATAACTTTGTATATAATAGTAGCATATAGATAAAAGTATACGTAATTCTTTGAGAAACGTCTTTGTCAAATGTCACATTTTATTTCCTGCAGAGATAAAGATTACTTAGTTCTAGTCTGATACATAGACTGTAATAGACTGAGATAGGCTCTGATTAATAAACTAGATAGCAATGAACTGTGGGGATCGAGTTTCTCCCATCTGGTTTCTTTCCTCATACCGTTTTTAGTGTCACTAAAGAAGAGCATCATATGAGCCATCTGTCTTCCTACTCCGTCACGAACACTACTGTGCTCCCATCTACCCCCACACTTACGCACACACTGACACTCTCTCACGCATGCCAACTCCTGCATCATCGATGGGCGCGTTGCTATGGCAACACAGGAGTGTCAGTGTTAACGGTGCATTATAGCAGCGTGGTCAATTGGTGAGTCAGCATCAGGAAAGAGCAGTAAATCTATCGGTCAGATTGCTCTTCCTGTAACTCTCTCGTTTTATGGATTGTTGTCAAATACAGTTTCTGTTTCACTATAGAAAAGCACCTAAAATGTGGTGACAATGAGTAATGATGACAAAATCACATGATTTATCCAAGATAGAGGGATGCACACGTGTCAATTTTAGTGTTTTGTATTTTGAATCATATTTAGTTATGCCAAGGTATTTACATTTTTCTGTAAGAGTTAATCTCGCAACAATATTGGTCTGAGTCTCTTAGCATTTTGTAATATTAAAATCTATCCCTCTTTCTTTTTACTTCAATTGCAGGACACAATAAATAACAATTCCTTTGGTGAGAAAGAACGGAGGAAAGAAAAGAAAACCCATTCTTCATCACCACACATTAAGGGTGAGTAATGGCCACACACACCACACAAATTAACATGTCAGAATTACTGAGACTTGAGTTTTCAAAACAAATCATTTTCATAGTCACTTCTATGCTTTACAGGAAAAACCATGAATGAAAGAAATACAAGTTGTAGGTGTATTGTTGTTCATAATTGTAGTTGATTTTGTAGTATTCGGTTCCATGGAATGAAAATGTGTTTGTGTCGTAATTAACTTAATGGGATTTTCGTCAATCTACTTACCCCGAGAGTTCATCAGATTTCATTTGCGTCCGACTCTCCTAGTATGAAAAAGGCTTGGATACTGTAAAGCTAATGCGTTTCATTTTTGTTGAAATGCATTAAGGAGTTTAAATACTATGGCTTTGTCCCAATTTGGATGGGTTCACTATATACTAAAATTATATGCTTTCCTGATGGGAAATTTGCATTTGGCATATGTAAGCATTACACCTACCTAAACGCTGTATGAAATGAAAATTCATCTATTTTACAAACCCATGTTTTTGATCTTATTGTGAACAATTCATGCATATTTGACTTCTCTTTTTTTTTCTCATATTGCCTTGCAATTCTTAATCAAAATGTCATAACTGGATGTTTTTCTGGTGACAAACTTCTCCAATTAAGATCTGCCACCATCCAACCAATGGATTGAAATAAGTCCCCGCCCTACAATATTTTATTTTTCGATAATATGTTTCACTAGAATGTACATCACAATATGGATGAAAATACTGTCGTTACTTCCATTACAATACGATTTTAAAATTCATTACCATTTTAATTTTACGTTCACACATTTGGTGCTGAGAAAAGCTTTAATCTCATTTTATTTGCTGGTACCTTTCTTCGGTTGACAAAATGACAAACTTTCAACACCATACTTTATACCATATATCATATTCACCATCTATATTAGTTTATAAGTCATCAAGAGTCAAGACTGATTACTTCTTGTACAGAGTGAAACGTAGCTTTTTGCATGACTTAAACTATGGCATTGACTGACATTTTTACATAATCCTCTTCAGATGTTTTTCTCCATTAGGCTTATTGCCTAATGTATAATCTTCTGTGTGTGTGAAACAGGAGATCTGGTGGCCAAACCTGAGCAGGTTAGCCTGACCGATGGGGACAAAGTTCAGACCAGGGCAGACACCAAACCACGGGGCCCTGCCTCCTCCACGAACAAAGCCTCCGCCTTTCACACCAAGAAGAAGGACAAGTTGTCCAAGTCTTTGAACAACCCCAATGTGGTGGCGCCCCTCACGCAGACAGTCATGAGGGAAAAATCCATGGAAGTGACCCTGATAGAGGGTGTCCTTGACATCCCGACCATTTGCAAAGAAAAAGCTCCGTATCACACAGTCAACGGCTATTGGGAACAAGTGGAGAATGAAAGTACATGTGACCAGTTGGTCGACAAAAACAAGGACTATCACATTTCGGAAGGAAATGCAACAGAGGAGATCCATCTCACGCCAGTCAACGGTGAACAAGAGCGACCGTTTCTGTCCCAGAGCAGCGACAGCAACCGCATGTCCACTAGTTCGGACACGGAGCTTCCTCCCCTTCACTACTACCCATCGGCGGGTTGTCCGAACCCCTCTATTAGCGAGGAGGATGAGGTGTACCCACCCACGCCCCCATGCCGGACTGTCAGCCTCAGTGACGCAGGGGACGCAAGTAAGTGGGCTGAAACCCGCAAGCCTAAAGTGGCGAAGGAGGACACAGGGAACTTAAAGGCAGTGGCGGTCAGCACAGATGCTTCGGGACTGACGTATGACTCGGTTAAGTACACTTTGGTGGTGGATGAGCATGCTAAGCTCGAGCTAGGGAGTATCAAGGACTGCTACAAAGGTTACGAAAGTGACAGTGACAATACCGTCTATGAGTCTGCCATCGACGAGGATGAGGAGGATCAGGAAGTGGATGAAGAGGAGGAAGAGTCGGGAGCGAGGGGCATGAGGAGAGACACTTCCTGTTTGTCAGCGGACTCCACCACAGACACCACCTCAGACATGCCCCGTTCCCGCAAGTTCATGAATGTCTTTGTGAATGGACGGTCACGTTTCTTTGGTGAGTAATAAGAGCTGATTTTGAATTTGGAAAATAATAATTAATTTAGAATTTAAGTGTAAAAAATGTACATAGGGGTTGTTGCAAATGTGCACAGATCTTAATTATTTAAGTACTCTAAAATCCATTTAGCCATTTCTTGAGGCTGCTGGGATATTTCAGCTACTTTTGACCATGAAACGCTTCCATTGTCCACAATGCCTAGATTAGGAGTTTAATTTTTTTGGCTTCCGATATGTTACAATAAACTTACAGAAAATGATCTAAAATCAATTTGAAGTGGCAGTTGTGCAGCAAAAAAGGCCATGTGCTCCCAGTAGATGACGGCTTTATCTCATAATCTGTCCTATAAAGGGGTTGAACATGAAATATAATTCAGAAAAAAATAAATTACTTATACATTAAAAAAATTTGCAACATCCATTAACCTCATAAATTCAGTGGATCCACCAAATGAAGACAAAGGGCGGTGTGAAAAAGGTTCAGAAGGAATGGCAAATGGCCAAATGTTGAACTTTGTGGCACCCTTCAGTAATACATCTGCCAAGACTTTGCAAGAACCACAGATTTTCCTCATTAATGGGTTTGCTAATATCAGAACCACCTTTCACCAGCCAGGATCAAGATGATGAAATTCAGCCAGCAGTTCCTACTCAAATTTGTCTCTATCCTTTGTTGTTCTTGAGACAATGAACATTTGTTCTTCCACTCAGGTGCTGAGTTTGGATTCTTCTCCTGTGTTATTAATGGAGAGGAAAGAGAACAGAGCCACAGAGCAGTGTTCAGGTAAGATTCGATCAAATCCTTGATGTACTATTTAACAAAAAAAAAAAAAATACTAGAAAGTAACTAAGTGATCTTAAGCCTTAAGAGATAATGCCACAAATTTTCCGTCCTTTTTAAAACTAAGTACATTTTTGGGACCATTATTATTATTATTTATTTTTCTGCTTTTTTGACATAATTTTTTGACAGTTACGCAAACAAAACATACTGCATTTTTACTGTATTTCTTTATCTTTATTATTATTTTTTATGTCCGAAATTCTCATGAAAATAATGTCACAATGCAACTAAAATAACTGTCCTAAAAAGTCTACTTTTTATTTTGTTGTGAAATTCACCTAAATACAAACTACATTGAAACCAGATGACAGCCCTAAAAAATAAAAACATAACATGAGTACTAAGACATATCTTACTATGCAAATATATAGTTTGTTCAGAGAGACACTTTACTCATGAGTGGGACCCTAAACCCCTTTTTTGGAGATTTCTGAGCATTCTTAATTTTGGCTTGTTTAAAGGTTTATTCCTCGCCATGATGATGAGTTGGAGATTGAGGCGGATGACCCCTTATTGGTTGAGGTGCAGGCCGAGGATCTCTGGTGCGAGGCCTACAACATGCGCACTGGATCCAGAGGCATCTTTCCCTGCATTTTATGCCTGTCAAGGTGACAAAGGATGAACTTGTTAAAGGTACATCTGGCTTTGCTATAGTATTTTAAGTATTTGAGCTTTTGTTTCTTGTGCATTGAGGAATAATGGCCTTCGCTGCATGCTGTGATTTATTCAGAGGTCAAAAGTGACTGGATGGACAAATTCTGGGTAAAATTCCTTGGTTCTGTTCAAGTGCCGTATCACAAAGGGAACGATGTGCTTTGTGCCGCCATGCACAAGGTATACTAATCCATTTTTGCATTGGATTTCTGCCTTGGATTTCCATGCATTTACATAATAACTACAATGACATGATGTTGTTCATATGCAATCTGATTATGTCAACAGATAGCATCAAACAGACGAACAACAATGCAGTTCAGCCCCCCTTCACCTTGCATTCTGGAAATCAACACAAGAGGAGTGAAAATCATTGTTCAAGATGACTGTCGGACTTCTGGAAGGGTTTGTATACTGCATTCTTCTTAAAAAAAATAAGCACAAGGGTCATTCCTTTCATCTATTTTGGAGGTTATCCCCTGGACGCAAAATGTGTACACTCTTCTGTATAAGCCTCGACACAGGAATACGTCTTCTTCATCAATTTACGCTCTGATTTGAACGCAAACAGCTCAGCCTTGTGGCCCAGCTGACACAGAGTGTACGCGTTTTGCGTCCAGGGATTAATCTCTAAAATGGCGCTACGCTGAAGCAGAGGAGACGTTACAGTGCCTAATTGTTGAATAAAGTCATTTTTTTGTTTTGTTTCCGTACAAAAAGTATTCTTGTCGCTTCATAACGTTACGATTGAACCACTGATGGCAGGTGGAGTATCCTGGCAATGCTTTTCATACTTTTCTGGACCTTGACTTTGTAATTTACTGGCAGTCAATGGGACAGTCACAAGTCTCCCGGTTTTCATCCAAAATATCTTAAAGGGGTCATATAATGCTACATGCACTTTTACAAGTTGTTTGAACTGAAATGTGTGTTGGCAGTGTGTGTACACAACCACCCTATAATGATAAAAATCCACCCAGTGTTTTATTTTTAGTCTACTAAAATCTTTATCCCTTTCTCAAATTGAGCCGTCTGTCCATGTGGCGTCACACAGACGGAGGCCCCTCCCACGATTGTTGATTGACAGTAGCGTTTCAGCACAGACTGCACTGGTGTCTGACCTCAGACCCGCCCTGAGTGAGCGGTCATCAGTTGTTTTACCGCCGGAGCAGATGTAGACAAGAATGACTCCTAAGCGATTGAGGTGTTTTGTTGTTGGATGTAATAATGAACATAGTAGTAGTGATTTACTCCCGTCATCTGAGCCGCTGTAGAGGATTGCGTTTGGTTTTGAAGGGAATGCGCCCTCGATCTACCTAAATGCATCTATGTTTGCGTGAATCATTCGTGATCCAGCTTCATCTACGGAAGAAGTGAGTACAAGGTTTTTTAAATGAATCTTTGCAAACCGCCTTTCCTAATAATGTGCTAATTAGCAAGTTTCACAATGAATGCGGCTAAAGTAAACAGTCCCTCAGTGAGCGCTCAGAAGAGAGGGGCGGGGTCAGCAGAGCTCTTTCTCATTTAAAGGAGAAGGAAACAATACGGCTGTTTTTGAAAAGCTAAAAAAAGTGTTTTTTACACTACCAATGAAAAATATTTGCCAAGCGATGTTACAGACTTTTCATTAAAACCCTAAAGAATAATATCAACTTGTGGAAAATGGGCATTATATGACCCCTTTAAATTGTGTTCTGAAGACGAACAAAGCTTTTACGGGTTCGGAACAACCTGGGGGTAAGTGATAAATGACATTTTAATTTTGAGGTGGAGTATCCCTTTAAAACCGAATGGTAATCTTTAGCCATAATGTGGAGGGATCTCGCCCCCTAAGCTCCTGTGAGTGAATTAGTGGGTGCGCTCAGTTATCTAAATCACACATACTAAGACGACCTTGCACCTCACTGACATCATGTGGCTGCAGCTTACACTAATGTGTTTCAATGCCTTCTACTGATTAGACCACTCAGTCTTTCTTTCCATATTTTACAGGGTGAGAAGTGCTTTCACTTTTTTCAGTTGAAAAACATCTCCTTCTGCGGGTGCCATCCGAAGAACAAGAAGTGAGTTTGAACTGAAAATCATGGTTTCTCTCAAAACGCTATAATTAGGTCCTTTCTGTCAATTTCGACTAGTTCTGAAGTGAAAATAAGTGAATTAGGGGTTAAATAAATGTATAAAATACTTGAAATAAATGAATACATTTATAATAATTGTTTTATACACTAACTAATGTTGAAAACAGTTGTGCTCCCTAATATTTTAGTAGACATGTTCTCAGGGATCTTTGATGAATAGAAAGTTTAAAAGAACAGCGTTTATTTGAAATAGAAATCTTTACTGGCACGTTTGATCATTTTAATGTATCCTTGCTGAATAACAGAATTAATTTATTTACAAAAAAAATTAAATGGTAGGACTAATATAAAATTCTTAATTTGGGACAGAGAGTTTGTGGTCACTTATATAAAGCTGTAAATACAATAACCCAATTTTTACCCGCCTACAACGCCCCCTGCAGGGGAAAAGAGAACATGCAAAAACAACAATACAGCCACATTCTTGACATTAAATAAATATTCCATAATTTGTTTTTCAGGTATTTTGGAGTAATAACGAAACATCCAGCACACCAGAGATTTGCCTGTCATGTGTTCTTCGCAGAGGATACAACCACAAAACTGGCTGAATCTATAGGGTGAGTTCTCTAGTCATTTAAAGGTCCCACAAACACAGCTTTCTTTTTTTGAACATATCCTACTCATTTAACATACTGCTTTTTGCATATTGCTGTATTTAGAAATGCATTACTAAACATGATTTTTTTGCTAGTTAGCTGCAGGGGCATATCATCTTCAATTTAGTGAGCCATTTGATTAGACAATAAATAAATAAATACAAATTTAATTGGACAAAAAAGCAATTACTTATTAATATTATGGTCCATTTTCCCAGAAAGAGAGATTTTTTTACATCATCTTTTGTCAAAAGTCAGCTTTTAGTTGTATGCTAACATACAGATAATCTCAGGGCTAAATAGATATGAACTAAGGACCACAAAATGAAATTTTTGCTAATTTTATTTTAAAAAAGTGAAAAAAAGAAAACAGAGTGCAACCGTGCGTTTCCACTTTTCAATTTTCCCATAGTGAAATGAACTAAACCAGCCGGTTACAAGGTGAATCACATGGTTACAAACTTTGATTGGAAGCCAAGAAATATTAAAAAAAATTGGACCAAAAACAAAGGTGCAAGAAAATGTGACTTTAGTGAGGGGAATGAACTACAATCCCATGAAGCATTACGAGTGACAATCAAATTAAAAACAATAGAGAAATAAAAAATATTCGATTTAAAAATTTTGACTTTATATGAAGATAAGTAGTTTGAGAGCACAGGAAGACTATGTACTACTTTTGGTGCAATTTGTCGCTAATCTGATTGGTGGAGATTCTCTGAAGGATCATGGGTATTGTAGTTTTCACCAGGAATTCTGCTGTTAAACATGATTAAGAAACAAGTTAAAATTATGCAGGCTGATGGCTTTAACAAAAGCATATACCAGCGATTAACAACAACCATAACTTAAAGTAAATCTCTCTTTAATGGTTTATAAGTTATTGTTAAAAATCAACTCCCCAGATGAGAAAATGAATGGAATTTTTACTTTCAAAACCTGGTTCTGTTCCTGTGTCAATTTTTGAAAGCACAAATAAAAGCACAACTCATTCTACATCTAAAACTCACATCTATACCTTCCCAAAATGTTATTAAAATATGACTTTAGTGCATATAATATAGATATGTAAAAAAAATACTTTTGTTTTTACAGGAAAGCTTTTCAGCAGTTATACAAAGAACATATGGAATATTCCTGTCCGACAGAAGACATCTTCCTCGAATGACCTTCAGTCTATTCGTACTTCTCCACTATCACTTACTATATGAGGTGTCGCATGATGGTTTTGAGCCTCTTTGTAACTTGTCATGTTGATGATATAATGTTGATGTCTATTTTAGACAAATGTTAAAATCGAAAACAGATATCAGCTACAGCGCAACTACTTTCACATCGTATAACTCGAGTATTACTGACTGGTGTAAAGCCTTACGAAGTTTATTAACAAAAAAAAATGTTTGATGTGACGTGAAAATCATTTGTGCGCAGTTTGGTTTTGATTTCATTCGAAGCACAATGTTTGATGCATTAATGATGGATGAAACAACATAAGACAGAAAGAGATCTTAAAACAACTGTATGTAAGGTTTTTTTACCTTGAAATATCAGTTTCAAAATCTTCCAGAGGCGATGGTTTCTGTTTCCCGCGCTCCTCCACAAACACCTGGGAGTGTGTATGTTTGGTAAGCGGGTACGAAATACCGCGAAAAGGGCGGATTGCTTTATGGCAGCAACAAATGCTTGTGTACAGCTCTTGACTGTAATTACGACAACGAATTTCACTCTTTTAACTGTAGGGGGCTTCAAAGTCACAAAAATACACATACAGTTGCTTTAAAGCTAGACTGGATCCAAAATCAAAGTGTATCTGAAACCAAAGCTTTACTGGACCACGTCCTTCTTCACTCAGAATGGTAGTGGACCATGTAATTGAATTCAGCCCAGTCTGTCCATCTAGTGTCCCACTATGCTAACCCCAGGTTAAAAAACACTTTCCAACGTTTCTCACATCGTTTTGAAAGGGTGGTTAGCACCGCTTTGAACCTAAGGTTATGAAACCGTGACCCAGAGCATTGCTGTGCCACTATTTCAAGTGTTGTATGTTAAATAGAGTAATTTCTGCTGTATATCTTCAGTCAGTCGCGCACTACTCAGTCTCACAAATACAATATGGCATCCATGCTCCGTCTGTGAAAGCTTTTACTTTTTGGTTCTCGTATTGAATGTTTGTGTGTGCTTATATTCCCATATGTTGCTCTGTTAAACAGAGCGTAGTCTGGGCTTATTCGCATTCTGCTTCAATCTCAGCATCCCTGACGTATGTAGCTGTGAAAACCAAATAATTATATTTCTTTTTACATATTATATAATATATCTTATTTATAATTATATTAAAATGGAAAGATCTTACAATATATTATTCTGGCACTTGAAAATATATACGGAGAGGATGCAACACTATGGTGCTGAGGAATATGGCTGTCTGGTAATGAAAAATGTGTTCTTTCTCCACCACCAACCCCCAGATACAATAAGAAAAGTTTTAAAGCCAAGGCCTAAAATAGACCCATCTTCACCAGTCCTTTCAAAATGGCTCATCCTCACAGCATGCGCTTATCTTGTATGCAATATTCACTAAACAAGCAAAGTTTTTATTGAATAGATCAACAGGCCAAATGGTTTTCTGTAGAACAGTTTGAAGATGTTTTGCTTGGTATGGCCATTTTGAAAGTTGGTATTCAGTTAATAGGACCATTTGTGTCTGCAAAAAATACCTGCGAACCGATCCTGCAAAATCACAAGTTGTGCCTATTTTATTTATCACTGTACATTTTTGTTTTTTTGAATGGTCATAAGTCTTCTGTGGAACCCATAAAGTTAAATCCAATTTGTAAATGGACTGTCCTGGTGTGTATTTATTTGTGTGTGTGTGTGTGTGTGTGTGTGTGTGTGTGTGTGTGTGTGTGTGTATACACAAACAAAAGATTTTTACATACACTATTGTTCAAAAGTTTGGGGTCAGTAAGATTAGTCTTTGAAAGCCTCTTAAACTCACCAAGGCTGACATTATTTTATAAAAATACAGTAAAACCAGTAATATCGTGAAATATTATTACAATTTAAAATAATCTGTCAATTATTTTAATCATAATCAAATACATCTATTTTAATATGTTTTAAAATGTAATTTATTCCTGTGTTGCAAAACTGAATTAGCATAATTACACCAGTCTTCATTGTCACATGATCCTTCAGAAATCATTTTAATATGATGATTTGGTGCTTATAAAATCATCAGTGTTACAAATGTTAAAAGAACGCCATTTATTGTAAATATATATATTTGTAACAACGTAAAAGTCAAAAAGTCTTCACTTCTGATCATTTTAATGCATTCTTCCTGAATAAAATTTAATGTAAATTATTAGTTTTTAATATTACTGATCTTACTGATTTTTGTTTATTTAAACTAAATTGTATATTTATATATGTGTTGTGTTATATATACAAATTATATTATTTGGGTTAAGTCCATCACAGATCAATTTATTTTATGCAACAGTTCCAGTCCCAGTTCTAATAAGAAGTTAACATAAAATAATTGTAATTTCAGACAATATGGCTGTCCAATTTATTTATTTATCTTTGCTTCAGCAATGGTAGTTGGGTTAAAGTTACTTTTAAAAGTAATGCATTTCAATATTGCGTTACTCCCTAAAAAAAGTAACTAATTACGTTACTGAATTACTTTTTTTGGAAAGTTGGAAAGTTACATTACTTTTGCGTTATTTTCGCGTTACTGAATTACTTGATTGTTTGTTTTTATAAAAAGTTATATTTATAGCAAATGTAAAAGCCCTTTCACACCAAAAAGTGTAATGAATAAACCTCAGGCTGAAGGAAGAGTAAATCATGTCTGTACAGTAGAACGCAGGAAAAGAAGGTTACTTCAGCAATAAAAAACAACAACGAAGCACAATTGTTAGTTTATCTAAAGTATTTTTGCTTATTAGTATGGTTGAACTGGATCATCAAAGGTCAGCAGCAAACACATTGGTTAATAATAAATTAGATACAATTGAACATAATTAATTATTGCAGGTTTGCTTCATATTCTGAGTTTGCATTTCACTGTTTTAATTATTTTTGATGAATACTGAATCAGTTTTTTTTGCGAGTGGGATGAATTAGTGGGATACACATTCACATTTACACATTCACATTTAGTCTAGAACTACAGTAAGATCATGTTCACACAGCACACTTCACACAGCGCACAATCAGTCAGTAACAGGCGTTACTTTTTTGAAAAAGTAACTCAGTATTTTCTTGTTACTTTTTTAAAAAGTAATGCGTTAAACTTTAAGTTACTTGAAAAACGTAATATTATTACATAACTCGCGTTACTTGTAATGCGTTACCCCCAACACTGGGTTACAGAGCTAGAAAGTAGTGAACACCGACACGCATCAGCACTATTGAAACGTCACTTTTCGAATCAAATTAGTTAACCGATACTAACAGTAAACGCTAACAACTAAAAAAATCATAAACATGCTAACAAGCAGGTCTGTGCATGTTAATTCTCAGAAGAGTCAGTCTCCTCTGTAGAACCGTCGCTCTCCATTTCGATCCTCTTGCGTTGGTGCAGGGACTTGCGCGGTGAGGCCTTCTTAGACGTTTCCTTCTGTCCCAAAGCGCTGCTGCTGCTATTGTTGGATGTCGGACTGATGGCGACTTGAGCAATGCTGGAAGAATCACAGACATATAGCGTCAAATGCTTGTACATTAGCTTTTAAAAAAAGTGTTAAATATAAAAAGATTGTTAGCAAGCTCTCAGTCTTCAACAGACAGTTAGTAGTGCTCCGATCAGGATTTTTGAGGCCGATCACCGATCACAGAAAGCAGTATCTGCCGATCCGGTCAACGATGCCGATCTTTTTAAAGCCTTCTTTTTATAGTTATTTATATTGATGAGCCAATCAAGATTTTTAGACATTTATTCAGGGCCTAAATTTCGTTTTTGAGAATGAATTCCCCTCTTGTGAGAAATTAAATTAAATTGAGGGGTGGAGGATGGCATTTTTTAGACATTTTTCAAAAATATATATTTATCTCACCTAAATGTTTGATCATGCACTGGATTTTTGTTTTGACAATCATTCAATTGTTGCACATTAGCTTACACACAACACAAGCCTGATTTCATGAGCTGTATGTGAGATTGGCCTTTTACACCAGGTTCACACATACTCCGTCTGCAGTGCGTATGCAGTCCATGTGCGGTACACGTAAGCTGTGCAGAAGCAGTATGGACTGCACTGTAAAAAAAACAACTTTCGAAAAGTTCTACTAACCAATGTAAAAAAAAGTAGCCTGAACTAACAATTTTTAAGAATTTCTAAGTGACAAAATATTTGAACTACTTTTCTTACATTATCACAAACATTCTAAATTAAAACTTACCACTGACAGAAAGTCAGCTCTACTGCCTTTTCTTTGCCATTTAAATCTTTTACAAGCAATCCTGCGGTTCATAAAGAACAACGCGCTGTCGCTTTAATTCTGCTGTACTGCTACAGACACACTGCTCCTGGAACGCACTGCCAGTGATGTGCCTAATTCTGACCCCTGCCAGATTATTATCACCCTAGTATTGGTAGGTTTAGGGTTGGGTGTGGGGGAGGGGTTAGGATTAGGCAATCATATAGCGATTTCAACGAGAGGGGTAATAATTTGGCAGGGGGTCGAAAATGGACACAACACTGGACCACAACCGTGTGCAGTATGAACGCTCTTTCGTTAACATGGGTGTGGAAAAAATACGCACCGCATACGCAATGCAAACTGTGTGTGTGTGTGTGTGTGTGTGTGAACCTGCATCGACATTATGAGTGTGCATGAGCGCAGTCTCGCAGAACCTGATTTTACCAAGTGCGACATGCTCCTGGATCAACATCTTTGTTGACCTTGGAACAACATTGTTGTTATTAACCAATCAGATTTGAAGAACAAGTGTATAATTTTTGTGTAGTTTAGGCTTACAATCAGTGTTTGTTGCTTGTACATCAGTGTCATTCATCTATCATTTCCTCTGATTTTAGGGATTACTCATGGGTAAGGTTAGGTTTAGGTGTAGATTATCAGCCGATTGTAATCAGTAACCGATCAATCAGAGCACCCTAGTTTATAGTTAACCAGCAAGTGACTGGAATATACTCTTTGAAGCAAGTCCGTCTCTCTCACAGTCTCTCCAGCTCCTGGTCCATCTCTGGATCAATCAGCAGGTCCGATTTATTGGGAAGAGCACCTGATAAATAAACGACACAAGATAAAGCATTCAGTTTAGATTTTTAATTATGAAAAGTTATAAGGATTCAGAAATACATTTAAGCATCATCT
This sequence comes from Ptychobarbus kaznakovi, assembly GCA_027422405.1. Classification (NCBI taxonomy): domain Eukaryota; kingdom Metazoa; phylum Chordata; class Actinopteri; order Cypriniformes; family Cyprinidae; genus Ptychobarbus; species Ptychobarbus kaznakovi. The sequence goes on from CM049796.1 coordinate 36,298,078, forward strand.
AATGCTCACCGATGTCTTGGTTTACTCCCTCATGTTTGGCCAAGGCCATCAGGAAGCCATAGAAGGACACTCGCTGACTGCTCTCTAAGATCTCCTTCATGGCAACAGTGGAAGGAAACCTGGGAAATTAAATCACTATCATATTCTAGTAGTAAGGAGGATGGCTATAGTGGGTGCCATTACATTTAGTGATAAACAAGTTACTACATAAGCATACTATTATAGTTGTATTTAAATAAAGATGCTATAATTCAAATTTAATTTAAATATTATTATACATTTTAATATAAATGGAATATAATTAAAAAACAATAGTCAGAAGCATGTAAAAACATTTTTAAAACTTTAACAAAAATAAAAATATAAACATAAAAGCTCATTTAAAATATGAATAAATAATATAATAGTACAATATATAAATTATGAATGAATGATGGGTGTTAAAAATGTCTTAAGTTTAGTCTTACTTGTGTTTAAACCTCTCACAAAGTCCCTCTATACATTCACAAAAGATGGAGGAGTCTACGCCTTCTTGAGCATCTGGCTCGTCGTTGGCTGTGCTGGATAACTGCTCCACTGAGGTGGAGGTCGGGACTATGACGGTGTTTGGGCTCTTCCCCGACAGCAGGTCTTGGTAAATCACAGACACACTCTCCACAAACTCTGTGAAAGTGAATGAGCATGAATCATTCCGATGAAAGACGGAGTCTTGAGTAACCATAGAAACGCTTTCACGTGGTAGTGATGATGTCACTGGTCTTTTGTTACAACCGCAGTTAAACTCTCAAGGTCAGACCTTTAAATATCACCAGTGCTTTTGTGATTGGGTGCTTGAATAACATCTGAATCTACCTTTTTTAACATCAATATATATATATTATATATATGGGTGTTTGGCTTAGTGTCATGTTAGAATCATTTTTATACTCATACCTTTTGTTGTTTTAATATTTTGAAATGTTTTTAGCTTTAGTTTTTGTTTTTCATTTAAATGTTTAGTTTTGAAATGTTGTTGTATGCATTTGTCATTTTATTTAATTTCTCCATTTTCTTAAATGTGTTATATATAGTATTTATAGAGTTTTAACTTACAGTTTTAGTTACTTTTTCTTATTTGTAAGTCGCTTTGGATAAAAGCGTCTGCTAAATGACTAAAAGTAAAGTAACTAAAGATTTTACTTTTCATTTTATTTGACTGTATAAGGAAAACTGTTTATTTCAAGGGGTTACATGTTTTTTTTCAATATTTAATTTAATCTGAATTCACTTAAATTGTCTTTTTTGCAATAAAGTAGGCTATGTGACTCAAAACTTTAAGAACCTCAATTCTACAACTCATTTTGTGCATACAATTGTACAATTTCTCAGTTTAAACATTTGTTATGTTATCTATGTTCTATTGTGAATACAATATTGGCTCATGTGATTTAAAATAATTTTAGTTTTCATTTTAAACAAATAAAAAAAATGTCCCAACATTTCCAGAACTCAGGTTGAAATTAGAAAAATACAGCTTATTATTACAGTTATAATCGCAGCTTCATATTGTTCTATATATTATATTATAGTTAGTGCTGTCAAACGATTAATCGTGATTAATCGCATCCAAAATAAGTTTTTGTTTACATAATATGAGTGTATACTGTATATATTTATTATTTATATATAAATACAAACATATATATTTAAGACAAATATGTTATATTTATATATTAAATATATTTATATATAATATCAAATATAAGAATATAAATATATATATACATGTAAATATTTTCTAAATATATACTGTATGTGTGTGTATTTATATATACATAATAAATAAACACATACATATAATATGTAAACACATTTTTTTTATTTTGGATGCGATTAATCACGATTAATCGTTTGACAGCACTAATTATATTAAATTATAAATTGTATTACCTTCATAATAGAACTGGATTTGGAATGAATAAATAAAATCTGAGAATGACATTAGACAATCTGTGGCATCATCTATCAGGACAATCCTACAACAGAAAAATAAATACATTTGTTAAATATCAATATGAAAGGAGGGAAAGGTCAAGCAAACATCAAAAAACAAATATGGATCTACCTGGCTGCATTTTGTATCATCTCAGAAGGAAAGTCAGGACACAACAGCTGTAAAAGGGAACTGTATTCTGACATTGCCAACAGATCTGCAAGAAGAAACAGCCGTATTTATTCACTGTAAAGCACACTAATGCAAGCAACTAAAGTAAAGAGTTACGGCTTGACTTAAAAAATGATAAAGGGGACATCTGCCTCTGCTTACCCCCATTTTTGCCAATCTGTCTGAAGCATTTCCAGAAGATATGGATGAAAGACTCTCTGTTATGAGGAGTCGCCTTGATGTAACTGAATTCCCTGAAGAGCACATGATTCCCATTCTTCACACTGGTAAAACTGGTAAATTTTGGGACTGCATGGTAAATCTGTATGATATTATATTACTAATATGTTAATAAAATATTATTATAAATTAATAAATAACAATAAATATCAAATGTATTGATTGTGTGTGCAAATGTATAAATATTATTTGTATTCCTTTATTTCCCCGGGGTGTCCATATTTGACTATAGTCTCTTTTTCAAATGGTCCCTGGCCAAGAAAGGCAACACTTAAAAATGCAACACTTAAAAATCATCTAAAAAAAAATCATACCACATATTACAATACAATAACATAGCAGCACCACAAAACACCTAACAAGGGCAAAAATTAAATACAATAACAAACAAAATATATCATAATAACCAAGACATCATAACCAAAAATACAACAAGCAATAACAATACAAAATAACCTATATAACGTTTCTTCTATAATAATAAATAACTATAATATTTTATTTATATAAAGTATACTTATTTATTAATAAATAAACAAAAATGATTTAGCTGTATAAGTGCTAAATAATAACAACTTACTATTCTGCAAAATATCGGACCACACCGAACTGAGTGTATTCCTCTTTATGTCCAAGTAGCTGTGTGACTGCATCGTTGAGATAGAAGAGGACATTCGTTTCAGCTGGAAAGGAAAAAGAAAAGGCAGTGACATGACAGTAGTGTGTTAAAATGATCAAAACATCTGTCAATCATTCTGCACGCAGTTCTCTTGGAACCGATTACAGTTTGTCCATCTACGAACCATCAAAACAACCAGCAACGCAATAACAACCGTAACATACATAGATACTCATCAACAGTGAGGTTGAATCGATCCGTGTTCATTTTCATGGTGTTTTATGGTTTTAAATGATTAGTCTTAGCTGGGATGCAGGTGCGGTGCATGACTCTGCTGGTAACCCACGCAGAGTCTCTAGAGCTGCTTTAGCGGCCAGTGTGCCCACTCTGCAGTGCGCCAGACACCGCATCCGTACGGGTTCTTAGGGCTCAGAGCTACAATTACTGGTAAAACGGAATATAAGAAATAAACTATATTCTCTTATTTAAAAAAATATAGGATCACTGGAAGTCGATATTTGCGCTTTGCCGCTTTTTATTTACCGAACCTCAGTATCTTTGCCCAAATTGAGCCAGGGATATAAACCAACCAATAGACGACGCAGTTGAGCAGCACGTGACATAACACGGAAGTGAGCGCTGGGTGGAGTCTCGCCCTCTTTTTCAAAAAATGCTTGGTGTGTTTCGTCAGTTTTTGTTGATGCAGCCGCGGCTATGGAAACCCGCGCATGCGCAGCGCAGCTGTTTTACTGCGCCCATATGGTTGTCCATTTAAATACTAATCCACGAGGATCTGTAATTAAGTATTTTTGTGCTGCCACAGTGCGTGTACATATAATTTCCACAAGCACGCTAAAAGGGTATTTAGTTATTTAGAAAGCAACATTTTATTTATTTAATATACGTCTATTTAAATAAACTATATTCTCTTATTTAAAAAAATATAGGATCACTGGAAGTCGATATTTGCGCTTTGTCCCGAAACATTTTTTTTTTATTTACGAAAGAACCTCAATATCTTTGCCAAAATTGATCCAGGGATATAAACCAACCAATAGACGACGCAGTTGAGCAGCACGTGACATAACACGGAAGTGAGCGCTGGGTGGAGTCTCGCCCTCTTTTTCAAAAAATGCTTGGCTGTGTTTCGTCAGTTTTTTTGTTGATGCAGCCGCGGCTATGGAAACCCGCGCATGCGCAGCGCAGCTGTTTTACTGCGCCCATATGGCTGGCCATTTAAATACTAATCCACGAGGATCTGTAATTAAGTATTTTTGTGTTGCCACAGTGCGTGTACATATAATTTCCACAAGCACGCTAAAAGGGTATTTAGTTCTTTAGAAAGCTACATTTAATCTATTATGTAAATGTAATATTATAAAAATTACATATGCTACAATGCAAATTAAAACATCCTTGACAAGTTATGTAAAGTTATTATGTACATTTATTTTATGTATACATATTACATATACATCTATCTTATATTACACACACTTTTATATACATATATATCATAATATATTACTAATATATAATATATAAATACATTTTATTATTAATATATATATATATATATACACACCAGAGATGTTCACGAGTCTTTAACTTGGAGTCCGAGTCAAGTCTGAATTAAATACAAATGCGACTCGAGTGCCCATCTCAGTCTGAACACACACACACGCACACGCACACGCACACACACACACACACACACAGTGTATATATATGTGTCTTGAAATTGTTTTGCTTATAGACAATGTTCCATAGTTGGTTCCAACACCACCAAAAGTGTATTCTTTACTGAAAACTTCATTAGACAATATAAGATTAAACACTAACATTCTGTAATTACATGCTCACTTTATTGATGCACAAATATATTCAAACACTACATATCCAATAAAAACATATTTAACAGCATAAAAATGAACTGTAGTGCCTATATAAGAAACGAAGTGGTGAGGTTTGAGTGAAAGCTAGGCGTCTCCTCCTCTGTCTCCCCGCCCTCGGAGGCGTTTCAAAACCTGGAGAGTAATGACCAAATATTGGTCCCAGCTGATGAAGATCGCACTGTCTTCCCTCACTAAAAGCAGGTAACTAAAATTGAGACATGTATTTATGATCGGAGATTATTACACTAAAGCTGTTTAAGCGTTTTGTGCCTCCTTATAGGTTGCTGCGTGTTATTTGAGGGCCTCAGTTTTAGTGACGGACTGAATAATATCAAGCCGCTTTTATATCTGACAAACAATAGTGTGAGTCGGGTTTTTCATTTCATCGTCACATATCAGGTTGGATGAGACAGCAAGGTTTAATTTTGATATTTAAAGCGTTGTGTTTGTTGGGGAAAGCTGTGAAAAGGGCGATATTTGTTTGAATCTCGTGATGGTTTAAGCTGTTGCAGGACTAATAGACAGTCAGCCAGGGCCGCGTATGTGCTAACTGCTAACCGGGATATTTAAATTGAGCCATATTTACGCTTCGAAGCTAAACAAACAGTACACGGAAATGGTTTTAGAAGGCTGTAAGGAGTAGATTTGCTATGTCCTAATTAAAGTAGGACCATATTTAAACGCGTTATCCTGCAAAAAGCGACGGCCCGAGTGACGGCAGCAGCGGGTCACTAACGGCTCTGCTGCACCACGATAGTGTTCACATGTGATGCGCTGCTAACCGCTGTAGCGTTTTTAAAACCCTCAAACTACTTCATTTATCTTTATTTATGCTGCGAAGTCATTTAAACGGATGCTATTGCGTGTAATTGTCTTTTGTTTGCTTATTATGTTTGTTTTGGGCGGGCTGAATTGGCAGCAGTTTCTGCATGCATCATTCTTCTACACGTATCTTGTGCATATTGTGTTTTCCTCACTTGGACTGGGCTTTTGTGTTTAAGGATTTACTTTAAGGCTCGGATCGATTTGTAATATGAAACTGGTCTCTTCTGGGAACATGCATTAGTGGATGTAGCTCCGCTTTGGCTGCAGATCTGGATGATGTGTGCATTTGCTGTGAAGTGAATCAAGAATTTCTTCTGTCTGACTGGAGGTTGTTGTTGTTGAAATGCATGTGGACGATGATCTTGCAAAGTTATTGTGACAAGCTGGCCAAGTTTCTCATGCCATCTTAATTACATTTGTTCTTAATGCTTTAGATGTCTGTTGCATGCATCAGATGAGCTCAAACATGTCTAAATAACATTTAACTCTAAAATTCTGCATTTATGTGGTCTTAAACTGTAACTTTTACATATTTACGGCAGAACGTGGTAATGAAGTGTACAAATTAGTGTGATTTGCAATAGACTTTTTGTTGTTGTTCTGCTTTGTATGCTGTGCAAGCAATCAAAGCTTCCCCTTTTGTTTAGTTGAATAGGTAAGACAGACAGAAAACAGCCATGGGGGATGACAGTGAATGGATGAAGTTACCCATCGACCAGAAATGTGAACACAAGGTGAGTGATCCCGGCTACTTTTATATTTTGACCCATCCAAAATTCCCTGATGGTGTAAGCGCTTTTGTGGTTGTAGAACTAAACTGTCAGCGGTTCACTCACCCTAATTGTTGTCTTCAAAGATGAATGCATGCAAAGCACTGAATTAAACTCAAGTAATGTCTTTATTGAAATATAATGCCTATGTTGTCAGCAATTTCATTTACAAGTGAATAACCGCTTTGCCATATGATTCTCACAAAGTCATGTTAAGTCATTTTGCATCACTTGCACCCAAAAACTCATTTTGAGGTTTTTAAAGGTCCCATATTGTACACCTTTCTGGAGTTTTATTTTAGGTGTTGATTTCTTTTAGAATATATATCTGCGGTATAAGTACCAAAAACCATCTCAATATATTGTTACAGCTCTTTTCTCAGGAGCTCTGCTGAAAATAGATAGATTTGTCCGGTCTAATTAACATTCATGAGCCTCTCTTCTGATTGGCCTGTTGTTTTCTGAGTGATGCACGGCTAGGCCAACCACGGGTAACTAGGGTCATGTAGGGCCTATGTCACAGCGCTAGCTGCAATACAAAGGAGGCGGCCATTCAAACCAGTGGCAGATTCGGCAACATAAGGAGCTTAAAAATAATCTTGTGATGTTGGGTGCCAAATCGAATATACAGCCTCAAATTAGTATTTATGTAACCTGCTGCCACTGCCAGACAAAAAAAACGATGACAGCTGTGGTTAAACATGATAAAACGAGTGGACTGGACAAACCGATCGCAGAAACACTGATCGCTCTTTGTAGCGCTATATCAAAGTATTGTATTTAGTTTTTATATTCACTATGTAATTGTACAGTGTTTGTGCATAGCTGTTTTCAGTGAACCTTTTCAAATGTTTCCATGCTTTGAATGGGAGCTGGGGGTTTGATGGATGGTGACTGAAGGCGTGACTGAGTAGTTGTTCTGATTTTACTGAAGTACAAGGGCTCAAAAATCACAGCTACTTTATTTAGGCTGTGTGAGCTTTACTGTGGATTGATTTAGTTTTGAAACTTACATTTAGACAGCCCCTAGACCTCTGAAAGCCCATGAAATTTTATGACAATGTGGGACCTTTAATAAAAAGAAAGTATCAGTTTTAATTGTTTCTGCTCCAAACCACTGCAAATCCTGGACACTGTAAAATCATTTTTAGATCTTTATTTGATAGAATTAGGTTTAAAATGTATTAATATAACACGCACTGTTCGTAATGAATAGTAGTGCTTCTGTTTGAATCATCTGGTTCAATCTGACAGATTTTTTAATTGCTTGGTGTCACCACATTAAATAAGTTTTGCTCGAGTTTCTTGATAAAAATTGAGTTTAGTAGCTGGTAGCCCGGTATTTGTTTTATCAACTTGAGTTTTTGCATATACCGCACATTACCACTCAGGATGATAAAGCATTTCATACATAGTGACCTTGAGTTCATGTGTCCTGTATTATGAATAATGGTGGTTAAACATATGTCAGGCCCTGAAGAATGTGGGTCAGTTACATGAACTTACAAGCTCATTTATTTGGTTGTTCGTTGTCATGATTGATCTTACGGTTTCCTTTAGGTTTGGAAAGCGAGATTAAATGGATACGAGGAAGCATTGAAGCTCTTCCAGAAGATAGAAGATGAAAAGAACCCAGAATGGGGCAAATACCTTGGACTTATCAAGAAATTTGTAACCGATTCAAATGCCATAGCACAACTCAAAGGACTGGAGGCAGCACTTGCTTTTATCGAGAATGCACACGTGGCTGGCAAGTAAGTAGTCCCATTTTGTCCCAAAATGCCAAGAAGCACCATAGAAGTAGTTTACGCAACAGAAGTCTTTGAAAATAGTGATAGTCGCTAAGCTTCAAGCGAGTTTCACGAACCACTGATTTTGTCCTTGGAGCATTAATGGCAGCGTTTGCTTTTCTCTCGATCCCTGAGCAGCTCTTTGTTTGTGTGACTTGTTTTATATGGGATAGCATTTTGTAAGAGCTTTTTGTTTACAACTGAGTTTTGGAACAAAGCAGAAATGTGATACCCGGTGAAAGTCTATTTCTGGATTGAGTGAGAGTCATCAAGCAAAGTAGCTGTCTTGTTTATAGGAACTTAGTAGCTTTAACCCATTCAGAAAACATGGAAATGTACCTCATTTCCTAATTTTTCCATAAGGAACACTGATTCCTTAAATTTAGACATGCATCACAGAAAAAAGGCCTACATTTCTGCTGCTCTGGGCACTGCTTTCCATTGAGTTGATGTCTTTGTGACTGTCTAAATATAGCCGAATAGAATCCGGTCAGTCATTGTTAATGGTACAATAAACTCTTTTGCAGATTATTGATTGTTTTAATTGAGCTTGGATAAAGGAACGATGTAGTAACTTATGTTTGTGTTTTAATGTGATGTACTGAGTTTGCTTTAGGTATACAATCTCAGATAAATCCTGAAAACAAGAATGTTTTCTATTGAAGTAAAATGAGATTATTTTTAGTTTTCTGTGACACCGGTTGTCTTCACGTTGGTGCATTAAACAGGGAACATTCTTGGTGCTGTGTAGAATAATTTTCTTGAGAATGTTGATTTGTGGAGCCTAGTATCTAATGTCTTAATAGGATCTAATGGAGATTCTTGTCTTGCAGGACAACAGGGGAAGTGGTTTCTGGAGTGGTCAGCAAAGTCTTCAACCAGCCCAAAGCACGAGCCAAGGAGCTGGGAACTGATATATGCCTCGTGTACATAGAGATCGAGAAAGCAGAGGTGGTCCAGGATGAGTTGATCAAAGGAGTGGATAACAAGAACCCCAAAATTGTTGTCGCTTGCATTGAGACGCTAAGGAAAGCACTTTGGTGAGTAGGCAACTTTTAAGCGTTAACCATAAGGAAATGCGGTAGTCAAATAGTCACTTACTTGCTGGCACTTATTCAGCATAAAATACTTGTACATTTCTTTCAGTGAATTTGGATCCAAGATCATAACTCTCAAGCCTGTTGTGAAAGTGTTGCCAAAATTGTTTGAGTCTCGAGAAAAGGCAGTTCGAGATGAGGCCAAATTGCTGGCGGTGGAGATCTATAGATGGATCCGTGATGCGCTGCGAGCTCCCCTCCAGAATATCAACTCTGTACAGGTGAGACTGCTTTTCTCCATTTAAGTTTTCAAATACATAATGTGTTCATATAAAAATGTGCATTGAGATATTAGTGTAGATTGGATCTTTTGAGTTAAGAGGCATTCATCTCTCCATGTTAATGGGTGTAAATAGCTTTTAATATTACTTACTTGATCCTTATATTTCAGTTGAAAGAGTTAGAGGAAGAATGGGTGAAACTGCCAACTGCAGCTCCTAAGCAGACCAGGTTCTTGCGCTCTCAACAGGACCTTAAGGCCAAGTTTGAACAACAGCAGGCTACAGGAGGAGATGAGGCGGACGGTGAGAATACAGCTTCTGCACCAGTGCAAAAAGCAGTCAGTGGTTCAAGACCGTAGTGAAAATTCAGCAGTACATTTGAACTCTATCATGAAGATAGAGTAGATCTTTTTTTTTTTTCCAAAATCCTGTTTTTGTAACTTTTATTTTTACTGTGACTAAATGAGGCTTATTTTATAAAATGTGTCCATTTGCATTTAAAAGGAGAGATCATATTTGATTCTTTAAATTTTTTAAGAATTTAACTTTAAATTTCAATTTCTGACTTTAGGAGACGATGGTGATGAGGTTGAAGCTGCTCCGGTGGATCCTTATGAGCTTTTGGAAGCTGTCGAGATCCTTTCTAAACTTCCTAAAGACTTCTATGAGAAAATTGTAAGTCAGAACAACATAGCCCTGATCTGTTTAAATCAGGGGTGCCCAATAGGTCGATCTGGCAATGCTGGTAGATCGCGCTTTAGGTCAGTGGTTCTCAACCGGGCGGCGCGAGATAACCTAAAATATAGTCTATTCACTAATTTTATGACTAATATGTTAAATATAATAATATATATATATAAATAACTGCACCACCTCTCTACGTATTCTGTGATGTTTTGGTTTCGGAGCAGCTCAAGCCGTTTCTCATCGCACTGTGTGAAATACAGACTGAACAGAGGCTTATGATACTCAAACTACAGCTCTCGGCTGGATAAAAGAAGCCAGTGTCATGCTAGTAGCCTAAAGTTTTGATGGATGACTATTGACTAATACTATTAGGGCTGTGCAATCGCATGCGCATCTCGTCAGTAAAGCCAGCTCCGTGATTGGCGGTAAATCTCAATCACCTGTTTTTCAAATAGCACTTAATACCAGCCGTAGTTCACTGACAAGCTAGGCAATATCGCGTTCAATATCGCAGATGAATCGCATTCGATTATGAATGTGATATCACGTAGCTTGTCAGTGACCTACGGCTCTGTGTATTAAGTGCCGCTCCATTTGAAAACGGGTGATTGAGATTTACCGCCAATCACGGAGCCGGCTTTACTGACGAGATGCGCATGAGAATAGCATGCGATTAATTGCACAGCCATAATGAGGATTGTAATCAAGGTAAAGATGATTACAGGATCGTACTTTAGGTGCGTGTTGTGTCCGTTATTTGATGCACAAACGAACCATGTGCGCTCTCGGCTCACATCACTGACATCATATTTTTGCTTGAATAGGCTACAGCTCAGTATATTCACGTAGTTGAATACAGCGAGTGTTTATGGATGCTTGCGTGTTTAGGAAAAGTTTGTGAGGATCAGTGATGTTTATGTACAAATGGGCATTAGGTGCTCAACTGCTTGTTCTGACAGGAACTATTCACTGTGGCGTCGAGCTGCCTTCAGATCGCTGAGTTCAGAATGGTTTCATTTTCATTTGTATTTTGGTGTGATTCTGAATGGACCTATATAGTAGTTTATAAGCAATAGTAGTTGAAAAGTAATAACAAATACAAAGGTTTTAGTGCATAGAAAAGCTTGGGCTTGCTGTAGGCTATTGATTTAGAGAGGAGGGGGTCTTGGAGTAAAAAAGGTTGAGAATCACTGCTTTAGGTAAATGCAGGCACAGTTCTACAGGAGTACTAAGAATTGAACATTATTATTATTATTTTTTAATTAAAAAATTAAAGTAATTCAATGTAAAGATACATCCCAACATTTTTTTTTTATTTTTTATTGGTAGATATCGGTGAGTTTCTCATTTGAAAAGTAGATCCCCACACAAAGTGTGGGCACCCCTGGTTTAAATCATATTGGGTTTTATTCCTGCATCATTTTACTTTCTCATTACAGGAAGCAAAAAAATGGCAGGAGAGGAAGGAAGCATTGGAGGCAGTGGATGTTTTGACTAAGAACCCAAAACTAGAGAACGGAGACTATGGGGACCTGGTTCGAGCTCTAAAAAAGGTAACAGTCCTAGTGGGATTCTGGGTAATGGGATATCCTGTATGAGCAAGGCCATTAGAAAATGCTCCCATTTGTTGTTCTAGGTTATTGGGAAAGATGCCAATGTGATGCTAGTGGCCATGGCAGCCAAATGCTTGGCTTGTCTGGCAACAGGATTGAGGAAGAAGTTTGGGACATATGCAGGTCAAGTAAGTGCTCACAATGATGCAAAATGAACTCCACGGAAAAGTAAATAGACAGCAGTTTAAAATGTTTTCTTTTGAAGGTGGTGCCAACCATCTTGGAGAAGTTCAAGGAGAAGAAACCTCAGGTGGTTCAGGCCTTGCAGGAGGCCATTGATGCAGTCTTCCTTACAGTGAGTATTCAAAATACATGGTGTCAATTAACAAATGATTTGAAATTTGATCAGTTATTAATAACCTGGAAAATGGCAATTGAATTGCAGACAACCTTCCAAAACATCAGTGAGGATGTTCTGGGAGTGATGGACAACAAGAACCCGTCCATCAAGCAACAGGCTTCACTGTTCCTCGCCAGAAGCTTTCGTCACTGTACCTTGAGCACATTGCCAAAAAGCGTTCTGAAGCCCTTCTGTGCAGCGTTCCTCAAGGTACAGGTTCCTCACCAGTCAACGCACTGAAACACTTTCTGAAACATGTCTATAGGTCTTGAAATTGGTTGTTCCAATAAGTTGTCCCTCTTCTCTCTGTACAGCAAGTGAATGATTCTGCTCCGGAGGTTAGAGATGCTGCTTTTGAGGCTTTGGGGACGGCCATGAAGGTAGTAGGGGAGAAAGCAGTTAACCCATTCCTGGCTGATATTGACAAACTCAAGTTGGACAAGGTAAAAATGTTTAGCTTTGCATCACAACATTTACGCTGCAGCTTTTTGAGGCAAATTAATATAATAACTGAAAAAAAAATAGTTTTTAGTCTTAAAAAAAATACTAAAGTAATTTGAAATACTTAAAGTGAATTTAGGCACGCTATATACAGTAGGATTTGACAGTGTTTTTCAAAGATTATGTGACTTGTGTACAAATTTAGCAAATGGGCATGCATATCCAATATTGTTTAATACATTTATTGAATCTCTTGAACTGAGAGATTCATTACTTTATAAATATTGTGTTATTGTTGGGACCACAATGGAAATAAGCCCTAGGGCTTTGTTATCCTGACTTTGTTTTATTGTATGGGGTATTGTATTTTTATTCAACAAAAGGGTCAAATAAAGTCAATCATGGGTAACTTTGTAACATGAGGTGTTAGGTTTTAGATTATTAATCTCTATTTTAAATGGTCTTTTTTGTTTAAATTATTAAATTGTTGGTCTCCTTCATACTGACAATCTATTGTAGCAGCAGAATAATTCAGTGTTTTTAATGTCAATACAACCTGCAATACTGAAAGGTCAATAAAACAATCAGCCTTTTTTTTGGGAACCTTGTAAAATTGCATAAAACCATCCAGTTGAAGTTGAACGACCCACACCTTTAGACTAACTGCGAGTTTTCCATGCAAATGTGTATCAGGCAGTAGGTGGAACTAATGCAAAAGTTCATTACTCTTCCTTGTTTCATGCATTAATAGATAAAAGAATGTGCTGATAAAGTGGAACTTGGAAAGAAAGGAGGAGGTGGAGGAGAGAAGAAAGAGAAACCTGCTGCAAAAGCACCTCCACCTGTTGAAGCATCTGCCAAACCATCCGGGCCGCCTAAGAAAGCCGCTCCTGCAAAGGTATCAGCAGTTCTTTTTTTGTTAAATCGTTTCTTTTTAAGCCAGGCAAATTAATTTGTGTCATTCTTTATGAACAGGCTGCAGGACCTCCCAAGAAGGGCAAACCTGCCTCTGCCCCAAGTGCGAAGTCCAAGAAAGCTTCCGACACAAAGGAGATTGTTGAAACGGAGTTATCTGTATGTCTGCAATTTTACATTGATGCATTTAATATTGTATCGAACTTGACCAACTGTTGACTACTGTCATGTAATTGTTATTTATGTGTTAATTAGCCTGAAGTTTGTGAGGAGAAGGCTGCCGCTGTGCTCCCAGAATCCTGTATGCAGCTGCTGGACAGCGGTAACTGGAAGGAGAGACTTGCTAGCATGGAAGAGTTTCAGAGGGTGACTGGATTTTTGTGTCAAATTTTTGTGCTGTTTCAGCTTCTTTGTAATGCTTCGGGTTTAGGAACATGCTCTTAACTTGGATGTGTTCTGCTTAGGCTGTGGAGCAGATGGACAAATCTGAAATGCCGTGCCAGCCTTTAGTCAAGATGCTGGCTAAGAAACCTGGATGGAAAGAGACCAACTTTCAGGTAGTCCTCTTAACCATGTCAGGGCTGTTCCTAATTCTCAGTGTTTGGCATTCGATCTGGTGCTAGTTTCAAATATCTTTCCATCTCCAGGTCATGCAAATGAAGCTACACATTGTGGGTTTAATCGCACAAAAGGGATCTTTCTCAAAGACATCGGCATTGGTGGTTCTGGATGGTCTGGTTGATAAGATTGGAGATGTGAAGTGTGGAAGTAACGCTAAAGAGGCTCTCACTGCGATCGGGGAGGCGTGTTCTCTGCCGTGGACTGCTGAGCAGGTTGGTATTTGTAGTGTGGGACTGTTTCTTCATTTTTAAAGGCAGGGTAGGTGATTTGGTTTTGCTGGATGAAAGTCTCTTTACATCCTGATAGCAATCACTAAATTAAGGGGTCATAATTTATTTATGTATTTATATAGCTTCTGTGGAAGGCATAGGACCATAAAATTTGTCTAATAAAAATATTTGTTCTGGACCCTCAAACAACAAAAAAACCTACGTAATCAAACAGATGGTGAACACTTAACTGCAGTGATTATATTTCATTAACTAACTGCATGAATTTTACTGTACATCTCTGCCATATGGACATTCACTTGACATAGTCACCACTGATATGGTCAAAGATATCACTCTTGCGCATATTTACATAGAAAAGCTATTTAAAAAGCAGCATAGCCTTTTAAACCGCTCATACTAATCACCAGGTGCGGACTGGCCATTAGGAGCACCGGGACGTGGCCTGGCGGCTGATTTGGCCCACTGCCCTCTGTTTTTTTATTATTTATTTTATTTATTGTTTTGCCTTCCCAATGTGCCAAAGTGATCATTTCCGATTGTGGCATTCCCTAATAAATCACAAATCGGTTAGTCTTGACTAGCAGCGCCACGCTTCACGTCTGTTCCTCCTTCAAACGGTTTTGAATAGAGTCGATGTACGGGACTCAAAGAAGGAGAGGAAACCGCCAAATAAACAGTGAAATGTAAAGGTGAACACAGTTCTGTTAATATCAATAGACCTGCTGGTAAAGAAGTGACCGGTAGGAGAAAAAAGTGAGTGACTGAGAAATTGGAGAAAATGAAGAAGAGGAAAAGGGAAGTGAAGGTGCAGTTCAAAAGAGAACCTTTAATTATTTTCCACAGCCCCGACTAAAGACTTAGACCTTTTTATGTGATGGTCATAAAAATAGGCTAATAGGGTTGTCCATGTTTCAGAATTTGTTGTGGGTGTATGGGATGGCCTGAATGAGTTTGAAATTTCCCGGCCTGAAATTTTGTCCCAGTCCGCCCCTGGTAAATCACATCATCGCCATAAAAACGATATGATTGAACAATACCTTTTCAAAAATCGTTCTGACAAACATGATCTCTTAATAGTAATTTACCACTAAAAACTGTAACGTTGTGTGTGAAAGGCGCTAAACTCTTCCTCTGCATTTGCTGTGAGTTTGGGTTACTTAACGGTCATCTGGGAAAATAGTGTGAATTCTCACTAGATTTGTAACGTAAATCATTAATAAACCTATGCCAGCACAGGACAATACATCAACCTATTTATATGCGATTTGTTGTACATCGCGATTTCAAAATAAACATTTAAATCCTTGCTCTGAGTTTTCATGTGAAATTAAATGGATTTAAATGTCGTTGAATCACGCTGTAAAGTGAAACACCAGGCCTTTGGCGCCCTCTGCTGGTAGGCTTTTTGTTATAATAATGGTTTAAGTTGATATTAAAGACATATTGGTGTGTGGTTCAATAAAACCATGTTATTACTTGGTTTTGATCTGTATTTTGTCTCATCTCGTGAGCTAAGTACATTGTCACACCCCTAGTGTCGATAAGCGGTGATATAGCTCATAATTTTCCAAGTGTACGATATAGCTTTTATTCTTCAGTTCAATCATAAGGAATAAGGAAAGTGATAACTTTGCCATAGATTCCTTTCAAATGTTAAAGTTGCCACAGTCATTGCATTCTTTGCAAGTGCTGCACTTTATTTGTACCAATTTTTTTTTTTTTTTTTTTTTTGGAATTTGAAAGATAATCCACCCGGGGGTGTTCACCCCCGCATCCAAACGCCCACCCGGGGAAAAAGTTCAGGCTCAGGTTTTTTTTTTTAACCCCTGTGTAATATTTTGTGCTTTGTACTGTAATGTTTTCTCAGTGGTGAATGAGACTTATGGTGCTTTTCCACTGCATGGCACGGTATGGTTCACTTTTGGGGGGTTTTCCACTGGGTACAGTACCTGGTACTTTTTTAGTACCACCTTGGCCGAGTTTCCAAGCGAGGTTCCAACATAGAGCCGCTAGATTTAAATCAGCGCAGCCAGGGAAGGATCGGACGCAACTTTTGTTTGAACTAACGCACCTTTTTGTATCAACCAAAAAATGGCTGTTTCGTTGTCTGTTGAGGAAGTACAGACGTTCCTCTCGTTGATAGCCAAGGAGCAGATCCAGCAAGAGCGTTTGATGGGGCGACACGGAATGAAAAAGCCTTGTGTATATACTTTTTGCACTTTGTATATTTTGTAGAGTATGTTTTCTGTTTATATTTTTACCTTTTGTATCTGTGTTTTACTTCAATTAAAAATCAATCTCCTGATCGAATAAGTGTACCTCCAGACTATATTAAATATGTATTATTGTATGAGCATGTAATGAACCTCTTAAAAAAGACAAATGATTAATGCCACGATGATACAAACCAACACATAAATAAAAAAAAAAACAGGGATACATTGTACATTTTTGAAATATTCAAAAGTTTATTGATAATTCACAGAACATTCTACATGAATAGATAACTATTCAAGTAACGCAGCACACCTGCACGAACATCTCTGCTCTCCTCATCTAACGTTACAGCCCGTGGCACTGTCACCAGTCTCTGCTGCTGGGGGTAAATCCCAAGCATTCTCATAGGCCTCTCCAATGCTGTTAAAAACATCCACATGCCCAGAATGAAGAACACCATTCCGTCGATATGCTCCTTTGTTGTGTGTTTGTGGTGCGTTTACGATGATGTCACGGCAGTAGAGGCGGTGCAACTATAACGACACTTGAATAATTCCGCCCACTCTAAAGCGATACTAAATTGCAGTGGAAACGCGAACAGGTCTGCTGTGCAGTAACGAGCCGTGACGAGCCGAGTTGTACCACGCAGGGTAAAAGCGCCATTAATGTAATCTGACAGCGTTGCATTCAGTCCTCCACCAACGCCATCTCTCGTGTCGCTGGTTAGTCCAAAGTAGAGGGCTGCATTGGATTTGGCTAAACGCAACTCTCTCGGGAGCGGGCGGTTTTACCTTTGCTGCGGGCAGGAGTGGGCAGTCAGAAAATTTTGCGGGAGACCCGTGGGGAACGGTGGGATTTGGCATGTAATAGAAATGTCGTCAACACACAAAATTAAGAAGAAAATTAAAGCGGCTGTTTACTTGACAAAAGCAAGTCAAGTTAGACATCTGGAAACAATTATCAATCTTCACTGAAAAAAATGGGAAAGCGTTAAACTTAGTAAGTTGCCATAAATGTGCAAAAGTTTTTGTTTACAACGAAATCTGGCACCTCTGCCCCGAGGCGACATACCTAATTTACAAGTTCTATATGTTTATTTATTTAATAAGTTAAAGTTCTTTCATATTGTGCTTTGGCTTATTTACTTAAACTTACCGGAAAAACTGTTTGTTTAGCTAATCGTTTGATGTGTATCATGCAGTACGTTTAAAAACTGAGGTTGCTGCTATTGTGGCTTTGTTTTAACGGTTTGTTTTATAACGCTAATTAAAAAAATACCCAATGTTTTGGTTTAGCATTACTTCATCTTATTTAAACGCAATCATGTTTAAAGCCCTTAACTTGAACGAATATTTAGTCTTGAGTATTTGTGTACATTTTTCACAATCTCTGGGAGAAAGTCCATGGGAGCGGGCGGGAGTAGACACAAACATTGCAGGATCGGGCGGGACTGGAACACGCAGGTTGCGGTAGCGGGCGGTCCTGGTCAGAAATTCAGCGGGTGAAGGTTTAAGAAAATGGTCCCACGCAGGTCCCAATGCTCTTAAGACTGCGCATGTGCATTGGCGGGTCTAGCCTCGGGTTTCTATGGGAGACGAAGCTTCTAACGGCCACTGTTGTGACGCAATGACTTTACCAATCAGCGATTGGCTCTTTCATTTAGAACGCGGGACTATTACGCCATATGCCATACTATTCCGTTGCAGTTTCTCCCATTGATAAGTACAGGTGTAAACCGTCTTTGTATTTCTATAGACTTTGGTTAGTCTCTGCTCTGCCGGAGCGCGTCCATGTATTTTGGAGGAGGTGTGGATTTGCAGAGGGTTATGCAGGAAGGGTGGGCTATCGTTAGCCTTTCCGAAATCGCCTACCCTACCTTTAAACTAGCAGGAAATTAATAGTTTCCATTTTGTTCTTTTAAAAAGTTATTTGGGAGATTTATTTTATATTAACAGCAGTAATAATAATAGACGGACGTTTAATAAGTATACAATATTAAACATCTAAAATAGTTGTGAAAAGTGTAGTACATAATGCTTATTGTTCTAAATGTAGAATTATAATTAGTAATTGAAGTATAAAAACTTGACGTAGAAAATACTGTTGTATCATTATCATGTTAAATAATTTGAATTGGTACTAATAGTGGTTTATTTGATTATATTAAATGTCGTTATGTCATAATAACATTTGTGTTATGATTTAAATAATTGCCCTTGTTTCTTAATTCGCAGGTTGTCTCGATGGCTTTCACTCAGAAAAACCCTAAAAACCAAGCAGAGACGCTGAATTGGTTGGCCAATGCCATGAAGGAGTTTGGATTTGCAGGGTGAGCAGTGTATACCTGCACTTTCTATTCTTTTTTTCCTCATGCAGTTAATCTTTTCCTCATTTATGTTTTTGAATCTGATCCTCCCCTTAATCCAGAATAAATGTCAAGGCGTTCATCAACAATGTTAAAACTGCTCTGGGTGCCACAAATCCTGTGAGTAGTTTTTCTGAGTCATGGTTTCAATATGTAACCAAACATCTGTTGTGTATTTCAATTGGATAGGCATGTTTAATGGTCCCTTTATGTGCAACATTTACTAGTGATGGTGATTAATAAACATTATTTGCCTGGAATTTTATGACTATCTTGATCTCTATTTGGTCAAACTGCACTGCAAATCCTGATATAATTGTGTGTAATGAAGTTGTGGTCATGTTAACTTCAGGCTGTGAGGACATCAGCAATCGCTTTGTTGGGAGTCATGTATCTGTACATGGGTGCTCCTCTTCGCATGTTCTTTGAAGATGAAAAACCAGCCCTCCTTTTGCAAATTGATGCTGAGTTTGAAAAGGTAAATATGCCCTTTTGAAAAACCATATTTGAAAGTGGCCGTTATAAAGTTTCCTTGACCGTCAGTGGGTTTTAGCGTGTATTAAAACCTGTTTTATGTACATAATCATTTGAACCACACCTGCTTATTCATTGTTTTAATTTGGTGTTGCTAGTCCCTCCCTACCTATGTCTACAGAATAGGGGTGTGTGTGTTTGTGTATATTTTTACAGTTTCATTTGTCTGTAATGTTTTTTCCAT
The DNA here is from genome assembly GCA_027422405.1 of Ptychobarbus kaznakovi. NCBI lineage: Eukaryota > Metazoa > Chordata > Actinopteri > Cypriniformes > Cyprinidae > Ptychobarbus > Ptychobarbus kaznakovi. The sequence goes on from CM049796.1 coordinate 36,317,828, forward strand.
TAGTTAAACCTTGTTTATCTAAGCAGATTCTTTGCTAGGGCACAATCTTAATTTCACACTACTGGCGTATTTGAAACCAATTTCAAAAGGCAGTTGTTGACAGATTTTCTTTGATTTATTGATTGTAAGTTAAATAACCAAGTACATAAATAAAAAAGCTAGCAAATAAATTGGTAAATAAGAGAATAATAAAATAAAAGGAAAAGAAAAACAATAGTAAAACAAGTAAATAAAAGAGATGAAATAAAATATTTAGGGATTTTGTCGTTCAATTTAAGTTCACCTACATCATGCTGACTTAAATAGACCACTGGTGCTAATGTATTTCTTTCCCCGTTAAATCCGTTTTCACCGTCACTTTTTTTTTCTTTAATAGATGCAGGGTCAGTCTCCTCCTGCACCCATCCGTGGCAACAAAAAAGCAGGAGCAGAAGAGGAGGGAGATGCTGCTGCTGAAGAAGAGGTGGACGGTGGAGCCGGAGATATCATGGACTTGCTGCCCAGGACTGATATCAGGTCTGTGAGTTTTTTCAAATGATACATTCATCGAGCAGTTTTTGGATCCCAGTGCAAACAAACTGTTGAGATTAAGTGACTGATCCTCGTTCACAGTGATAAAATCACATCGGACATGGTGTCAAAGATCAGCGACAAGAACTGGAAGATAAGGAAGGAGGGGCTTGATGAAGTGGCAGCAGTCATTTCTGAGGCCAAATTCATCCAGGCCACCATCGGCGAGCTGCCGATGGCACTGAAGGGTCGTCTCAATGATTCCAACAAACTACTGGTAAATCAAATTACTTTAATGTCAGAAATAAAATATTTGAATCTAGTTTGGTGTTTGTGCTCCCCATTGCTGTCCAGGTATTATAGCTGTAGCATTCAATTAAAGGCATGGTTGTAATTGCATAAAATGTGTCTGTAGGTCCAGCAGACTCTCAATATTCTGCAACAGATAGCCACTGCCATGGGTCCATCTCTCAAGCAACAAGTCAAGAACCTGGGAATTCCAGTTATTACTGTTCTTGGAGACAGCAAGGTATGAAACACTGATTGGGAGTTGTTACACTTCTTGTGCTGCTGGTCTGGCTGATAGCTGTTCAAATAATCTACAGCTAGAGCAGTGAGTTGTTTCTAATTTGCTTGAAATTTGACTCTTCAGGCCAACGTCCGTGCTGCTGCCTTGTCAACGCTGAACGCATGGGTGGAGCAGACTGGAATGAAGGAGTGGCTTGAAGGAGATGACCTATCAGAAGAGCTCAAGAAGGAAAACCCCTTCCTCAGACAGGAAGTATGGCACTTGTAGTTTACCCTGTAATGATTGATATTTAAAACAAGTCGATACATTTTTTTTAAGAAAGTTAATAATAAAGGAATATGGAGCTCATGTATAAAAGACATGGCTAAAACACAAAACTTAAAAAATAACATTATTTGATCAGTGATCACAAACTGAAATGCTGTTAAATTCTGTAGATGCTGGGCTGGCTTGCTGAGAAGCTGCCCACACTGCGTACGGTGCCCACGGACCTCATGCTGTGCGTGCCTCCCCTGTACGCCTGCCTAGAGGACCGCAGCGGCGATGTGCGCAAGAAAGCTCAGGATGCGCTTCCCACCTTCATGATGCATCTGGGCTATGAGAAGATGACCAAGGCTACCGGAAAACTAAAGGCAAGTGGGAAAAGTGGTGAATTTTCAGCAGCTCCAGTTTTCAGTGTCACATGATCCATCAGGGATCATTCTAATATTCTGATTTGCTGCTTAGTTGTACTGCTTAATATTTTTGTGAAGTCAGTTAAATATGAATGTCAAAAGCATTTATTTGATGTCTTTTGTAACGCTATAAATGTCTTTACTGTCACTTTTTGATCACTTTAATGCATCCTAAATAAAAATATGATTTTATTCAATGTTATTTTAGATGGTTAATAAGACCAAATTGCATGGATCAACTTTTGACTATAGACTATAACGTCAGTTTCACTCTTGTCTTTCTGCAGCCGGCCTCAAAGGACCAGGTAGTCGGCATGCTGGAGAAGGCCAGGGCCGTGATGCCTGCCAAGCCTGCAGCTCCTTCCAAAGCTGCAGCTTCCAAAACTCCAGCCTCCAGCGCCCCTGCTGCCAAACCAGCCTCAGGTTCGTGCACTTTCCCTTTATCCTCCGCTAACATGACCACCACTTCCTGGCTGTTTTATTGAACAAGTGCATATTTGCATGTTTGATAATGCAAACATAAGCGCACCATAAGATCACCCTTTTTGTTCTGTCCCTTTTCTTGGGGTAATTATGAGTCTTTTAAAAATATAGTTTTATCTATTTAATTATTAGTTTTTGCAAAATGAAAATTAAAGATGCTGGACTCGACTTGAACATCTTAATTTTACAGCTCCAGCCAGGAACCAAAGTCCCAGTGAAGATTTCAGTGAACCAGAACACAAACCAGACACTAAGAAAGCTAAACCAGCAGGTCCTGCGGCTAAAAAGGTGTGGCACATTTCAGTGTTTCTGCTTTGCCTGTTTTGGGTAGGGAGTTGCTGCTCATGAAAGATTTAAAACCTTTTCCCAAGCTGTGATCTGAAACATCAGGTCTGTAATACACAAGAGACTGTTCATGGGAAGACAGTGACTTCGCTTGTGTTTAAAAAAAATAAGAAGCCTCTACTACTAAACATTTTGGCCTAATTTTCTATAAAAGTAAAAGTCTGATGAATTGGGTTCTGCATTTCGTTATAAATAAATGTTGCTCTCTAAAGTGTTATTTTGTGCACTAGAGAGGGAGCATGGAGCTCAAAGTGAAGGGAGAGAAAGATAATGCTAAACAAAACAGGCTCTCAAGAGGGACTAGCAGTGAACAGGTATATTAGAATCTCTGAGCACCAGTGGAGCTGGCATGAGGTGGCACGGTTTGGTGTGGGGGCACTGCTTGTAACACAAACGGATTTAAAACCTTTGTTCTATCTTTCTTAATCCGCTGTAATGGTCCAATCTGATTTTGGTAGTCAGTGTAAATTCTTACAAATATTGTAATGAGAAGCACTTATAAACTTGTTGCCAACAAAGGAGAAGCTTTAAAGGTATAGTTCACACAAAAAGTATACTTGTCATTACTCACCCTGATGTTTCAAACCCGCAAGACCTTTGTTCATCTTCGGAACACAAATTATATTTATTATGATTATATTTATTTAACATTCTATTTATTCAATTAATATATTTTGATGAAATCCAAGAGCTCTGTGAAAGACTATAGAGGGTTAAAAAATAGGGGTTGCACAGACTAATCGACTTCAGTGCTCTGCCATGACGCTTGACGTTGACTAGTCGCTGGTCCTATAGAGGGCGCAATAGGATAATAAATCCACAATTGCACTGTTTTCAGTTAAAATTACACATTAATTCATACTCTGATAGCGCTCCACAAGACATACTACTGGATGCTTAAAATTGAACGAGAGAATGCACGTTTTAAACCGCTTATTGTACAGGTAAGTTAATCACATTCTAAACTAATGCGCTGCTGCACTGTAACGCGCACACACATTGGCTACAGACAGTAGCGCATAAGTACGTTAGGCGCAGATCGCGCGCACAGAATCATTCAGCGTGAAAATGTATTGTCAACACTGTTCTATGATTTCTCAATAAAACAGCTTAGAAACTGAAAAGTTCAATCATATATTTCTTAACTCAATCCCACAGCTTCACTACTAATAGAGACGCTGCCATTTAGAATTAATTTGCATTTGCTCTCACTAATGCATTCATATGAATGTAATCTTTACTGTGCTATTTGTCTGTATCTGATTTAGAACGAGCAGCAATCTGTGAGAAATATAACGACCAAAAGACTAAAGAACTGATCAAAATAAGCTGTTATGGGAGTAATAGCTATGTGGGCAGTGCGGTGTCATATGTCATTGCTGTACACAAGGCGTTTGTCACAGCTCCAGACTTATTTGTTCATTAATGACATCATCAGCGACTAGTCGACTTCGACTCGACTTTCATCACATAAAAATCGACTTTAATCAGAAGACGGTAAACCGCTAGTCAGAAAGCTCTCAGATTTCATCATACATAGTTTAATGACAGAGTTTTCGTTTTTTTTTTTTTTAAGGGATAGTTGACCCAAAAATGACAATTCTGTCATTTACTCACTCTCAAGTAGTTCCAAACCTCTATGAATGTCTTTGTTCTGCTGAACACAGAGAACGATATTCTGAAGATGTGGGTAACAGAGAAGTTCTGGGGCACCATTGACTTCCATAGTATTTTTTTTCTTACTATGGAAGTCAATGGTGCCCCAAAACAGCCAGGTTACAAACTTTCTCCAAAAAATCTTCCTTTGTGTTCTGCAGAACAAAGAAATCCATACAGGTTTGGAACTACATGAGTGAGTAAATGATGACAGAATTTTCATTTTTGGGTGAACTATCCCCTTAATGGCGTCCTATTATTTTAGTGCAAAACAAGCATTTTTTTTAGCTGTAATATATATTTATAATTTTACATCATTAAAATACCATTTCCTGAAGGCTTTGCTCCTGATTAAGTTGTTAATATTCTAAGAGTTATAACCCCACATGAGTAAATTGATATTCATGAGCTGAAGGATTCATCATTTTAAACACATTTACCAAACTGAGGCATTACTATCAAAGATCTTGTCGGTATGAAGTAACACAACTTGAGACTTAAATTCAGTGTAACAATTGTTTTCCTGAACCTTTAGGGTGTTGTGGTTAAGAAACCTCCAGTTAAGGCTGGTGCAAAGGATGAGGAGGACAAATCTGGCCCTATCTTCATCTTCGTTCCCAACGGCAAAGAACAGCGGATCAAGGAAGAGAAGGCATTAAAGGTGAGCAGCTTTTGAACTGTTCTCATGAACATTTGTTAGCGCTGTTGAGCATCACCATTAGGCTTTTTTTCTCATGTTTGTTATTTCTCAACTCTTCTTCAGATTCTCAAGTGGAACTTCAACACTCCTCGTGACGAGTATGTGGAGCAGCTGAAGACTCAAATGTCCACATGTCTGGCCAGGTGGCTGCAAGACGAACTTTTCCACTTTGACTTTCAGCGCCATGTAAAAGCTATTGGAACCATGATCGAGGTTAGTCATCTAGAAATTGGTGAGTCAAATCACATCCATCTGTACTAGACTTATAACTTATGTTTTAACTGTATTTTCCAGCACATGGAGGCCGAGTGTGAGGCTGTGATTGGTTGTCTGGATCTAATATTGAAGTGGTTCACTTTGCGATTCTTTGACACAAACACCAGTGTGCTGATGAAAGCCTTGGAGTTCCTCAAACTGCTCTTCACCATGCTGAGCAGGAAGAACTACCAGTTCAATGACTATGAGGCCTCATCTTTCATCCCCTACCTGATCCTCAAGGTGTGTCTTTATACATCCAAACAATAACTAAATAACATGCATCTAATTTGTTGAACCGCACCACCTAACATTTTGGTTTCTTGTCCTTGCTCAGGTTGGCGAGTCAAAGGATGTGGTGCGTAAAGACGTCAGAGCTATTCTGACAATGCTGTGTAAAGTCTACGCGGCCAGTAAAGTCTTCCCTTTAATTATGGAAGGGACCAAATCAAAGAACTCCAAGCAGAGATCTGGTAAATGCACATGAATTAGGTTTCTCAAACACAAAAACAGTCATTTTTACAGCGGAAAATGTCTTTATCGCGACTGTTCCTGTCTTCAGAATGTCTTGAGGAGCTCGGCTGCCTGATTGAGAACTTCGGTATGAATGTGTGCCAGCCGACTCCAGCCAAGGCTCTTAAAGAAATCGCCGTTCACATCGGAGACCGTGACACCACGGTCCGCAACGCTGCGCTCAATACAGTCGTGGCTGCCTACAACGTCTGTGGAGACCAAGTCTTTAAACTCATTGGCAATGTAAGACACTAATTACCCTCAAACGTGAACATTTAACCTTTCATTTCTAAAACGTCATGTTAGATGTGTGTTCGTGCTAAACTTAACTTTTAACATTTTATCATTGTCAAGCTGTCTGAGAAAGAAATGAGCATGTTGGAGGAGAGAATCAAACGTTCGGCCAAGAAGACACCTGCAGCATCCGCCAAACAGGAGCGACCTCAGAGAGAACATCCCACCAATCCCAATGCAACCTTCCTGCGCAAGCCTGCTCAAGAGGAAGTGCCCAACAAGCTCAGGTATGTACTGCTTATGCACTTTTAAATGATTGTTTGAAATCCAAGGAATGTTATATGGGAATTCCTGGTCCATGTGTAATACTTTTCTATACAGTCTCATTCCGCCTCGTTCTATCTTCTTGTCATTGCATGTTGTTTCTTAATCCGAAGTCTTTCTCTTCTCCTCTTACTATTCCTTTCTTTTCTTCACTGCCCTCCGTGGACAGAATAATGTATCGCACTTATAGGATGTAAGTACTGCCATACAGCTGTAGCCACTGCTCACAAGGCACCTGACATCCTGGACAAAAAAACCTGGACTGAAATATTAGATCGTATGGATGACTGATATAGCCAAATATGTTTCAGCCTCATATTTAAAATCTCTATGTAATCGGTCTGATTTTTGTAAATGCAGAGTATATAAAAGTACAAATGTAGTTTGAAAGCATTTTTCCACGGTTTCATAAAATTAACACCGAAATTAATTATGCACCAAGATGCTTATGAAATATGTATACACGCTAGAATTCAAAAGTTTGGGATAAATGTTTTTTTTTTTGTGCTGTCAAATGATTAATCATGTATATGTTTTTTAAATATATTTATCTATACATAATTTTTTTTAAATATATATTTATCTATACATGCGCGCGTGTGTAATAGGTGTATATTTATTATTTTTGTATAATGTTTATGTAAATAATCTTTTATTTTGGATACGATTAATCTCGAATAATTGTTTGGCAGCACTATTTTGTACTGTAAATGCACCAAAGCTTTGATCAAAAATGCATAAAATAAATTGTAATAAACATTTTAAAATGTATTATTCCTGGGATTTGCAAAACCGTATTTTTAGCAGCCTTTTTTTCAGGATTCTTTGAATAGAAAGTTTAAAAATAACAGCATTTATTTTTACTATGTGAACTTATTCAGCAAAATCCCCTATTTTTTTAACCGGATTGTTTATATACTTATGCAATATTGTTTATAAAAGCTATGCAATTTAGCAAACATTTGAGTGAGGGCACAAATTAATTATGAAACTTGTTTTAAATCGCTTCATTTGAAACTGTTTGAACTTCACAAAAGAATCAAATTAACACCTTTTTTTTGTAGTATGTCATTTTTTTTTTTTTTAACTGATGTTGCTATGTTAAATGCTCCCCTACTTGAAACTATTTCAGTTACTCTGTTTAGTAAACTTAGGAGACAATGGAAGTTACATTTCAAATGGTAATATTCATTGTTGTAAATTTTGTATTGCAATGAAAATCGTAAGTGGATTAACGCTTTGCTTTCATTTTGGCTGGTACTGAATCAAGATTTTGGGGACTTTTATTCATGTTTTGGGGGATTATGTACCATAAAAATGTAGCGGAAGTGACCTCTTCCTCCATTTTCAACAGTCAAGCTCGGGCGCAGAACGCTCACTTTGAGCAGTCGGCTCCGTCCATCCCGAAGGAGTTTCAGCTGGATCTGGACGTGTTTGAGAACAACCACACGTGTGCCAGCGAGATCCCTGACCTGGTGCAGCACAAACTGGATGAAGTTCTGGAGCCGGTCATGATTCCTGAGCGCAAGTAAGAGTTTAGCACTGTTGAGGTTTTATTTCTGTTAAATGTATTATATGCAGAGTACTGAAAAAACATACTCAAGTAAAAATACCATTACCTTCCAAAAATGTAGTGTGAGTAAAAGTACTTGTCCAAAACTACTTGAGTAAGAGTAAAAGAGTAGCCTATTTAAAAGTACTCATGAGTAGTGAGCTGTGGATTCTACCCCGTCATAATAAACGCTGTACACTGCAATTTTTTTTTTTAAATATTGTTCATTCTGTAATTCACATTATCTTGTTTGTCATGAAGAATGAAGAAAATCTATCATCCAGCAGTTTTAATTTTGACTGTCAACTCTTATTACAGCAAAACAGCACATAAACAGTATTCAGTTGAAGAAAATAAGTTATTCTCAGTGCAATCATCCCCATTTAAATCAAAGTTTGAGAAAATTATTTAAGAGCAGCATGATGTCTCAGTGGCCTTACACATGATGTTGCACATAAAATATTAATGTTTAAAACAATACAAACACCATTAGAAATTCATAGTTCGCTATCACAAACCATGATATGGGTTAAAATGAAAGCCCATTTCTCTCCAAACGTATTTGAATTGTTATGCTGATAAAACGGTGTAAGGAAAAATGCTTTAAATTGTATTTCTGGGGAAACGTTTTCAAAAGAAAGCAAACGCATGTCTCTTTGCTGAGCCGCGGCGGTCTCGGTGAATCAGCAGCATCCACAACTGAAGGGAACAAAAAGTGTTTATGCGCCATTGCACTTGCTAAATGAAGGCAGATTGTATAAAATGGATCAGACAAAAATAAATATTAACAAGATGCAGCTTTATTACATCACGCGCTGACACAGATGCAGTATATTAACGCCACGGGTCATCAATAAGGTGCGTATTGGTCCTCAGTTTGAGTACATTATTTCCAAGCGTTTTAGTGTTTCCAAAACACTTTTTCACAGCGTGCATCACGCGCTCAAACTCATCAAAAGTCAACAAGCAATAACGAGTTATCCAAGTGACTGCTGCAGAACGCACGCGAGGTAGAGACGAGGGAGCGCACATCGCACGTCTCTAAGTGGGTGGGAATTATACCAAACGTGGCACTTGTGGGACTGTAGGCAATACCCGCAACTTCACACCAAATGTCAGGCCTTGTAGATATGCAAGCATATATACAAATATTTTTGTAAGCAGAAATGTACCTTAACATATTAGAGGAAGATGCTGATAACTCGACTGAATTGATGCCTGAAGAATGCACTTCCAGCAGCCATGATAAAAAGCAGTTGGCGGTTAAAGTTTTCTATGCACGATTTGAAGAAAGTCACGAGACCGATTACTCTCTCTCTCTATCCAATCACGTTGATAGATACAAATAATTAAAATAAGCATGTAACGACCACAAACGGAGGAAAATAGCGGTGTAAAAGTACAGATACATAACTTCAAGTACTCAAGTAAAAGTACACAATTTTTAAACTACTCAAAGTACAATTACTGATAAAAACTACTTAATTACTGTAACGTGAGTATTTGTAATTCGTTACCTCCCACCCCTGATTATATGACAATATTTTGGCTTCTGCAATGCTAAAGTGTATCGTGTGTGTGTTTTCAGGATGCGTTCGGTCTCTCCTCATTTTGATGACATTCACAACAGCACTGCCTCCACCATCAACTTCGTCATCTCTCAGGTGGCCAGTGGGGACATTAACACCAGTATCCAAGCCTTGGCACAGGTGGGTGTCCTGCTTCCACTATTTGGATTGCTACATCTTTGTCATAGCCAGGCTCAATGTTTCAAGCAAAAATGTATTTATTTTTTTTATTTATTTTTTTGCCATAATTTCCACTTACAATAAGACTTTTCCCTGTATTTTTTTCTGCAGATTGATGAGGTCCTGAGGCAGGCGGACAAAGCGGAAGCCATGTCTGGACACATCGACCAGTTCCTCATCGCCACCTTCATGCAGCTGCGGCTAATTTATAACACGCACATGGCCGACGATCGGCTGGACAAGAAGGACATCTTCAAACTCTACAGCTGCATCATAGGAAACATGCTTTCTGTGAGTGCTGCGTTACTTGTAGTTTGGGAAGAGAGCTTTTGTTTCAGCATAGAGAATTCCAGGAAGGCCTAATTTCTGAACACAATAGTATTGTATCACCAGAGACAAATAGCTTTTGTTTGCCGAAAATAGTTTATGCGTTAAAATGCATGAAATGTCTGCAGAGCAAACAAAAGTCATCTTTCTTTGGCATGCTGAGTCACTGTGTGTCCATTTCCAGCTGTTCTCGATGGAGAATCTGGCGCGGGAGGCCTCCATGGGTGTCCTGAAGGACCTGATGCACGGTCTGATCACGCTGATGTTGGATTCCAGAGTGGAGGACACTGAGGACGGACAGCAGCTCATTCGCTCCGTCAACCTGTTCATGGTTCGAGTGCTAGAGAAATCTGACCAGACCAACATCCTGAGGTTAGCAGTGTGGCTCCGCTGGGCTGCAAGTCCTCTACAGGAAACTGTTCTGTGTACATTTGGCTGATGCTGCAGACTGACTGTAATCGATGGTTGTAGGTTAAAGGTTGTTTTCTTTCCAGTGCTTTGCTGGTGCTGCTGCAGGACAGTCTTATCAGCACTGCTGGCTCCCCCATGTTCTCCGATCTTGTTATGAAGGTATGGCTGGTGCACTTTGCGTTTGTGCATGTTGACATTTGAACTACGTCATATTGCAAGCAGAACTCTTGACTCTTGTTTTAATTAGCCTGTTGGACTGAAGTTACTTTCCACAATTCAATAAAAAAGTGATTGATACAATTATTTACTTATGTATTCCACAACCAGAAGTCATGTCAATTAAGTGGGAAGTATTTTTGTGGAGCTTGTTTTTGGTATTTTTGAATTTGAATCATCAAAAGAAATTGAAAGCTCTTAATTTTATGGATGGGTATTTTTGGCAATTTCTTATTTCGATCATCGATAGGTTTCTTAATCGAGGGGGTGGGGGGGCATGGCCGTCTTATCACGATATTAGTTATTATTTCACTGTAATGATATATCACAATATAGTTATTTTTACTTCAAATAATTATACATTTTTAATACCATGGAAATTGTGTAATTGTCACCTGTGTCAATATCACAAATTAATACTAGCCTAAAAAAACAAGCTCACTGAAGACAAAGTAAACAGCCTGCAATTATAAAATAAGAATAATAAACTAATGATGCAGAACAAATGTTGTTAAGTAATCAAATACAAATACTGCATGTTCTTTACTATGTAAATTAAATATATATTAATTTACAAAGTGATTTATTCTAGAGCAGCGAGAGATTTTCTCTTTTGTTGTTTAACATTCAGGCAGCACTTTAAGAGCTGGCTGGATGCAATATACTGTTACGCATGGGTTTTCTTTCTCTGCTGTTGGCTTTCACTTGAGAACTAAATTAATGTTTGAGTATACTTGCAAAGACGGACATTTTGACAAATACAAGCATCTATTTAACCTCAAGGCCTATAAACCGGCAAAAATTACTCCATTAAATACTCTTGTGGTCTGAGCACATAGCGAAATGAGTTCTTTCACTGCTAATTGAGTTTCAACAGCTTAAAATCGCTTGTTTTTAAACAAAATCTATGTTTTCGTGACCATATAGCACAGCAACATCACGTGAGTGTATCTGCAAGACAATAGTCCAAAATCTCTGTTGACAAATTCCTACCAGTATAATGTCCATCCCTAATATACATAATACTAACTGATTTAAAAAAAAAAACTGCTCCTAATCCTGTTCCAACATAACATATGCAGCATGAATCAGGCACTTTTTTTATTGACCCATTTAGCTTTTAATTTTTTTCTTTAATTAACACCGGTCTCTGTCCCATGCAGTGCTTATGGAGAATGATCCGTTTCCTGCCACAGACCATCAACAGTATTAATCTGGACCGCATCCTGCTGGATGTGCACAACTTCATGAAGGTTTTCCCTAAAGAGAAGCTGAAACAGCTGAAGAGTGACATTCCCCACCGGACGCTGAAGACACTGCTGCACACACTCTGCAGACTCACCGGCGCCAAGGTACACATTTGAGACCTTAATAGACCCTGAAAGTTCTTCATGAAACTTGCTTTGTGAAAGAAACCTGTGAATGTCCCTCTCATAGATATTAGATCACATGTCCATGATTGAGAACCGCAATGAGTCAGAACTGGAGGCACATCTGAGGCGGGTGGTCAAGCATTCAGCAAACCTCTCCGGACTCAAGTCTGACAAGAGCACAGAGAAGGGCGTCCTCAGATCGGTATGTCCTGCTGGGTCTCAACTGAAACCTTCATCTTGATGATACTTGGAAAAAAATTGTAGTGGCTGATCTGGTTTCTTCAACTGTGTTTTGATTTGGATAGGATGACAAAGTGATCAAGGCCAAAGTGGGCGACATCCTGTCTGAGATCTTCAAAAAGATTGGCTCCAAGGAGAACACGAAGGAGGTAACAACAATGAAAGACTCCCCAATTTTTGTGAAATTACCAGGATTATTTGCAGTTTCCGATAATTTTCACGATAATGTCAAATCTTTATTTTTCAAGTTTAAAGCCAAATTTTTGCTTCAAAGTGAATGTTGTAGAAACCAGACCATTAATTTTCCTTACCAGAATAAAAATGTATGCAATTTATTTCTTAGTTTCTGCGTGTTCTAATGAGTGATTTGTTTTGTTTCAATTGCCTCATAATATTAATAATAATATAACTTTTTTGCCTCTTAGAAATGCACATTTGATATTAGCTTGAGTTAGGATGCAGAGGTACATTTTTGTTCATTATCAAAATCAGTAACATCTGTAAAAAATTGTAGCAACCTCAGTTTTATATGGTGTCATTTATTATTTATTTTTAAGCATTGGTCCCCCATAGTAGCATACATTTAAATCATGATAAACAGTTAAAACCACACATATAGCACCTCAATAACATCGTAAAAATATATATTTTTTTTTAGGTAGCAATGCGCGTAAATCACTTGCATATGCGACTAAATTTCACTCTGGGTGACTAAATAGTTTAATATTAGCTAATGGCTAATAAATTCTCAGGCTAAGTATGAGTTTAGCACAGATACATTCACTCGCGGAAAACTGACTGAGCGCTTAAGAGTTTCGCTCCGTCTCCATCAAGCGATCTGTGCTGTTTTTCAGTTCATCTCAATGGCGGTGCAGCGCACCTGTATTTGACGTACCATGAACTCTAGGCGCACGACTTGCCGTCGCTTTGGTGAGAGCAGAGAGAGCAAGAGAAAGTCTTGCATACATGCAGAATTGACGCGTTACATGTAAACGATATTCTTTGTTGTATTTTCATGTCAAAATAATGGAGTTCCTTTTGGATTTTTTCAGCTTTTAAGAACTGCCGGGTTTTCTGGTAGTGGGCGGAACTTATGCGCTAACGGCAATCTCATTGGCTGGCGCTCGCCTATTATCGTTCCTGTTTTGATTTCAGCAAATCAGTTCGAGTGAACGCAAACGCCCTGATTAAATATTCATTCGGGTTGGGTAGCCTATTTGTATGAAATACAGTGGTCTAAAACCATTCAGTATAAATGCACACATGCTATAGCTGCCTTAACCACACATACATACTATAATTATATACCATTACTCCTGTAATAAAATTCAATGTGAATATCCCACATTTCTGCCACAATACCATGAGTGTTACTACAGTAAATCCATGGTAAATAATGGCGACGTGTAGATTGAAAAGCCTTCTGACTGTCTCGTTGCACAGTGTTTCTCCTGTTCGGCTTGTGTTCTTTGCTGAATTCAAGCATTTCACACTGACTGGATCTTACAGCGCTGCTTAGTGTTCACGTGACCGTAAACGCATCTAGTGAGCTCGTGTTGCGTAGCAGTTTGAACTGTGATCAGAGCAGATAAACTGTCCGTTTAATGCGATTCAAATGAGTTGCGTGGTTTCGTTCTGCTTTTGGTGCATAAACATTATATTAAACATTTATATCACTCTTCATATCGTTTTAGCGAGGACAATGATATCGCGATAATTATCGTTATTGAATTATCACCCAGCACAAAGTACTTCCATTCAAAGTGTGTTGTTTCTCAGGGTCTGACGGAGCTGTATGAATACAAGCAGAAGTATTCTGACGCAGACCTCGAGCCCTTCTTGAGGAACACGTCCCAGTTTTTCCAGAGTTACGTGGAGCGAGGACTTCGCATGATTGAGTCAGAGCGTGAAGGAAAAGGCCGAATTCAGACCTCCACAGGTGAGTTTCACCAACTTTCATGGACTTTTTTTTTGCTGTTTTTTTTTTTTTGTTCTAGCTTACTAATGTTTCTGTTGTGTTTCAGTAATCCCTCAGCACAGCACAGAGTCGTATTTGCCGAGCTCCAGCACCGTGCCCATCACCAGTAATGGAGAAGATCTGAATGCCGCCGCCTACTACGAGAGACTGAAGATCTTACGACAACGGCGGGGCCTTGAGAACTCAACGGTGTGTCTCTTATTAAAACTTGAGTTCAGTTAAAGATTATTTGTATAGCGCTTTTTACGATACAATCGTTGCAAAGCAGCTTTACTGGAAATTAAGTCTACAATAGATTTATATATTGTAGAAACTTAATATATTTAACTTATGGCAACATTTGGTTAATTCTGTATACTGTCTGAGGGTTTGGCATCATCTCTTCTCAGGTGTTTGGTCATCTCAGATCATTTAAGGGTTGGATCCAGACTGAAGCTTGTGTAATTCCTAGTTACCTCGGGATGTTAATCATAAACAGAGAAACAAATAGAGACATAATTAGCATAGCTGTTGTTCCATCCAAGCTAAAATTATTTGTTCAACCCAAGCTAAAGCATAATAATGTGCGTTTGATCAGATATAACTGCAGTACAAGATTATGAGATGCATTATATGAATGCTTGGCTAAAGAGATGTGTCTTTAATCTAGATTTAAACAGAGAGAGTGTGTCTGAACCCCGAACGTTATCAGGAAGGCTATTCCAGAGTTTGGGAGCCAAATCTGAAAAAGTTCTACCTCCTTTAGTGGACTTTGCTATCCTAGGTACTACCAAGAGTCCAGAGATTTGCGAACTTAGGGAGCGGGTTGGATTGTAGTGTGATAGAAGACTAGTTAGGTACACAGGAGCTAAATCATTTAGGGCCTTATAGAGAATGTGACGTAACGCTGCATTGAGGTCTGTGAAACCGCTTAGTTTGTCCGCCATACTCGCAGGATAACGCTGCCTTTCCGCTATTGAGTTTTTTTTTTTTGTGATTGTGAAAAATGTCACCATTGTATGTCATTCATGCTGCATCGAGAATTGCAATAGAAACTCTGATCATCGTTCTGAGAGAGAACTGGATAATGCAGTATGTTGTGTCACCTTTTTTCTGTTAAAACACCAAAGGAAGTAGGGCTGTCAAATTGGCTGAAAAACTACATTCAAATATTTTACTAAAATATTATCAAAATTCAAATTATATTTGAATTTAAAAGGCATAAATTTAGTTAGAAAAAAAAAGCTTTTGACTTCTTTGAGACCACACGAGGGTGCCTCAAGCAAAATATTACCAAATGCACGTTTCTTCAAAGTAGGGCTGGGCAATATAAGCAAAAATTCATATCGCTGTATTTTTTTGGCTGATTTGCGGTATACGGTACACATCTCTGTATTTTGTATTTGGATTAAACAAATAGATAAAGTGGATGTAACCATGTAGACATATATAATGTGCAAAAAGGGTTAAAATTACATTGTAACATTGCGATCTAAAAACAAAAATAATGCTTTTAAAGCAAAGTTAAATTTACTAAACTAAAAAATGAAAAAAATAAAGCACAGACTAGGCTAATTGAGTTAAAAGGCTATTTTGATAACCCCATTACAGTCACTTTATAGTTAGTGCTATCATACAAATACACTTGTAGAATTTTTAATTAGTAGAACTTGAACAGGGCACTTTCTAAAATGCTTAAAGTTGGTTAATGTACCAAGACCGTGATAAAGACAACATTTTAAAGCATTTACTATGTGCAGATAAGAACACGCTTAATGCACCAGTGGTAATAAATGAGACGTGCTTAATGAGACAGTGGTAATAAAAGACCACGTATTGTACAACCCAACTAATAAATCGTATCATGTGCAGAAAAACAGATGAACTCAACATATGAACATTAAATATCACTGTATTAATCCATAAGCGCTTTCTACATTACGGTTTTCTAAAGGGAGGAATACGCTTAACGTTTAAACATGTCGCGTTAATATTCTGGCTCACCTGCATTTCTTTTAGCATCACTGTCTTAAACCAGCATTTAAAAATGCTATAAAACTGTTCACAAGCTCCTATGGATTTGATTTTATTTGTCATTTGTTGAAATTAATATAAAACTCGCTCAATGTGACCCACAATCTCTGATTCTCCTCCGTGGCTATGGAAAAAATGAATATTTATGACAACAATTATACTTTGTCATTTAAATGTTTCTTACAAAGAAATAGATCGACTGTCAGCTTGTTGAACACTTTTATTTGGATAATTTAATATGACGGCTGAAGCAGCAGCGAGCGTCCAGCGGGTGACACTGTTTTCATGGTAATCAGATCAACATTGTAAATTAATTTCTATAAAACAAGAGGAAAAAAATCCAATTATCATGCAATGCGATACATTTAGCTTCTCTTCTCTGCAAACTATACAATAAAGAATGAATGATTGTTTAACTTAAAGGCAAAAACTAAACAAAAGATAAGCAGTTATCCATATAAAGAATGAGAAGTAACCATGGGAACGGATAGCGTATCCTGCTAATATGGCGGCGCCTTCCGGAAATGCAACGCGGAGTGAAAAGATTGTGACGTAACTCCTCATTCTCTATAGGCAAGTAATAATATTTTGTAACTGATACGGAACTTAATAGGTAGCCAGTGCAGAGACTATAAAATTGGGGTAATATGAACATATTTTCTTGACCTGATAAGGACTCTAGCCGCTGCATTTTGTATTTTCTAATAATATTACCAAGGGGCAACACGTATATTGAAAATAGCAGAGGACCTAGGACAGAGCCTTGTGGTACTCCACACTTTACTGGTGATAATTGAGATGACTCCCTGTTTAAATAAACAAAGTGGTAGCGATAGGACAGGTTGGATCTAAACCAGGGGTCACCAAGTTCAGTCCTGTAGGGCCGGTGTCCTGCAGAGTTTAGCTCCAACCCTAATTAAAACATCTGAAGCAGCTGATCAAGGTCTTACTAGGTATTAGGGCTGGGCGATATGGCCTAAGAAAAAAATCAGATTTACGATTTAAATAGATTTTTTCCCCCTACTTAAAATCAATCTGCAGATGACAAAGAAATTATTCAAAATGAAAGGGACAATATGAAAGTTTTCGCCACTAGAGGTCGCATTTTCAAAACAATAACAAAGGTGAAGCTTGATGACGTTATGGAGGATGTTCACGTTTTTTATTATCTGTACCTTCCACGGTTATTTTTAAATGGGGAATACAGAGAATGTGAGCACAGATCTTACATTGTCAAAGAACATTATGACTGAATTAAGTCTAGCGTGAGTTTAAGCACTCTCAAAAAACATGTCATTTTCTTTCCGAACATGGTATTGGCACGCGTCATATAAGTATTATTGTAATTGTATGATTTTATAATTGTCATTTTGTTCAGTTACATTTTACAAAAAAAACCTGTTGAACATTAAATACAACATTTAGATAAAAAGGGGCCCTTTTATAGTAGGCTATGGGTGAGCATAAACATAACATAAGGTTGTTAAAGACTTAAAAAAAAATAAGTGGATGTTTTTTCTTTCCCCGTGTTTTATTGTTACCAAATTCTGTGTTGTAGCATGTCTAATTATTTGAATGCATAAAAACAACTTAGTTTATTCAAATTTATTCTTAAAATAGCCTTATGAAATGTTTACTTTTTTCTCAAATTGTGTTCTGTAGCTGTTATTAAATGAAGGCATAACACATTAATTTAATTTATCTTTAAATTATTTAAATGTATAAATTATTGAAAATAAAATTGTATTTGTTTATTTTGGCAAACAAAGGGGTTTACTATTACAATTAAAACATGGAAGAAATGTTGTGTGATCATTACTTAAAAAGATAAAGTTTTAATAATTTGAATAGTAGCCTAGTAGTAGCAGCAGGTACAACCATAGACATGTATAGGTAGATTCCCTATTATTTAGGTGGGAGACTCGTCTATATGCTTGGAGAGCAGTCGAATGGGGAATCTACCCATACATATCTATAGGTACAACAATGAGCATGATGTTATGGTTTACATGGTCGCCAAGGATGCTCAGAGGAAATGTGGGCAGCCATGGCATAATTTTCAAAAGTGTCTGTTTTGGTCCGTTTACATGGAAATGCAACCCCAAAGTTTTCAAACTAAAACGGGATCTGCAGCGTTTTCAAAAATCTCTGTAAAAGACTGTACTATAAAAGACAGGTGTAGCTGTAGTAAAAGTTAGCCTATGCATTTTAAAACGAAAGTGCACTAGTGTAAACGCAGCCTTAGTCTGTTAAACTATTATGATTATCATCAATAACAATTACAGTGAATTTGAGTTTTAATGAGTGGTTTGAGGTGTTGATACTTTTTCAATTTTAGGGTTTATTTTAATAATAATGGCAGTTTTAACTAAATATTGATCTAAAAATGATACTTGTTTGTTTTTATTCTTATTGATAATAATTCATATATTAATACTTTAACAACTAAGATTTAGGAATTTTATTTACAGTATAAATAATTGAGTTGTAAATCTTCTCTTGCAGCCGGAGGAAGACCGCCCTCCGTTCAGCACCCTGAGACCATCGGTGGCCTCCTCCACAGACATGCTCCACAGCAAACTGTCCCAGCTGAAGGAGTCCCGCGAGCACTTCCAGCAGGAGCAGTCGCACTCCCACAGCCCCACCCGCTCCTCCTCCCCCGCCTCCAACCTCGACGACCTCAAGAAGAGGCTGGAGAGGATAAAGAGCAACCGCCAGTAGATCAGCGCCTCACCTTCATTCTACGCTAATGCACTAGATAGTCAGCATACTTCCCCAAACTCCACCATCCCAACGTTTTTCAGGGTGAACACGTGCATAGATTACAGTTATGCAAAATAGGATGAAAAATAAATAACTTGGTCTGTCTACATTGTATAATAAGTAAACATATTCTGTATGTTAGTATTGTGCACAGTTGTTTTTGTACATACAGTGGCTAACCACACCAGGCTTTTGTGTCATTTAGGGTTTTCCGTGTACAGTTTTCTTGTGCAGAATGCTGTAATGTGTAACTGACGCTTGTTTTGTTTTTTAGACATTTTAGAGAAATCTAAATTTAATGTTGCTTTCACTTGGTCTCAACTTCTATCTGTTCAACATTGTTTGCCCTTTTCTTTCTCTCTATTCCAAGCATCTCTGAAGCGCTCATAACTTTTGAAGAATTGATTCCTTTCTTTTAAGGAGCATGGCATGAAGTACTGAATCTCTTTTCTTGTAAATAAAGTTTGCATTACTAAAGGCTGTTAATTCCATTTTTCTTTTAATATTCCCAACATTTTGCACTCTGTAGTGAGATGTTGGTTATTGATGCATTGTTTTTTTTATTCAACGGAGTAGTGTTGAAGTGTTGCTATTAAGTTTGTGTATAATCTATAGTAAAAATGGCAATAAAGTTTTTTTATATATATAATTTAACGAACTATACATTGATGCTCTTCTGAACTTCAAGGGGCTGAGTGTCAGCCTGTGCAATGCACAATACTATTACATTATAGATGTACGTTAAATCCCTATTGTAATAGTACGGTGTATTGTACAGCTCTACAAAAATGTGGGGTTTGGGAGGTTTTTTAACTCTGCAAGCATGCATTTAAAAAAGGAACAGTAAGTCACATGGTTACGAACAAAAATCCAATGCGGTTATTTTGTTCACCTTCACTTTATAAGAAGGGTTATTGTGAACAAAAAATAATTACTGACTGAGACATTTATCATTTTAGTTTAAGTACTAAAATAACTAGGCCAAGATATTAAAAACAAAATCCAAACCAAGACTAAGATACTAAAACTTTTAAACTGAAACAAAACATTAACAAAAATTATAATTTAAAATATTAACAACTTTAACTGTGATACTAATTTAAACTGGATCAGTGATACTAAAATAACACCGCATCAAGAATCCTGAAAAAAGTTTGTTTTGATTAAAAAAATTACGTAGCTCAACGGTTTTAATGTTTCTGCAGCAACAAATCAATGATTTCTGAAGATTCATGTGACACTGAAGACTGGAGTAATGATAATTCACAGGAATAAATTATAAAATATATAAGATTTTAAATTAAAAGTATATTTCACAATATTAATTTTTTTAGGTGTTTTCTTGCCATTTGTAGCCTTTATTTGGACAGGGCAGTTAAACCTATTAACCCAGTTAATAGTGAGAGTAAAGAAGGTTTTCATTTATAAAGCTCTAAAAATGTTACTGACTGGCGTTTTAGTGCATTTTCTGCAAACATGGAAAAAAAGAGCAAATTGTCACATGACCAGAGCAGTTTACTTCCTGTTTGCACCATGGATTGATGAGGGCTAGAAATATATGATAACATAAAGAAATGGCAAAAAATTTTTGGTACACATTATCTTTAAGGTGTCTAGTATTAATATATAAATTCACAATTATTTAGTTTTGTTGAGTGTGGACATATATAGAGTGAGATGTTGATGGCAACAAGAGTGAGCGGTGGGATTAATAACTTTTTATCTTTAATATACCTATTCAGTGTTGGATAAGGGTTTATGTATAATAGTAACCATAGAATGATGAAACAGTTTAAAATGGGTTAATAACTGGTCTGAGAGATATAAGAATTTAGATGACTGCAGAAAAAAAAAATTTCAGTATACATATTATCCCACCGTTCACAACTGGGACCAACCATAAAACACACATTTCCATAAAAAAAAAAAAACATTATTTCAAGGGGTTACTAATGACACATTTTGATATTTTCATGTCTGGGAGAAATTATGGATTAAATGGGTTAGTTGCACAATAACAATATTACTGTTTTTACTGTATTTTTGATCAAATAAATGCAGCTATGGTGAGCATAATTATTTCAAAGCAAAAATGTAAAATATATAAAAATCTTACAGAGCCCAAACTTAAGAAAAGTAGTGTATACTTGTGGCATAGTAACTTTTTCACACAATATATCAGAAACTGTGTCTGTTTCTTGCTCTTTATCAGAACAAAAAGAAAGTACCGTCGCAAATGATGCAACAAAAAACTTTATTGAGGTCATATGTGATGGTCTGGGATAGGTGGAGTCATATACTACGATGCACTTGTTACAACAAGTGACTGGCCAACCTTGAATGTCTTTTTAGTTTCTCCTCCAGTGCCAGATACTTCTGAGGCGCTCTTTCCTTGTGTCTACAAAAAAAGTATACAGATTTACTCATGTATTTCTAAAACAAAATGTACCAACACGCTTGTTTACAAGGCAAAGATCTGCCCATACACTTCCAAAGCGTGGCTTATACCATCTTGAAAAACGAAATACTACAAAAAGGTCAGGTTGTCATAACTGTATTATTCAGCAAATGATTTAAGGTGCGTACCGAACGAGTCTCATTTTGAGAACGTGGATCCTGAACATGGCGTCAGAGCAGTAGGCGAGGTAATCGTCCTCGTCCTCATTGGACATAGTGAGATAGTTCTTCTGGTACCACAGCTGCTTCTTCTGCAACTCCTCTGTCTCCTGAACAAACAAGTTCACTAGAAGCTTTTTCTGGCCCTCTTATCCAGCTCAAGTAACAAACCAAAGATATGTTGTTTCTGTGCCTTTAAGGGGCGGGTTTATCTTTTCAACATGGATTCAAACATTCAAATTCATCCAATCAGATTGTAACTGCTAATGTTCTGCTAGCTATCCTCTGTTTTATCTTTGTACACAATTATGAAGGTGTTAAATGTTCTTGAATGATCTAACGTGCCTTTTCGATTCTGCTCTGGATGAGGCTGGCTTTGTTAAAGAGCTGCTGTTTAAACTCATTCAGACAGTCTGTCTTCAGCTGAAGTGCGTCCTGGCGTGTGAGGACTTCTGAGAGTCCCAGTCGGACTTGGGATGGAGCCAGTAGGTCCAGCTCTTTCTCTTTCTGCCGCTGCTTCTTTTCTTTCGCCATACGTTCCTAAGAAGCAAAAGGAACCGGAGGTAGGTGGGAGTTTGGATCAGTGTGATGACTGATTAAAGCCTTGATTCACCTTTTCTTCCATGTGCAGACGGGCCGTTTCGTTCCTCGTAGGGTTGTAGATAGAGATCAGCAGGTCAGTATTACTGTCCTCTTTTTCTCTTGAAGAAAGGATGGACCTAACCTGAAACAAACATGCTACCGTTAACACCATTAGCTACATAAAGATGTTACTATAATGCTGTTTGTGAACTTCAATACCTCTTTTTCTGAATCTCTGATATGAAGTTCAACATTCTCCTCTTCTCTCATCAATTCCACAAGCATTTCGTATAACTGCAAGTTCTTGTAGGGTTTCGTAGAAGGATCCACCTGAAGACGCAAAATATAACAAGATGTGAACGCAAACACAAAATATAAACCATAAGACCATTTTCATTTCATTTTTCTATCTGCAGCAAAAATGATCTCACACGAAGCCGGAACTATTTTACAAAGTTGAACATTTGTACGAATTTCCCACAAAAACGTACAAATGAGATTGTACGAATTCGCCAGTTTGGACAGAATTTTAATTTCTGAGTCAACAATTACAAGTTCGCACTAACTCATACAATGTTCGTATGAATTCTAATAAACTACACCCCTAAACATAACCCCCAGTGGGGAATTAGCAGGTTATACGAAAATGAACAAATGAGATTGTACGACTGAGATTATACAAATGAGATCGTAAAAAGGAGATTGTACGAATTCGCAAACCAATTTGTCAAAGCGTACTGCGAGTGTTGGGTATTTCACCAAACCATTTTTCTTTTACATTTTTAGCAGAATTTTCATTTCGGAGTCAATAATTTATTTAAAATCCAGATATTTGAAACCATATTTGGTCCAATGAGATTTTACTGTGGGTGGGGTTATGCATTGTGACTTGACAGAAACAGAAATGTCCTTGCTGTTCTGTTTTCAATTATTTCTCATAATATTATTGTTTGACTTTATTGTACTTTAATTTTGTCTTGCTATGATTTTATTCTTGAAACTTTGATGCTATTATCATAAAAAGGCCTGTTGAGATTTTTTTCTTACAATGATTTGCAGTTCCTTTCGAAATCTGTTTTATAATTTTAACGTGCCAATAAAAAAAAAGATGTATAACTACTTTGCTTATGGAATCAACCAAAAAAAATTGACGTGACATCAGACCTGAAAGCCAGACACCATCTGAGGAGTAAAAGCTTGTGCTTTCTGTGAGTCTGCCGCTTCTTTGGGTTTGATGAAGTTGAGCCAAGCTGGGATGATCCTGTCTTCCTCGAGATGAAAGGTCACCTGGATCCGTCTGTCCGACACCATAAAGATCCGTTCAGCCACATCTTTACTTGCCGGCTTAGAAGGATCTCTGTGAAACCGCTCCTCCACCGTCTGTTGGAGACCCCAAACTAAATTTCATTGGCCCATTTTCCCCATCTTTTGGATGTTTTTTGTTAGCAAGGCCACTAGTATATTGTTGGTTAGTGTTATACCTGAAAGATAATATTGGGTTAAACTGCTTAAAGGTCGAAGCTGTTTGTTGAGAGAGCATTACCTGTAGAGGCCGTTGTTCTAGAGCCTCTCCAGCCCGAATCACTTTGATTTGCTTTCCATAAACAACACGTCGATAAAAGAGGAAGTCAGTGCGATCTTCAAAGGTTTCGGTCAGTTCAAAAGGCTTCTCGATTCTTCTGGCTAGACCATCTGTGCGAATATGACTATAAAAGTCCATCTGACGCTCCGTCTCAGGAACTAAAGTGATGTACCTGTGGTCTAAACAAAATTCAACTTTTTAATATGTCAGGCCTTTTTTAATGCCGTTTAATAATTGTTATTATTAAAGTTAATGAGTCACATTTACTGAGAATGATCAAGATTATATAAAAAATGTGTGTTAGATTACATTTGAGAGCGTCACTTCTTCCAGGTCTGAAATGCTCAGTTGTCACATTGCTGTCTGTGTGTAGTTCTCTCTCGTCAAGATGATCACTTTGATGCTTGAACCATTCCTTAATAGTGCCGGCTTGTGTGCCTAAGAAAGAGACAAAAGTGAGAATTTGTACTCAATGTCAACACACAGGCGAAATAAATAAACAGTATTTATTCAGAATGTCTATACTATTTTTATTTAATATGTATATTATTTATTTATAAAA
This sequence comes from Ptychobarbus kaznakovi, assembly GCA_027422405.1. Lineage (NCBI taxonomy): Eukaryota > Metazoa > Chordata > Actinopteri > Cypriniformes > Cyprinidae > Ptychobarbus > Ptychobarbus kaznakovi. Next base: position 36,342,014 of record CM049796.1, read on the forward strand.
AAGTAACATATTTATATGTATATATTTTTGAAAGTGATAAATTGAGTTTGTACTTGTAAACAGCTTAAAGGCTAAATGAACATGCTTTTAAATAAACATTAATAAATATAATTTATACATAATTTTTATAATTTATATAATATTTAATAATAATTAAGTATTATTATTAGTAGTAATATAATTAGATATATAAATTATTATTATTAATTTAAAGGCATTATTTAAATTTGGGTGAAATTTAGGTTTAACATGCTTTTAAATAAATATCACTTTTAATGGATTTGCTAATATACATTTATTTTTATATAATTTTAGAATTTATTTATATAGATCATCATCATATATTATTTTTCAGAATTATTATTTATTGTATATTTTATTTGAAGGTGTTATTTACATGCCAGAATTGACATTTTTGAGAACTATTGCTATATACACACTCACCGGCCACTTTATTAGGTACACTGTTCAATTGCTTGGTAACACAAATTGCTAATCAGCCAATCACATGGCAGCAACTCAATGCATTTAGGCATCTAGATGTGGTGAAGATGACTTGCTGAAGTTCAAACCGAGCATCAGAATGGGGAAGAAAGGGGATTTAAGTGACTTTGAACGTGGAATGGTTGTTGGTGCCAGACGGGCTGGTCTGAGTATTTCAAAAACTGCTGATCTACTGGGATTTTCACGCACAACCATCTCTAGGGTTTACAGAGAATGGTCCGAAAAAGAGAAAATATCCAGTGAGCGGCAGTTGTGTGGACGAAAATGCCTTGTTGATGTCAGAGGTCAGAGGAGAATGGGCAGACTGGTTAGAGATGATAGAAAGGCAACAGTAACTCAAATAACCACTCGTTACAACCAAGGTATGCAGAATACCATCTCTGAACGCACAACACGTCGAACCCTGAAGCAGATGGGCTACAGCAGCAGAAGACCAGAGGCTCACCAAAATTGGACAATAGAAGATTGGAAAAACGTTGCCTGGTCTGATGAGTCTCGATTTCTGCTGCGACATTCAGATGGTAGGGTCAGAATTTGGCGTAAAGAACATGAAAGCATGGATCCATCCTGCCTTGTCTCAACGGTTCAGGCTGGTGGTGGTGGTGTAATGGTGTGGGGGATATTTTCTTGGCACACTTTGGGCCCCTTAGTACCAATTGTGCATTGTTTAAACACCACAGCCTACCTGAGTATTGTTGCTGACCATGTCCATCCCTTTATGACTACAGTGTACCCATCTTCTGATGGCTACTTCCAGCAGGATAATGCACCATGTCACAAAGCTCAAATCATCTCAGACTGGTTTCTTGAACATGACAATGAGTTCACTTTACTCAAATGGCCTCCACAGTCACCAGATCTCAATCCAATAGAGCACCTTTGGGATGTGGTGGAACGGGAGATTCGCATCATGGATGTGCAGCCGACAAATCTGCAGCAACTGCGTGATGCTATCATGTCAATATGGACCAAAATCTCTGAGGAATGTTTCCAACACCTTGTTGAATCTATGCCACGAAGAATTAAGGCAGTTCTGAAGGCAAAAGGGGTCCAACCCGGTACTAGCAAGTTGTACCTAATAAAGTGGCCAGTGAGTGTGTATATATGTATGTATGTTTGTCTATTTTTTTATTATATATATAAATATATTTTTTTGTTAATATAAATGTACATTTATCATCAACATGGTGATAATCGAGTCATGAATCAGATCTTACAATCGAGGTCTTTATAAGAGGTGAGTTTGGTCACCAGACCATCTTTCAGAAGATAAGGGGCAAACTTCTCCAGCTTGGCTTTCCTGTACTGAATAACCTTCATACCCTCTGGATAACGCATTTCCATATCTATTAAGATAAAAAAACATGTATGATTAATTAACCTCAAGAGCTAGTAGATAATGGATGAAAGGCTATATGTGAGAGTGAGGACTTGACCTGCTGGTGAAATGTCTATTTTAGTCACCCAAGATGGAGGCATCTCAAACACTTTAAGCTCATCCATTTCCTCCTTCAGAAACAAAACAGGTAGTTAAATCTAAGGTAATAGATACTGAGAATAAATATAGATATAAATATCAAGTTCAGTGTGGAATGGGCCCTTCAACAGTTAAATTAATAAAGCCATTAAAACTACACGAAAAATTTGAAACATTCTGTACTTCCTCCTCGTCTTCTGGCTCTTCAAGTGTCTTTGGGTCTGAAATGATTGACAGAGATTGGCCACATAGCACATACTCCCACTTTGACAGATCGCCCAGGTCAAAGGTCATCTCCTGCAGACACACAAAGACCCGGTGAGCTTTCCAATGCTCATCATCTTCACTGAAAATATTCAAACGCATCTACATTAAGATATACTGACATTACAACCGAAAGTGCAATCTTGCTTGTTGGCCCAGTAGTTTCGATGGTTCCAGACGCTCTCTATGCCCAGGAAGTTCTCATTGGTGGTGGAGTAGCTCTTGCCTGTAAGAGGGTCAATGAAGAAGTTCTCCGGTACCTCCCGGTTCCCTGAGAGCACCAGAACCCAGCAGTGAACTCTCAAGCCCAGAAGAGGGTCGGGTGGTGGATGTTCACGCTCCTGTTTAAGAGGAACCGGTGAAAATGCAAGACAAAAATCAACACGGAATTTCATTGAAACATTCTTTATCCAACCTTCTGAAGTCTCTCTGCATCCAGTTGTTTCTTCAGTTCGGATGCTTCAGCTTCTGCTTGCTTTTTTTCCTCTTGTCGCCTTTCAAAGTTGCTTTGCAGGTCGCGTGGGGGTTTTACAGAGTATTTCTTTATTGGCTTCTTCGGTTCTTCTGTTTTATCCTAAACAGGTCATGCAAAAATCATAAATGAGTAATGAACCCAGTTTAGATTGATTTCAACCGCTCAAGGAAATTTGGGTTAAATCTGTGTTCTTCAACAGATGCTACACAACCTCTAGGGTGTTTGTGGAAATACTTCAGGGAGGAATGCCAATTATAAATTCATCTCAAACTAAATTTAGGGAAAATACATAAAATATGTGAAAATACAATATCAACAATAAAAATAAAATGATAATACACCATAGGATTCATGACATGAAAACCATTGAAGGCCCTTGTTGATTAGTATAAATTTACATACCATAAAATAATGTTAAACTTATTTTACAAGCAATGTGAAATATTGTATTATTTTACCTTAAATCAAATGTGCGTAAGTTGTGCTTACTTGTATTTGAGGCTGCAGTAGGGGACACTCTTGTCGTGACTGATCAAGAAGACACATCTCTTTTGTAGCGTAGCCACTGACGCAGTAAGCGTTGTATCCCGCGCCCAACAACAGGCTACACAGCACGATGGAGAAATCAAAACACGATCCTCTCTGAGTCTGCAGAACCCAGGTGGGAGATGACAGCTGCTTGGGCTAGAAAGAACAGAAATGAAATAAAACATGTTTTTGTGTCCAAGATGCACAAACAACCATCATAAGTCAGGTCTGATTCTCTCACAATTTCAAACGGTGGATCCAGAAGCTCCAACGAGAGATAATCAGCCACAAAACTGGCACATCCCTCCCACTCGTACAGCTGAGGATACAGCAGCAAGGTGCTTCGCAAAGTGGTGCTCACAAATTTCTGTTGATATACATTGGAATAAGAAAATGGTAATGGAAAAAATCAGTGCATTTGTGGTAATGTTGCCATGTCTGGAAAGCGTATTTGCTGAATGCACCTGAACACCGCACTCATTCACAGGGCACAGGAGAAGAGCTTTGTGATCCGGGTACAAAAGCGCATACTGCTGACGGAAGTTTTCTGCCATCGCTAGCATGAGCTTCTCCTGGGAGGAGTTCTCCTTGTATGAGGACGGACATTTGGAAAGGGCCACTTGAGGTCTTGGCTTTGCACTGAAGAAATAAAGAATAAAGACCAAGAAACAGAAAGAAAATGAATTGCTTCTTTGTTTGTTTTTTAATCTGTTGTATTGTTGTATGTGTATTCTGTTTTGGGACCCATGTTTTAATGTTTAAAGAACATTTTAACTGTTACGATTATTTGCATTACCTATATATATTCAAATAATATTTCATATGAAATAATTTGCATTGAAACATTATTTGATATAATTTATGTTTATGGAAAAGAGTCATTATAACTTATAATGTGATAAAACTATAAAATATGTATACATGATTTTCTTAAAACCTCTCAGAAGTTTATTTCGGTTTGTAGTCTGTTTCCAAGACTTGTGTTTTAATGTTTAATGAACAATAATTCTGACATTTACTTGCATTACTTGCTTTAAGAATGTATATCTTCAAATCTATTCAAACATTAGATTAAATATTAAATAATGAATGAGTTTAGGAGCATTAAGATTTGTTTTGCTGTTTTTTCATGATATTTGTAATTCGTAACTTCATATGAAAAAGTCTCATTATCATAATGCAATAAAAATATATTATATTTCATCATGATTTTAAATAATAATAGTAATTGTAAAGAAGTGCAGACAGTGTGACTCGCATTGCTGATTGCTTCATAATAAAAACTAAGAAAATAAGAAATATATTTTTTTTTATTTGATGCAAAACTACATTTATAATTTACCCCCCCCCCCTTAATTTCTGAAATATGACCTGGTCCAGTGCTATTTTAGCATCACTGACATAATATTATAGATTTTATTACTATTTTTAATGAGTTTTTTTATATTATTTTATTTGAATTTATTAAAAGGTATGATTTGTTGCTGTGTAATTTTGTTGTGTTTTGTCATTTTTATTAGTATTTATGTAGTTTGTATTTTTATCATGTATTTATAAAAAAAAAATCAGTTTTAGTTTAATTATTACTTTATTGAAAATAGCTGAAATTATAAAAGTTTAAAGCTGGATTGTTATTAGTTTTTTAAGAGATTTTTCATGATTTTAGTTTGAGTAAACTATAATTACAATAACCCTGAGCAGTGTTTTCAATGGATTAGCTCAATGCCTGAAAGATTTCCTATAGTTTGTTAAAGTAAAGAGTTTAGGTGTTTGGGGACCTTAGTCTGCTACTCTACACGTGCATGACCTGAAAGACCACCCGTGTTTGTGGATAATGATTAAGACCAGTGTAAACATCCAGCGTGTGCACGTGAGAGGAACTCTTATGAAGAAACGCTGAACATTGATTTAACACGAGCGTTCGTGAACACATGAGTTTACCACATGTTGATGAACTTTAGTAAACTCACATGTGTGTGACTGTAGGAGTTATTCGTATGTTAGACAGGCTGCTCTCCAGACCCCGCGCTCCCTCTTCATCATCTGTTACAGTAACGTCCTCTTCACAGTCCACCTCCGCCAACACTTCCATCTAAAACAAGCCATACACATATTGAGGAAAAAGTTTAAAGGACATACAGCAACAATAAGGTATCTGACAGATGGTGAAAGCGACATATATGTTTTTTTTTTTTGCGTTAACGAAGATGTCAGTGCATATGAGAACTTACAGTTTAATAAAGTGAATCTCTTCTCCGGTCAATCCTTAAATTTAATCGAAGTTTATAATAAGCATTAGCAGTAAGCGAACTCTGTTACTTGTTTACATCCCGCAATTTGGTTTCCATGGCGAGGGATCGCTGACGTAACAATACGGGGGTGGGGTCTCGTTTTCTCTAAAATAACTTTTTTTTATTTTTTTATTATTGAATTAAAATGTTATATTTATAAATATAATAATTATAATTTTTACAAAAATATTGAGATTATAAAATTATTGTAAATCTTTACAACATATCAAAACATTATTTCTTTAACTTACTAAAGTTTATACTTATACTACTAAAGATCCTACCGCAAAATGTATTTACTTACTCTACCTTTTCATTCTCTGATTTTTTTTTCTTCTTATTGTATGTGTAGTACTCTGTTTTTAATGTACTGCCAGATTGTAGCTAACAAAATAATTCTGAGAACGTTTAGCTAACGTTCCATGTGAGTTATGAAAACTATATATTTTTAGGATGTTTTCTAAAAGTTCATAGCCTCCAGTTTTTTTAATCGTTTATATCGTTTTTATTGTTTATAGAACATTCCATTTTATAATTTTGCAAACATGAATGCTACTTTTGAATGTTCACTGAATGCTCTGAACCAAGTAGTGTCATAAAAAACGTTCCATCTAAAACGTTCCAGAAAAACGTTCCATGAATGTGCTAGTGTTTTTATAACATTATAGTATTAAAAACCAGACTGGAAGAAAGTTTGCTCGCCAGAACGTTATCCAAACGTTTTTTTTTTTTTTTTTTTACATATAATTAAAACAATTAATTTATGTGTTTGTTTATTTTTACATATAATTAAAAAATAACACACTTTTTACACATTTTGACGTGAATTAACACGCGCTTATCTTTTCAACACACTCATGGTTTTTATTTGCCTTTGATCGACCCAAGTTCATTTCACGCATGTGTTTACGCCTAAACGAATGGTCGTTTAAATATATCCTTATAATGTAATCACCACACAGCACACACAGTGGGAGCTCAATCAGAGTGTTTACGGTCCGGTGACCTCCCGTTCTGATACACTCACCGCCCCCTCGCGACGCCTCATTGGACGACGACGAACGCATTAATAGATACGAACGGAAGCCGCTGGAATCAGAGGCAGACAGCTAACACAAGACACAAACACAATGGGACATTCGCGTTCCTTCAAAAGCATTGCATTTCTTCTGATCGCACTGCACCAGACCTCTGGATTCTGGTTATTTAACGTCATCTTCCCTCCGACGGCCAAACCTTGCGTCATAAATAATAGCACTCCTCCTCTTATCATAGGTAAGCAATCTTACGTTCGTAGTTTGGATATTTAACTTGAGAGTTTCTTTAATGTGTTTTCTATATTGGTTAATTAATTTAGAGGAAAAACATACAAAATATTACATAAGGCTGGCTATACAAGATAACAGATTGACCTGTCATGCACTTTTAGACCGGTTAAAATCCGTGTTGTGTGTACAGATTGTTGCAAGGTCTACTGTTTGACAACAAAATATGTATCTGGTAAAGTTAGTTTATTAATTTTACATTTTTGTCTCCTTTTTAACAGTACCTGGAAATCTGGGTAATCGCCTGGAGGCCAAAATAGACAAGCCCACACTGGTGCACTGGATGTGTTACAAGAAAACCGAGCACTGGTTCCCTCTGTGGATTGACCTGAACATGTTTATGCCCATTGGAGTTGACTGCTGGATTGATAATATAAGGTAAACTCACTTTGTAACATTATAAATGAAACCACTTTACTGTCACTAAAACTTGAATGCAGGCTTGCTGAATAAAAGTATCAATTTCTTTTAAAACATAAAAACTTGAGCAGTAGTGTGTGTGTGTGTGTGTGTGTGCTTGTATATCACTACTTTTATGCTTGCAATGAAGTATTACTACATTTTTAAACTTGTTAATGTTTTGTCTCATGTGCGCAAATTCACAGAGCAACCCTTCCTAGGTACCTCTGATTTATTGACTGCTGTTTCCTAATCATCCTCAGTTCTGTATTTCAGGTCATTGACCTTTTGTCTATTGTTTTTGGAGGGTTCTCCGAGACTGATGTCATTAGACAGGCCAGTGTATTATAATCAATATTTAGTAGCTCTCTACTGTCCTAACTAGGTTAACGTTGAGTCAGGTAATCAGAAGCTCTGATATATTTGATCAAAAGCCACCCTGCTTTTGTAACCTTGACAGAATACATTTTCTTGTTTTTGTAACATTTGTTTCTTTTGTGTAGAATTGTGTACAACAGGACAACTCGGAAGACGTCTAATGCTCCCGGGGTGGAAGTCAGGGTCCCTGGATTTGGACAGACGCACCCTATTGAGTTTCTTGACTTAAACAAACTGACAGGTGAGTATAGAGTAACATCTCCAAGAACTTCTTTCCTTACAACATCTGTATTTTTATACTGATGATGTACATTTTCTTTGTAGGTTACTTTCATACCATGGTTCAGCATTTGGTCAGCATTAGATATGTGCGAAATGAGACTGTCCGTGGTGCTCCGTATGACTGGAGAATCGCTCCAAGTAAGTGAAATCACAGTGACAACAAATATTTCGCCATAGCGCAGAAACAAATAGTTGACTGTACTCACTACATCAGGACTACTCAACAGTCAACAGAGGTCAACTCCAACTCAAATCAAATATGCATGACCACGAGAATCAAGGTCTTCAGGATTACATGAAAATGACAGGCTGGAGTGTTTGATTAGGGTTTGAGCCAAACTGCAGGACGGTGACCCTCCTGGACTGGAGTTGTATAGTCCTACTCTACATAATTAACTCTGCATATACTCTACATAGTTATTGTGTTTCATATACATTTATTAGAGGCAATTCAAAATTGACAACATTTAAACCCACCGAACAGACAAGTCAAGCACAAACATTTTTAAATTGGAAAAAATAAATATGTATAATTAAAACATGGATTATTTATATATAGACACGCATACATACATTTTATATATATATATATATACACAATAAAATGAAATAATTCTTGTGAATGTTTCTGTTTGGTACCGTATAGATGAGCAGGAGGAGTATTTTTCACGTTTGAAGAACCTGGTGGAGGAGATGCATGATGAGTACAAGCAACCAGTCTATCTTCTGGGCCACAGCATGGGCAACAACTACATTCTGTATTTCCTCAACCAGCAGACTCCGCGCTGGAAAGACCACTACATTAAGGGCTTCATCTCTCTGGGAGCACCTTGGGGTGGCGCTGTCAAGCCCCTCAGAGTCTTAGCATCAGGTACAGTAAAGAAAACATTATCCATAAATACTGTCAGCTATACATTTTAAATAAAAAATATAGTAAAACTGTAAATAGTTAACATTTAAAATAGCTGTTTTCTATTTTAATATATTTTGTGATGTGATTTTAAAGCTGAATTTTCAGCATCATTACTCCAATCTTCAGTGTCTCATGATCCTTCTGAAATCATTTTAATATGCTGATTTGCTGCTTCAAAAAAATCGTAATATTATCTATATTGAAAACAGTTAAAAACTGTGGAAAATATGATTTTTTTTTATTCAGTATTTTCAAAAGATGTTTAAAGAAACAGTGAAAAGAATCCTGTTAAAAAATTCTGAAAAGTTTCCCAAAAATCTCAGATTTTCCCCAAAATTTTATTTGCAACCCTGATAATTCATATACCATTATAGTTTGTGTAAATATTCTGAATTATATTTTATTTTGAATTTATGTAAATACAAATTTATTTGAAGCTTTAGTAATTTTGTTGTTTTTGTCTTTTTTATTAGTTTATATATATGTGTGTGTCTATATAGTTTTTAAGTTTTAGTTTCCATTACTATTAGAAATATTGCCTTATAAATTAGCTGAATTAAAAAAAAATATATATATATATATATTAGTTTTTATATACACATACAGTCATGACCAAAAATATTGGCACCCTTGGTAAATATGATCAAAGAAGGCTGTGGAAATTAATCTGCATTGTAAATCCTTTTGATCTTTTATTTTTTTTAAATCACAAAAATCTAACCTTTCATTGAATAATAAGAATTTAAAATGGGGGGAAATCTCATTATGAAATAAATGTTTTTCTCTAATACACATTGGCCACAATTAACGGCACACTTTTATTCAATACTTTTTGAAACCTCTATTTGCCAGTTTAACAGCTCTACATTTTGGTTGGAAGATCCAAACATGGCCCATTGTAAGATTTCTAACAGGGTCAGTCACTTATTGATTTTTTATCTGTTGGTATTTGATAGAATCCATGATGCCATGTGTCTAAACAAGATGTCCAGGACTTCCAGCAAAAATATAGGCCCACAACATACAAAAATACAGCAATATATTTCATTGTATACATGGGGTACTTTTAACCTAAAAGTACATGGGGTACCACTAAACCCATCTTGAGTGTTTGCTGCTAAAAAGCTCATTTTTTTATTTCATCTGACCATAGAAGCCAGTCCCATTTGAAGTTCCAGTCGTGTCTGATAACTGAATATGCTGGAGATTGTTTTTGGATGAGTTAGGAAAAAAATTTTTTTAAATCCTCCCAAACATGTGGTGATGTTGGTGTTGTTTGACAATTTGTTTTAAAGGTTTCTGACCCCGAGACTCAACTATTTTCTGCAATTCTCCAGCTGTGGTCCTTGGAGAGTCTTTAGCCACTCAAACTCTCCTCCTCACCGTGCATTAGGACGATATAGACACACGTCCTCTTCCAGGCAGTTTCGTAACATGTTATGCTGATTGGAAATTCTTAATTATTGCCCTGATGGTGGAAATGGGAATTTTCACTGCTCTAGCTCTTTTCTTAAAGCCACTTCACTAATTTGTGAAGCTCAATTATCTTTTGCTGCACATCAGAAATATATTCTTTGTTTTTTCTCATTGTGATGGATGATTAAGGGAATTTGGGCTTTGTTTTCCCTCCTATTCATATTTCTGTGAAACAGGAAGTCATGGCTGAATAGTTTCATGTTCATAATCACCCGCGAGTGCTCAAAATTGTGAATATGAATGGGAATATACTTCAAAGATATTTTACTCATAAAAATATCTAGGGGTGCCAATAATTGTGTTCAATGTGTATTTGAGATAAACATTTAATTCTTAATGACATTTTAAATTCTTAATATCCAATGAAAGGTTACATTTTTGTGATACTTTTAAAAAATTAAATATCAAAAGGATTAGCAATGCGGATTCAATTTCACAGCCTTCTTTGATCATATTTACCAAGGGTACTGAGATATATATATTATACAGGTGCATCTCAATAAATTAGAATGTCATGGAAAATTTCATTTATTTCAGTAATTCAACTCTAATTGTGAAACTCGTGTATTAAATAAATTCAATGCACACAGACTGAAGTAGTTTAAGTCTTTGGTTCTTTTAATTGTGATGATTTTGGCTCACATTTAACAAAAACCCACCAATTCACTATCTCAACAAATTAGAATACTTCATAAGACCAAATAAAAAAAAAGTATGTTCATTTACTGTATATGTACTCAATACTTGGTAGGGGCTCCTTTTGCTTTAATTACTGCCTCAATTCGGCGTGGCATGGAGGTGATCAGTTTGTGGCACTGCTGAGGTGGTATGGAAGCCCAGGTTTCTTTGACAGTGGCCTTCAGCTCATCTGCATTTTTTGGTCTCTTGTTTCTCATTTTCCTCTTGACAATACCCCATAGATTCTCTATGGGGTTCAGGTCTGGTGAGTTTGCTGGCCAGTCAAGCACACCAACACCATGGTCATTTAACCAACTTTTGGTGCTTTTGGCAGTGTGGGCAGGTGCCAAATCCTGCTGGAAAATGAAATCAGCATCTTTAAAAAGCTGGTCAGCAGAAGGAAGCATGAATTGCTCCAAAATTTCTTGGTAAATGGGTGCAGTGACGTTGGTTTTCAAACAACACAATGGACCAACACCAGCAGATGACATTGCACCCCAAATCATCACAGACTGTGGAAACTTAACACTGGACTTCAAGCAACTTGGGCTATGAGCTTCTCCACCCTTCCTCCAGACTCTAGGACCTTGGTTTCCAAATGAAATACAAAACTTGCTCTCATCTGAAAAGAGGACTTTGGACCACTGGGCAACAGTCCAGTTCTTCTTCTCCTTAGCCCAGGTAAGACGCCTCTGATGACAACTGTAGCCAAATTCCTTGACACGTCTGTGTGTGGTGGCTCTTGATGCCTTGACCCCAGCCTCAGTCCATTCCTTGTGAAGTTCACCCAAATTCTTGAATCGATTTTGCTTGACAATCCTCATAAGGCTGCGGTTCTCTCGGTTGGTTGTGCATCTTTTTCTTCCACACTTTTTCCTTCCACTCAACTTTCTGTTAACATGCTTGGATACAGCACTCTGTGAACAGCCAGCTTCTTTGGCAATGAATGTTTGTGGCTTACCCTCCTTGTGAAGGGTGTCAATGATTGTCTTCTGGACAACTGTCAGATCAGCAGTCTTCCCCATGATTGTGTAGCCTAGTGAACCAAACTGAGAGACCATTTTGAAGGCTCAGGAAACCTTTGCAGGTGTTTTGAGTTGATTAGCTGATTGGCATGTCACCATATTCTAATTTGTTGAGATAGTGAATTGGTGGGTTTTTGTTAAATGTGAGCCAAAATCATCACAATTAAAAGAACCAAAGACTTAAACTACTTCAGTCTGTGTGCATTGAATTTATTTAATACACGAGTTTCACAATTTGAGTTGAATTACAGAAATAAATGAACTTTTCCACGACATTCTAATTTATTGAGATGCACCTGTGTACATATATACACATATGTATTTTATTTTATTTTTTTGTGTGGAAACTGATTTTTTTTTTCAGGAGTCTCTGATGAATATAAAGTTTAAAAACCGCATTTATTCAGAAATATTAATCTTTTGTCACTTTTGATCATTTGATTGCTGCATCCTAAAAGTAGTCATACAAATACATGCAGAAATAGAATATAAAATACTGATTATTTTAATTGTAAACAACACTTTCATTTTAATATAATTTTAATTTTGGGTTACCTGTTTTTTTAACATGTATAAAACATTTAAGCTGAGTTTTAGTCTCTATTTGATGCCTTTTTAGGTGAAAACGATGGCATACCCTTTGTGTCCAATATAAAAATCCGCGAAGAGCAACGGATGACCACCACAAATCCGTGGATGATCCCTTCTGAAGAGGCTTGGCCCAAAGACCACACCTTCATCTCCACCCCCTTTTTCAACTACACCAACCAGGACTATCAAAAGTTCTTCAAAGACATCGATTTTGAGGACGGCTGGTACATGTGGGAGGACACCAAAAACCTCACCGCCGGTCTGCCCGCACCTGGCGTCGAGGTCTACTGCCTCTATGGGGTGGGCCTCCCTACGCCCGTCACGTACGTGTACGACGAACAGTTTCCAAACGCCGACCCCATAGATATCATTTACGATGACGGCGACAACACCATCGGCAGCCGCAGCATGAGTCTCTGTAAGCGCTGGATAGGGAAACAAGAACAGGCCGTGCACGTGACCGAGTTCAGAGGCATGGCTCATTTGGACATGGTCTTCGATCAGAAGGTTCTCACAGCAATCCAGAGAATTTTGGAGGGAAAGTACCATGAGAAAACAGACGACAGATCTGAAGAGCCTCCATCTCTTAGCCTAGGTTCCGTGTGACATTTTCCCAGCTGCATTAGAAGTGTTCTGATCTCTTGTACAAAAGTCATCTCTTTGTATTGGTTTATGTTAATAGACATGATATAATTGTTTGTTACAGTGTATTATACATAATTTATCAAATGTATTTAATCTGTACATTAAAGATTATGGCCACCATAGCTCTTAAAGTGTGAAATGTACTAGATGTTTCTTTTTTGTATAACATAGCAAAACTTAAACTATGCTACCGTAATATGCTAATTCCATTTCATATATATGTAAAGGATCATATGTTTTTTAGGCTGTGAGTGACATTGTTAAACTACTAGTTTAACGAATGCTTACAATAAATATGTTTATCCATATTAGTGGTGCATGTATGTGTCCATGTTTTTCATACACCTGTCTGTACACAGTACAGATAATATTTGCTGAACTCTGTAACATTTGAACCAGTTTAAGGGATCTAAGTCTGATACACATCAGCTTTTTGCAAACAAATTAAAATATGTTAGACTAAAGTTCAGAGTTCACGCAGAAGCGGGCAGCTGTTTTGCCAGGGAATCTTTCTTTGATTGTTGTTGGAGAAAATAATTGATTGTTTCTCTTGAAATATAGATATTTTGGTGGTGATTCTTTTAATCAGTAAACCAGTTTGGTATTTTTTGTCCTCCTTAAACCTCTATGATCTTTGGACATCATCCTCATAGAGAGTGAAACAAGCAACCTGCATGTGCAATATGACAATAATTCAATGATCATCCCCTTAACCCGTGACTACATTCACAATATAACAGGAATTTGACTGCTTTTGGATTCTAGGTTTTTATGCTTGCTACACAATAAAACAATACGAACACACATTCTCATTAAAATGTTATATATAAAGTGTCCTACTACCGTTGGAAGCGGTGTTATTTTACTGTCATTTGTATACTATTATACATTTACATTTATGCATTTAGCAGACGCTTTTATCCAAAGCGACTTACAGTACATTCAGGTTATACATGTTTTGTCAGTATGTGTGTTCCCTGGGAATTGAACCCACAACCTTTGCGCTGCTAACGCAATGCTCTACCACTGAGCCACAAGAAAACATTTGTAATATTACATTTTTTTTCCATTTTCTATTATCATTTTTAACTTTTATTTAAAGTTTGAGTAATTTTGTTGTATGTTTTTGCTATTTTATTTCGTTTTTGATGTTTGAATGTGTATAAAGTTTTTATTCATTTGTAGTTCATTTTTTTTGCTATTTTAGAAGCCTATATAAACTAAATGTATACATTTAATAATTGTATTATTACGTGAATAAATTGTTTATATAATTTTACATAAGTATTGGGAATTTTTAGTTGAAGTGCTAAAATTACTAAAACTTAAATACAAATAAATATAAACAGAAAAATAATACAAATGTAAAAACATAAAATAAAATGAAAATTGACAATATAAAAATATAATTCTAAATATTAAAAAATATACAGTAGTGTATAGATAATACTAATTCAGCATTGCCTGTTTTTAAATAAAATATATTTTATTCAAATTAATTGAAAAAGAGATTTCAGTTATTTAATACAAGCATTTAACAATTTTTTTGTATTCTGATGATCTGTCAAAATAAAACTCATTTTTTATGGGTTTTCTGATTAATAAATTATAAGGTCTGTGATAATTAGCCTACTACTTGAATAGGTTTTTACCTGTTATTCTGAAACAAACGACAGAGTCAGTCCTTGTAGTAATGTAGTCATTAATTAGCATCTTAAATTTTCAAAGCACACAATTATTTCGAAATTTACATCTGAGATATGCATTGCTATATACAGATAACACGTGCTCTGTTACATCAATTCTTGCAGCATTTTTGGCCATAATCGAACTCTCTCAAAGCTCCACCCACCGACTCGATGCGTTCTGCCATTGTTTATTCGCGTCTAGCTGCTTTAAAAACACCTATTGCATGATCGCCTGGTTGTCTGTCTGCTCATCCCGCAGACCCAGAAGAGACGCTTCTCACATCGCTCTCAGACTTCGCGATGGACAGATAAACGCAAACGCACGCCTGATCCAGTAAGCCAGATGTGTGAGCCACAGAAAGAGATGCGTTCCTGCCATCGGTTGATCCTCGCGTCGCTCCAGCTGTGTTTGTTGTTGTTGGTGTCGTTTACCGACAGCATAAGTTTGAAATGCTCACCGGGGAAAGTGTGCTCGGATCGACCGCCTGTGGTCCTCAGTAAGTACATTTATTACAGCACATCCTCTGTGTTGAAATGTCTTGTTGTTTTTCTGTACTTGACACAAGTCACCGTTGTTTACATGTCTCATGATGAACTGTCATACGGGCTGGGTCTCTAAACCTAATGAGCTGCCTAACTAGACAACACTAACGTACCGTTGTCCAGTAACGTAGGCAACTCGGTAGTTAGTTGCTTAACTCGGTAGTTGTGATGGCCAAAATGTTGTCTAGATAGCTTTTGTATGAACATTGGGTTTTGAGATAAAACCACTGTTACATGATGTACAGTAGTCAGTTTTAATCTCATGTTCATGCATGTTATAGTATTATACTGTGTGTTTAATATCTGAATGCGTTTATAATTAGATCTCATCTGTCGTGGCTTAACACTTCTAGAAAGGTGTCGATATTTTATTAAAAGTGTAATAAACAGCTCCGAGCGTTAAGGCGACGTAATTATTCACTGGAATTTTCCGAAGAAACACAGAGAGAGAGTAAGAATGTAAAAAACATAGCAAATCCATAGTATTTTAGCCTAACGGTGTCTTTTCTGGCATTTTCTTCTGTCTAAGTGTTTATTTTCGCTTTGACGGTTTCTCATATGACGCGGTCATATGACTTGAGGAAAAAAACAACAACGACTCTTTGTCACTGATTTCGCAACCGGTCGTAGTAAAAAAGCAAAATAAAATGTTTTGTTGTTGTTTGTTTTTAATTCCACAAAGGCAAATTATGACATTTACGACTAATTTCATATGTTCTTTTTCAGACTTTCTAGAAGCATTGTATAGAATAGGCCTACCATGTTGTTGACATGGCAATGTCGTTTTATTTCATTTTAATTTATTTTATTTTATTTGGTTGGTCATATGGACCTTAAAAGTCTAATATACTTTGAAATATCTTAGAGTACTATTATTATACTTCCCATGCTCAATTGTCCGTTGATGGAGAATCCATCTAAAATTAGTATCTGAATTTTGGAACATGATAGCAAGTTTTTAGCTGATCCAAGATGTTTTTTTATCTGGTAATGCGTTCCAGAAACCATTTTGACCTCCTTGAACTTGGCCCAATGGTTCTTGGTTTTTACCGTAAAAATATATATATATGTATATATGTTTTTTTATAGCTGGTATAACAGCTGGTCATACCACTTTTAGGTAGCCAAGACCATCTTAAAGTCTTTTTGTGAATTTGGTAGCTTGTCTAGTAGCTGGAAATCACCTAACCATGTTGCAAAACAAAACTAGACTGGATTTTCCATCAGATACTTTTTGTGTAAAAAGATTAGTCTTTGTGTCTAAATTTACACTACATCATTATACCGCAGTAAAACGATAGCTTAAGTACATTATTTCTACTAAAATATCTTTAACCGTATCTTAAAGTACAATATTTGACTAGCCAATATTTACATGACACCTGATAGCAGGATCAAAAATTCTTCTTTTTAGTCATGTTAAATATGTGAAAAATTAATTTTGGATTGGTGACCAATAAAGACATGCAAACATGGCAGGAAACCATACTTGGAAGTATATTGGGGGGTTAAATGTTTCAAACCAGACCAAACTTGCCAGGATTAGTGATAGTGTTAAGTATTTTTAATCAGTGGTTCCTTGATCATATCAATAGTAGTTTTTTGAAGTGTTTCTTATTGAGCTTCCTGTGTACACTCATTAATATTTGAGTAAGCTCTCTTCTATTTTTATTCATAGTGATTATGTGATTGGTTAGCTAGCCTAATTACTTTTCTCTATAGTTCCAGGAGATCTTGGGAATCAGCTTGAAGCCAAACTTGACAAACCTAGTGTAGTGCACTACATCTGCTACAAGAAGACAGAGGACTACTTCACATTATGGCTCAACCTGGAGCTGCTGGTGCCTGGGGCCATTGACTGCTGGATTGATAACATTAGGTAAAGGGCAAAAGGGCATCAGGAATCGGAAGTTGCTCACGCGATGTGGCAATTGATATCCATACCATTTTTCCAAAACAAGCATCCTTCTTCTTGGTTGATAAATCAGTGGTATTGTTGAAGCACCTATTCACATTATATTAACCTATTTTCTAAATAATTGTTTAACAGCCAAATTTGTAGTAAAAAACTACATTACCCATGATGCTAAACAGAAAATTGAATCCAATTATGGTTGCAGCGAACAAATCCTGCCAAAAGTGTGTGTAATAACTTTACATATATTATTTCTATAGATATAATTAACAACTTTAAATGGTTCATTTTATATTTCTCCATTATTTCAATTTAATTGTCATTCGCAATGCTTTATGGGATTGCAGTTTTTCTCTCAGTAAGTACACCCTCTTATACCTTTGTTCTTTCAAATATGATTTTGTTTCAAATTAAAGTTTGTAATGTTGTGATTCTCCTAGGCTACAGTAGTAGCTGGTTGGCCTGGTTAATGGCTTGTTATAACACTTTAATAAATACATTTTAGAAATCTCTATGGGAAAACTGAATATAAAAAATACTTCTGGAACCAACGCCATTGGAAAAAGTTGGCTGGCACTAATGCACTCTATTGAATGTAAAAATAGAGACATGCTGTGCATATTTTGAGATCGGAAGTTGACTCTTTCTCCTTATGACATTGTATACCTTGCTTTGAATATGCAAATATGTAATTAGCAAATATTTTGTTTGCAGGCTAATGTACAATCAATCTACCCACCTCACTGAAGCTCCTCCGGGGGTGGATGTCAGAGTGCCTGGTTTTGGACAGACGTACAGTTTGGAGTATCTGGATCCTAGCAAACAGAGTTTGGGTGAGTGCGAACTAGGCGTTTATTTCATTATGGTAGTATGTTGATTGGTAACGGTTGTTTGATGAGAGCTTTGTCTGTTTCAGGCATGTACTTCTTCACTATAGTACAAGCATTGGTTGACTGGGGTTATACCAGAGACGATGATGTTCGAGGTGCCCCCTATGACTGGCGTAAAGCCCCAAGTGAGCATCTTCATGATATGTTTGTGCACAAAAAACAAAGTTCTGGGGAACATGTTGATTCTTGTCTTTATGTCTAACTACTTATGTTTTTCTCCTGATCTGTATCTGTAGATGAGAATAAGGAGTACTTCTTGCGTCTGCAGCAGATGATTGAGGAGATGGCTAATAAAGCTGGTGGTCCTGTGGTTCTCATCGCACACAGTATGGGGAATATGTACACACTCTATTTTCTTAATCACCAGCCACAGGCTTGGAAGGACCGGTACATCAAGGCATTTGTGTCTTTAGGGCCTCCATGGGCCGGAGTGGGCAAAACTCTGAGAGTTATGGCAACAGGTATGGGCCAATTTTTTGTGGAAATAGTTTTTTTTTTTTTTTTTTTTTTTGTAGGTCAATGATGTGGCTCTCATTTTTGTTGTATTAAATTATACAAAATTAATTATAATTTAATTCACATATACAGCCGCTTGAATACACCTTTAATTTCTGAGTTATAATTAACTTGGTTTAATTTATAAATAACATAACTGATATTTTTGTTAAAAAAGTCAAAACCGTCACATTGATACAACTGTCCTCATATCATAATGAAGAAAGAAAATCAACATTTTTTAAAAGGAAACCTCGAGTACTTTGGCATAATCTTGTGTTGTTATTTCTGGGGAAACATGATTATTTAATATTCTAGAATTAAAAAAAATATATTTTATTAAATAATAATATTATTTATTTAACAACTGCTTATTTATATTAATATTTGTAAAGCTTTTGTCAAAAATGTAGTCATTTAAAAATGTCATATTTATTTATATTTTTATAATGTAAAAGCTTTACTTAATACAGATGTATAGTTAATGATTTTGTAAACTTTGAACTTTTTATTTTGAAAAAAAAATATATATATAGTGAAATAAAGAATTTCTGGTTATTTTTACAAACAATTATAAAGAAATGGAAAGTTACACATTAAACTTGACATTTTGAAGTAGAAAATCTGAAACGTAATGAATTAATGTTTTATTTAAAAAATACTAATTCTGTATATTAAAAAATCTTTTTTTTTCATTTTTAGAATAACAAAAATCCTTAAATTGTATAAAAGTTTTTAAAAACATATGAAATAAACCATAAATGGCATATAAATACAACACAGCATGTTTTTGCAGTCAAACATGTCTGTCTAGCACATATCAGAAGTCAGAAAGAGCTTTATTGCCAATATTTATATTTACATGGAAAAACATGCATTGAAATGCAGAAACGAGTCCTGTGAACAACAGGACTTGGCAGGACCCCAACAGGACAACCAAAAACTTGGCACTTGTGTTTTAAAACCTATTTTTGATCACTGATTTGACCTTTTTGACGGTGTTGGTTCCATCACAGGCGACAAGCAACCGCATTCCTCTCATCAGTCCTCTAAAAATCCGCACCCAGCAGCGAACGGCTGTCTCCACCGTCTGGCTCTTACCCTACGCCCACACCTGGCCCAAAGACATGGTCCTGGTTTCCACCCCCAACACCAGCTACACCGTCCAAGACTATCAGCGCTTCTTCAAAGATCTCAACTATGAGGACGGCTGGGCCATGAGGCAGGACACAGAACCGCTGGTCAGTGCACTTCAGCCTCCGGGCGTTCCCGTCCACTGCCTTTATGGCAGCGGAATCCCCACACCTCAGCAATACAATTACACCAACTTCCCAGACGTAGATCCCACCGTCATCAACGGGGATGGAGACGGAACGGTCAACCTGCTGAGCGCGACACAATGCAAACGCTGGATCGGCCAACAGAAGCAGCCTGTTAACATGTTCGAGTTGCCTGGGAACGAGCACGTTGCCATGCTGTTGAATATAACCACGGTTAACTACATCAAGAATGTGCTGTTTCCACCGTGATGGCATCACACTTCCCCTGTTTAACTTTGAACTGAAGATTCTGGTTTGCCAAAGGTACAGGACTCTGTTCTGCTTCTTGGGTGGGATGGGTCACTTCTAGAGGATGTACATTATCTAAATTTGGTTTCAAAGTTCCCTTATTGTGGAATTCAGGTTTATCAGCGTGAAATAGTCATCTATTGTTGGGCACAATAAACATTTATAGAAATTGTTGTATTTTTTTTTACTGCTTAATTCAAATCGAATAATTTTAATATTATAGAGATTTTAATGCAAACATTACAGTTGATTCATGTGAAATAGCAATTGCCTGCCATTAAACCTTGTCAATTACATTTTTAAATATTGTTCGTTTTTAACCTCTAACCTCCTACTTCTTAAAATCTACTGATGTTATCTAATCAAAGTGCTTTTAAAAAAATGCATTTTCTATCCAAATTGTACTGACGTTGTAGTATTTCTGTCGAACAAGTAAATGGTTATTTATCAGACTGTCTGTGACCAGTATTGATTTGTTTTTGTTCATGAGATCTCAAGTGCAATGTGACTGCTGGATATCTAATTGTTGCTCAATTTATGTCGGCTTAACCTCCGTGACTGCAATTGTGCAATGACCCACGATGGGTTAACTCATGTTACACATGTACAAACTCTGCTCAGTTTGTGTTTTTTACATGTACTGATCTTTTGAATGCAATGAAAGATGATTTGTGAAGCAAGTTATTTGTTGCCTTTAAAATTGGAGTTATAAGATTAAGTTCTGCTATAAAAACAAAGACTGTATTTTTTAATGTACAACTGTGGATAGTGAAACCAGGTCTTTCAGTTTCAGGTTGTGGGTGTGTTGCTCGTAAAATAGCTTGATGGTAAAAATGCAATGTATTTTCAGTGGAATGCAAACGCAGGGTCTGGGTGTTTGTCGCAAAACCAACAGATTGTTGCATAGTTAGTGAAAAATCACCATGTTGCAATTATGTACAATAAAAGGCTCTTTACCAAAACTGTCAAATGTAACAAAGAGATCTTTATGCATCAGTTTTCAGTACAAATCTTTATTATATTCTGCTTAAATATGAAAAGTCTTAAAACACAAATGTTGACCGCAATACATGTTAGCAAACCTGAAAATTCACATTCTAAACAGTGTTTCAAGATCACTGGAGGGGGAAATGAAATACTTTATTTCCCGATTTGCAGCGAAGCTCCGCGCAGTTGAGCTGTATGTGAAATGGCCCATCTTCATGAGCGTCAACGAGACTCTACGACAAAAAACACAGGTTATTATAGTTCAGATGTCAACAGCCCGAATCCACAACCTTTGCCTTTAATCAATACTCATCCATGTTTCATTTGGAGATCTGCGTTTGGGTTCCTACCTGCATTTGTGATAAACATGCTTTTTTCAGTCTCTCCGTATGGTCACCCACACACCAAGCAAGGCTTATGTGGAAAGAAGGATCCTAAAATAGATAAAGAAGAGTGTTAAATGATATCTAAATTTGAATCGCAAATATGATTTCAATGCCAGGTTTGACCTTATAAAAGGTGCTAAGGTTGAATTCTTTCATGGTTTCATCCACTATTTTGATGAGCTCAAGCAACTGAGTTTTTCCAGTGGAGATTTCCATACCAAGAAAGGTCCTGCATGAAAAACGTGATGCCATTAAAACGGTCTATTATTTGATATGAAGAAATAAATAATACACATTGGGTCATTAACAGTTAGAGTAATGACATACCTAGTCTTTTCAGCATTAGAATAAACCCTCAGTTTATCGGCCAAGCAGAAAAACCTGAGAAAACAATCTGACTTAGATACCCAGCAACTAACATAAGGCATAATGAAACAGTAGGGCTTTTCACACTTAACATAGATGCGTCTTTCTAAACCCCGGATAAATGCAATCCTGGTTATCTTACTTCATGCTTCTAAGTTACTTGTGATACGTTTCTCTTCCTGGGGTTATAAACGGTGTTCAGAATGATGCTAACCCAGAGTAAACACAGTGTGAAAAACCCTAATGAGGTTTTGATTGATAGCACTGACTTCTGGAACTGTGTCAGGCTGGTCCGAATGGACTGGATAAATGGTTGGATCCAGTGATGCCGCAGAACCACAGTTTTTGAGAGACTGAGGTGAAACTCTTCAGACAAGGTCAGAGGTATGCCGTGAGCAGATGCAACCTCCATCATTTCATTGAGAAGCTCCAGAAAGGCCTCCTCAGGATCATCTAAAAAAGGGTTAAAGGTCATTCAGAGAAAAATGACAGTGTCTACCTCAATAATACACTGAGGAAAGTGCTTACAAGGACAGAACACATATGTAACCCAGTTGCCCCGCTCATGCAGGAAGGACCGCTGTCGTCCTTCATGCTCTTCACTTTTATCGATCCACTGTTCTTCAGATTCTCTGAACATCTCCTTCACGCTGTCAGGAAGAGGCAGGCAAGGTGTCAAGTGGGCTGATTTGCCAGCTTTCCTTTTAACAGATCCATGATCCAAAGGTTCACTGGTGCTATTGAGGTAAAAGAGGAACTTAGAGCTCTGGAAATGCAAATCAAAATAAAACTAAATCAAGAAACAGAAGATCAAACGCACCAAACCTGATTTCAGTGTCAAGTTTTTTTCTTTTCCTTAATGGTGTGGAATCATCTTTTGAAGAGCTTTCAGCTTCCTCTTCAGAACTGCTGCTGTAATTGACAATCATGCTAAAATAAAATTATTTTCTAAAAGCTGCACCAGAGTATTACACTTTTTCTAGAAAAACACCATCTCAGATACGCGATGGCATTCTTATTGTGACGTGCAAAATGCTTCCGTTGAAAAAAATATCGCTGTTTCTTCACAGCGCCCCGCTACAACAAACCACAGAATTCGTCAACGAATCATTCTAATGAGTCGGATCATTTACAATGAATCAGTTGAGCCGGTTCACAGCACCGGTCAGAATGATTCATACACAAATCTGAACGAAGCGGAGCTACTTGCTTGTGTAATCACACGAACGACACATGTTGGGTTTATAAAATAGTATTATTTTTTATTTTCAGCCGATACATCTATTTTATTTAGGATTAATGTTTTTATTCAAAGCATGGATGTAGGTGCGTTTTAAACCAGTTTTTGAAACTAACCATTAGAAAGAACCGACTCTGAGTCGGACCTCCCATCACAAGAAAACAAACGGTGCTTCATCACAGCACAGAGGAATCCAAATGGTTCCGGGGTCACCTTCCGACTGATTTGCATTCTGCTTTATAAAACAATACAGATTGTCAACATGACATTAAGTCTATATACATAAACTTAATCTTGCATCCTTGCATACACATTAACATTCAATGTTCACAAGAACAAAATGTTGACGTTGATTTTCTTATTGAAGCTTCAGAACTGTTATCCTGTCGTGTGCTACAATAATTCCAATAAAAGCGTTATAATAAAATAACTATTTGCCCCTATACCCTGAAACAGTGACATACACATATCATGCGTAATAATGACGTTTTTAGTATGAATATGTACATCTAAATGCCGTTTTTGAATACAATTAATGAAGTTCCGGTATGTTTTGTGAGGATGCCAAGTAACGTTATGTGTTATTCAGGTTCCCGTGCGGCTGTCGGGGGTTTCGGTGGTCACTGATCACAGCCCCATATAAAACACACTATGTGTCGGGCCACCCTCGCCTGTCGGCTCTCCTAAATGCGCTGCAAACGCCGAAAAGACTGCTATCGGGTTTTTGTGGAGCAACCCAAGAGAGATCCGGAGAGTTGGCAGGGTTTTAGCGTGTTTTTGTAGGCACTGGCCAGGGGGTGCGGCCTAGCCGAGACCGCGGATCGGTGGGAGGATTTAACGTTACGGCCTTCAGAAACACCTTAAGCAGCTTTTTTAATTAAACTTATTTTCCGAGAATAAACATGCGTGGAACCTGTTTATGAAAAAGGTAATATGCATATCCGAACAAAATGAAGCAGGAAGTGTGTGTGTGTGTGTGTGTGTTGCAAGGCTACAGTTAGCCTGTTAGCCAGCTTGCAGATATTCGTTAGCCATTTTGCAAAGCCGTGTGCTTGTCTTTTCTTCCAGGTGTCTTGAAAACCCGCCGGTTTTATAATCTGTTGGGTTCTGTGTTAGACATAAATATTAGTGCTTCCTAACGTTACAATTTTGTCTCCGGCTTTTATGCACCGCGATAAAAAACGCGAATGTGTGTTTCGCGAATTGCGTGTAAACAAATACTCGGCGATCGAGCGTCATTCGTTACAAATATTTATGTGTTATTACATTTACTTAACCGTGCATCCATACTTTGGGACAGGGGTACCCCTTTTATACACCGGCTATAATGTGGTGATTGAGACAATAGGACTGTGCTTCCTACCTGGACCGCATTTCTGGGTATCATACATTTCCGTGATGCCTCAAAATGCTATTTGTTGGCAAGACAGTCCATCTCGCTATCCAAAATGAAACCTGAGGGGTACCAGACAGATGCGTGCACCTTTGTTATTATTTGTGAGAGGTGGTCTGGGATCAGATTTCATTTGGTGCATATGATCCTGTCTTTGCTCATTGTTAGTTTATCAGGTGCTCGGGTAGAATATAGGTGTGCACTCAGTATTCTAAGTTTGAAATGTGCATTGGTGGAAATGATGTAGCCTAGATCACTTTACAGAGTCAAAGCCAGCTGTTGCAGTAAAGATTAAGGCTATTCATATTAGCAGTGGTTAAATTGCCAATATCCTCATCTCACTTTGCTGATGTAGTAGGCGTTCCTTCTGTAACCAGTTATATCATGAAGTGAATCACATGAGTGAATCTGTTTTTTTGTAAAAAGTTGATGCCCACTTTGTTGCATCACCAGCAGTCTTTTTAAACTCCTGTTCCCTTAAATATCCAAAATTATGCCTTATGGTCAATTTTAATGACGCAAGCCACTGTCAATGTCAGGGCTCTTATTGTTGAACAATATGGATATTTTATTGTGTAACATTCGGACCAGTAGATTTATTTATTTGTAATTTGTTTTGAGACCAGTAGATTTATTTATTTGTAATTTGTTTTGAGCACCCACTATACATTTTGCAGATTTGCACCCACACTATATTTTCTATTTCAGCTATATTTTGCCAGAAAATATATTTAGAAAATATATTTATATTTTTTCATAGAAACTTGATTGTTTTTTTTCAACATATAAAAATGAATTATTTAATTTTTAACCTGTCTTACCTAGTCAAGAATAAGTTTTTACTGATGTTTGCAAGAATCAACAAAACAAGTTCACACTTCAATATGACACAGAATTTCAACAAAGTAAGTTTACACTTCAAAGGTGACACAGAAGTGCTTCTTAGACTAATTAAATGCTACTCAGGGGTGGCATAAATGCATTAACAGCAACTGTAAGGGAATAAGGTGGGTCAGAGCAGACTTATTTTAGCCTGTTTTTTTGCACCATTGTTTCTTTACACTGAATTTTAAATGGGTACAAAGCAGCCTTAACTTGCCTTTTGTCAGCCGGTTATATAATGTTACACTGGTAACATTTAAATCAGCAAAATATGCAATGACAATACTCATTTTAATATTAAGTTTAAATTTGCAAGGCATTACATTGGCATGTACAAAATTAACTGTATGATGAGACAATTGATTGTTCAATCACAAGCCTTCCTTGTTGTGGAACCCTGCAGTGTAAATTCCCCTAAAGATGTGTGCAGGGTTTATTGCACATTTTTCATCCAGTTTTCTTGTTTTTCTCTTATAGGGCTGTACCAAGGTGATGAAGAAGGTTAAGCTCCTTTGCACTTTTGGCTGATGCTCACATCCATGTCAGTTTGCTGTTATATCAAGCCACAAAGTGTTCCTGAAAACATTATTACATAGAATTTCTTAATTTGTCATTCTCACGAGCTGTCAAAATAAGTTCCTCTTTGCCTCCCCACCTTTCCCATCGTGGGCAGTCCAACAATCCCTTCCCCTTGAATTCACCTGGAAAGAGGTTAAACTACGGCTCAAAGCTGAATCCGTACACCCGAGCCCGGATGACGGAGGCGTGGCAGCAGCATGCTGTTGCCCCGCCTCCAGTGGTGCACACCATCCCACCAGGGGCAGACACACTGGGCTGCACCGTCTACGGCATCGTCCTCCAGCCGGACGCGGCATTGCAACAACAACACAGCAGCAGCAGCAACAACAACAACAACAGCAGCAGCATCACAGTCAGCAGCAGCATCCGGCACAAGTGCAGCAGCCCTCTTTGCATGTAGGGAGCGAGGGAGGACACAAGTGTGGTGCGTGTGGCCATGACATTTCCCATCTGGCTAATCCTCATGAGCACCAGTGCATGGTGAACCAAGACCGTTCGTTTCAGTGCACGCAGTGTCTGAAAATCTTCCACCAAGCCACTGACCTGTTGGAACACCAGTGCGTGCAGGTGGAGCAGAAACCCTTTGTTTGCGGAGTGTGCAAAATGGGCTTCTCCCTGCTGACTTCGCTAGCGCAGCATCACAATTCCCATAACAGTGGCAACCCCATGAAGTGCTCCATATGTGAAAAAACATATCGGCCGGGTTCTGGAAATGCCACGCCAACTTCGTCAACGGCTACTCCAGGGCAACCATCCAACGACGAAGCGACGTCCAGTGGCAGCGCTGCCGTCGGGACATCAGGCCAGCCTACATTCGAGCCTTCGCAACCTGACAGGCCCTACAAGTGTTCGGTGTGCTCCAAGGGCTTCCGTCACTTATCAGAGCTCACCCGTCATGAACGCGTCCACACGGGCGAGAAGCCTTTTAAATGTGAAACATGCGACAAAAGCTTCAGCCAGTCCTCTCATCTAGCCCACCACCAGCGTACCCACAGCTCCGAACGGCCATTCAAGTGTGCGGTGTGCGAGAAGAGCTTCAAGCACCGATCCCACCTAGTCCGTCACATGTATGCCCACTCGGGTGAGCACCTGTTCAAGTGCAACCTTTGCGAGTTGCACTTCAAAGAGTCTTCCGAGCTCCTCCACCACCAGTGTCAGCCGCAAGGTGCTCGGCCGTTTCGCTGTGCCACGTGCGGGAAGGGCTTCAAGCGTCCGTCCGACTTGAGACAGCACGAACGCACCCACTCGGAGGAACGCCCATTCCACTGTGAAGACTGCCAGATGAGCTTTAAACAACAGTACGCCCTGGTGCGCCACAGGCGCACACACAAGCCCTCCGCCGACCGCCCCTTCAAATGCAACCTGTGCGACAAGGGCTTCCTGCAGCCGTCTCACTTGTTGTACCACCAGCATGTTCACGGCATGGACAACCTTTTTAAGTGCGCCTCCTGCGGAAAGGGCTTCAGCCAGTCCGGGGAGCTGCTCCGTCACAAATGTGGTGAGTCCTCCTCGACACCCACAAATCCAGACAAGCCCTACAAGTGCGACGTATGCGGAAAGGCCTACAAAAAGGCCACCACTCTACAGCGCCATCAGAATTCCCACTGCACCGAGAAGCCTCTCAAATGCTCGCTGTGTGACCGACGCTTCCTGTCCTCCTCAGAGTTCGTGCAGCACCGATGCGACCCGTCCCGGGAGAAGCCCTTGAAGTGTCCTGACTGCGAGAAGCGTTTCAAGTACTCCTCGGAGATGCAGCGGCACAGGCGCGTCCACACCGGAGAAAAGCCCTACAAGTGCGCCAGTTGCGACAAGGGCTTCAAGCAGCGCGAACACCTGGCCAAGCATCAAAGCGTGCATGCGAGAGATGCCCAGTTTAAATGTGTATGGTGTGGAGAGCGATTCGCTGATCTAGGAGCCCTTCAGGAGCATACTGTCCAGCACACAGCTGAAGGTGGGGGGTACCCTGTGTCCTCTCTCATTCAGTGATTTGTGCCCCCCGATTACCATTTGCAAAGGTATTAGCAATCTCTGCAAACTACCCCAGTTGAATGAATTCTTACAAGGCCCAGTAACCTGATAATACCTCATTTTGTTCTTAACATGCATATGCTCAACAAGTAGTTATTCCATTTTTTATATCAAAAGGCATATTTTAATTGGAAATTTTCGACAAAAAGTTATCCTATTTGTTGGTTTATATCTGAATCCTAGGAGAAGGCAAGGTGGAGATCTCCAAACTCTGTCCCAGATAGCACTGTGATCCTAATCCAGTAAGGCAGCATTTGCGCTGCATTGTGGCTCCTTGACCTGACCTGGCTCACAATGCCCCCATCAGATCTCTAGAGCACAAGACAAAAAACAATTCCGTCTGCAACTAATTGTTCAGCCTTGATCCTTCATAGTAAATCAGCTATACATTTTTCGTAGTTCCTTGTATGGTTGAAATACTGCTTACTGTGTGCCTCTACGTAATAACTATTCTGATCACTAGCCTTGCTTCAATATGAGTACGTTGCACACACATTTGCATTTAGTTCACCCCAGAGCTAATGACAAAAAAGGGGGACAAAGTTGTGCTGTTATGAACTGTTGAAACTGTCCATGTCAATGTTGACGTTCCCCTCATTGTGGCAACTAATGGTATGTACCAAAAACCATCACTGTACTGTACCAGAACTTAAACGGGACAGATCGTTAACCAGCAGAAGTATAACGACCTCAAACGGTCTCTACATTTCACTGAGATTATACGTAAATATATAGAATCTATATAGAAATGTAAACTTCAATCTTGTATACAAACAGTTCATATTAACACGAGAATCAGTACAGCTGTCCTGAAAATTGCCTAAAAAACCTGAAAGGCTTCCTGTATTACTGTATGTACATAGTTAGTATGTATGCAACTTGTTGACCAGTCCTGTCATTAGATATTGCGTTGTCTTTCTTAAACTGCACCACAATTTTATAAGTAGCTTTTTATGTGAAGTTCTGATTCATACATTCTTTAAGTTTTGTTTCCGATTTGCCTTTTTAAAATTAATTTCAGCCTCTTTGTAGATGTAGTTTGGATTGTAATTGGTGTGTTCAAGGTTGTGTGAAAGTTGAGTCTGTTTTTATAAAGGTTTTTGCCCCTTACCCGGCCACCCACTCCCCCATACAGGACTCATGTAGGCCTACTTGTACAGTACCCTAAGTGTCATTCTTCCTCTGCTGTATAGATGTAGCCATGTGTTAGAGCTCTAATCTGCCAACACCATGTCTTGCCTGCAGTCACTTGCCTTTCACAACATGACGGCGAGTCATTTTT
The DNA here is from genome assembly GCA_027422405.1 of Ptychobarbus kaznakovi. Classification (NCBI taxonomy): domain Eukaryota; kingdom Metazoa; phylum Chordata; class Actinopteri; order Cypriniformes; family Cyprinidae; genus Ptychobarbus; species Ptychobarbus kaznakovi. The sequence continues at coordinate 36,371,507 of CM049796.1, forward strand.
TGTTATTCTTTTATAAAAACCGTAAGCTCAAATACTTTCAAAATGGATTTTCAGTTCCCCCTAGAATCCAGGAGGGAAAGTGTTTGACTTAAATGCACGTCATTCAGATGTTTTTGTTAGTGAATGTCTGTGTTGCATACTCAAACAATAACCAGTACGTTCTTTTGAGAAATTGTTTTTTAAACTGACACTTACTACAATCGTAGTATATACTCATTTAATTTAGAGGGTAAGTGGTATTGATTCAAGAGTAATGTTTGGTTTTTGAATCGCATACTCCTTTTTTTATATTAGTAGAAGCTACCACATTTTATTGGTCTACAAAACTGAATTTGAATACAACAAACTGTCCAAGTCTTGATTTGCCTGATTTTTATACCCTCCCACCCACATCACGATTTCCCACATTCATCTTACCTGGGGCAAAATGACGTTCTCAGCTCTGTTGCTTATGCAGTATTATATGCTGACCATTGGCCCTTGAGGAGCATCTCCCTCTTGCAGTTAGGTTTCTCCTAGTACTTTACAGCGAGGTTAGAGGTGATCGTGACACTTTGGCCTTAAGTAGAGTCATCTAGGTTCTCCGCAGAGCTCTTTGCCTCCAATTTGTTTCCACTTTATAGTATCTATTTATCCATTGTTTTAAATACCGAGGGGGATTTTTTTTTTTAAAGTAGGCATTAAGAATCAAGGAGCAGTTGGATTTGGAAACTGTTTTTTATGTTTTCACGCTTGTATATTAATTTTTTATTAATATTGTTTAAAATCTCTATATAAATATCTATATTCTTGGCAGACGTTTCAGGACCACAGGGGAACGTTAAGATCGATGGCCTTCCTCTATCGTTTTGAGACCTCTCCACCCCGTGCATGCCTGCTGTGTTAGTTCCCGTAATCTGTTCCATGTATCTGCACTTCAGAGCGCACATACTTCTCCTTAGCTTTTTTCAAATTGTAGATTGTGAATGAGCTAGTAAGAAAACTTCATGTGGCGGTTGATGTGACATTCATGCTGAAATATCTGTATGTAGCATTTAATATACACAGCACTAACTAATAAACCTTTTCATTAATAATGCATTGTTGTGTCATTTTTATGTTCATTTTATTAATCTTCATATTGATGCATTTGTTTTAAAGTATATGGGCATCTTGGGCATTGAGGTTATGTAGGACATGTTTAGTTGTTGTTTGAGAATCCATATAATCCCGCATCTATAGCTGCATGTCGTGAAGGAACTGCTCTGGTTCCAGCAGTGATCCTAAGCTTTTCCCAGGTTTTTGAGTATGTTTTTAGTGCCATCTGGAATAATAATGTCATTAAAAACCACAATTTTGGAAAAACTATATGGAAAAAAAGTGTTTGAAGAATCCTCACCTCTGCAATCTCCACCTTGCGTTCCCATTCTTTAACACTCTTCTTCAGCTGACCATGAGACTCCTTAACTTCGATGTATTGTAGGACATGTGGTACGTGAAAATCGGCCAACTGGCCCCTCAACTTCCTGTTCAGAGCCTCTGCTTTGTTTCGTTCCTGTCAGGGAAAAAAAATCCATATTATGGCTTATGGCCAGTGGAGTACCACTCCAAAGAGTACAAATGTCTTTTTTAGTCTGTTTTTGTTTTTAATAATGGTTGACAGATTACCAGAATTTGAATATTTATTTATTTACTGCCATGATGTTGGGTTCTGAAGTGCATATAAGAAATTTCATTATCCTGACCTCCTCTGCTTGCGTGGTCTCCTCCTCAAACTTAATGGATAACTTCGCCCGTAAATCAGTGTCACTGTTCAGCACATCTGACTCGTGTGTCAAGGTCTGAAGCTTCTCCTGCAAGATGGAAATATTGAAAAGAAATCTCTAGACACCCACAGTTTTAGGTCAAGGTCCGATCAAGGCCAACAGTTCCCTATAACAATGACCCATACAAGACCCATCCTAATACTGTGGTGTGTAGCTCAAAACATAGTTGATATCTTAAGCTGTCAGCACCACATTATGGTTGATTGAGCATCTCACCTTATTAGAATTCAAGACATGCAGGGTCTTCCCTGCGAGTAATTTGAGTTCCACATGTCTGAGGTTTTGCTCATCAAGTTGCTTCCTACATTTCATGTTCCCAAACTTGAGCTGCTCAAAGTCCAAAGCTGTCAGTCCTTCACCCATCTCCTCTTGTTGTTTTAACTGGATTAGTAGTTTTTTCTTGTATGCGAGGAGTGCTGCATTCTTCTGATGCAACTTCTCAATCAGGCTTTCCTGGCAAAATGTGGGCAATTTATTGTGATTTTAAATCGCTATTCTTGTCAGAGTAAACCTGCAATCTGAAGTTTTCTTTTACCTTGGCCTTTACTTTATCCTCAATGTATCTGATGACCTTCTCAGCACTCATCGTCACACTCTTTTTATCCCGCAGTGCTTTACCAATATCACGATCAAACTGCCCACATTCTTTTTTAACCTCCGCCAAGTGGATATCAGCTTCTTCCAGAGTTGCCTAAAGAGGGTAGAATCAATAACATAAGCATATGAAATGAATTTGTAATAGCCTCATGAGCTTGCTCTCTCTCTCTCTCTCTCTTGACTAATGACCTTGTAATTGTCCAGCTCTCTTTCTGAAATGTCTTTTGCTCTCTTCAAATCCTCGGTCATCTGTTTATGCATGCTTTTGGCGACATCACATTTCTGATCTAGTGTCAGGAGCTGTCTTCTCTCTGGAGTGCGTGCTTTAGTTTTCCTTCCTGGACTCTGATATCAAAAGATTGATAATACACGAATGACGTCATGATTGACAGTGATGAACGAACAAATGACGTCATGGAATATATATATATATATATATATATATATATACATAACTTAAGAAATATTTACATGCACAAGTAATATTTCACCTCAAAATTTGAGTGGACGTACGTACTGAACGCCATGACTGTAATCGTTTGTTTACAATAATGAGAAATTATTCAAAACGTATATAACACACATATTATATGAAATACGTACCGTTGCCATTTCTATCTGTGATGCTGTTTCATAATTCTCCGATTGAGGTTGTAACGTTAGATCCAGCCGACTAATATATCGCTCAAACATGTCGATCTCTGCTTGTTGCGCTGTATTGGAGCGTCTTAAATTCAGGAAAAAAAAAAATGTTGTTATTTAAAAATAATATGTAATATAAAATGTTTGTTGACAGAACAAGAAATAAACGTTTAGAATCAGTTAATACGCTGCAGGTCCTCGTTATAAGCCAACTACATAACAGTATTAAAACGAACGATATATGTTATCGTTTGCCAAATATGACAGCAAGAATAAGTCAAGATTTTGAAAAACTAAAATTGTGCCTTACTTCAAGTCCTCCATTTGTTCAACAAGTTGTTTCTGGTCTGTGTTGATTTTACCGTCCTCTGTCTTTTCCGCCATGGTTGCTAAGGTCCGCCATGGTTGCTAAGGTAAACAATCCCATTCCAGATCGTGCGCGCGTTTGCTTCGCCATTCAATCATTTATATTAAAATAATAAACACATCAATTCATTATTGTGAAAATAAATATATCCAAAATACGTTTAACACGAATGTTTATTTAGGGACAGATTATACCAGACGTTACACAATGTTTATGAAAGTCCTTTAAATAAAAAAAGTAGCTAAATAAATAAATAACACCAGATTTGTTATTTAAGTTCACTTTGAGAATGGAAATTCTGTCATCGTTTACTCACCCTCCACAACAGTTGATGAGCACCACTTCCATATTAATGTTTTCCCCTACTATGGAAGTCAATGGTGCGCATTATTGTTCGGACATCATTTCTTTTTTAATATTTTTTTTATATATGTCTTCGTTTTTGTTCAACAGAAGAAAGAAACTCGGTTTGGAACAATTGTGGAGATTGAGTAAATGATGACAGCATTTTCGTTCTGAATGTGAACGAATCCATATTGTAAACTATTATGAGAAAATGTACATGCTAGATTTACATAATGTCCTTTACATACAGATGCATGTTTCCTGAGTGAATTGTTTATTAAGCTAAGTTAAAGCATTTGTACAAAACTGCATGTGTTATGATTATTTTTAAATGAATAAAACAGAGGAAAACAGAGCTAGGTTATGCATTTCCTCAAAATGTATATTTTCTTCATAGGACGTGTATCAGTCTGTTCCCCTATCAGCAAGTTTTTTTTTTTTTTATCTCTCAAATCCAACATATTACAATAGCCAGGGGAGAGAACACATACAGGAAAAAAGATACATAATTACAATACAATAATTACATAAAAACATGAAAATGTTTACATATCTTAATACTCTTAACAGCTTTCTTGTTTATCAAAGTGTAAATAGATTTTAGGTATTGCTTAATTTCTGATTTCAAAATGAGAATCCTCTATCATCAATGGAAACGGAAGTCTGTCATATATGGGCGCATAGCAACGGACGGACATGCCCAGTGGCCATTACAGCTTGTACTTCCGGCTGTTCAATGCTTATTAAATATCTTGCGCTTCCGGGTCAAACCGTTGCAGTCCGTTTTTTCCTGCAGCAGCACGGGGGATTGGTCCTGAAAACCCGAACCCTGATCACAAGCAGAAGGGATTAAAAGCGGGTTTCGCGATTATTGCATTTCGGACTTCACGCAAGCGACGTCACGGTGACACGGTTTTTCACGGGGGTCGAGCAGAACATCGATCTGTAGTCCACCGCCTCTCTCTCGCTCTTTCTCTCCCCCCCTCCTCTCTCTATAACCAGTCAATGTTATAAGCTTAGAGGCTGGTTGGTAATATTCTACTCAGTTACGGGGGCCTGCATTTTACAACATCCATTGCTACAGCCTGAAGACTGAGAGGAAACACATCCTGGATTTTCTTCTCGGATCTCTATGCTTTGGATCTAGGGATTTGAGGCCCCTTTGGGGTGGTGGGGGGGTTTAACCCACAATAATTAGATTTAAACAACCCCCCCCCCCCCGCCTAGGACTCAGTCTATTTTTAAACCAAGTAACTTTTCATAAAACTTCTCACATACCGATCCAAAATAGACTATCTAGGCTTCATATTCGCAGCTTTGCATGCGATATCAGCACTGCCTGAGCATTTCACAGACTATCCACCATTAATTTTCACCCCCGGATCTCCAGGCGGTCTAAACATCTCTGACAAGCCGGGGAACGAGCGCTGCTCAGCGGCCACCGCGCTCCATCGTTTACGCCGCTGATATTTACGTTAGATATCTCACGATACCGTCAGTCCTCCCCAGGCTGGTCTGTCTCTGATCGGTGGTCCTCCGTGTGTTTTTGGATCGGATTTCTCCTACACCCTGAGCCCCGTCGCGCGCCATGCCCGGCCCGGTGGCCGGTAGTAAATCTCGGGTGTATGACGATGTCAACACTTTAAAGAGCAGGGAATACTGGGACTACGAGGCCCATGTGCCCACCTGGAGGTGAGAGTTTTAAGGCTGTAAAAACCCAAGTGCTACATCACCTGATGTTGTGTCTCAAAACCCACGAGCTGCCTACCTAGGCACGTTTGGTGTATAATTTTGTGCATGTGTCTGCTGGTTTTCTTTGCGCAGTGATTCACATTTGTAGGCTCGCCATCGATCGTGCTGGGAAAGTCATCAATCTGCGTGATCGAGCAGCCCCTGTTTGAGAGCTGATGATGAGAAGATGACATGAACGGATTTACAGATGCAGTGTTAGAGAGAGGAGTGTGTGACTGTCCACAGCATCCACGGATTTTATGCAAATGCTCTGATTCCCTCAAGTGTGCTGTGCACATCCAGTAATTACCAATCTAAACCAGTGCACTTATACAGCATTTAGTAGCCTTCATGGTTAGATTCCTGAGGATCAGTTAATATGCTTCTGTTTTGCACAGTGCACAAATATAATTACAAGTGATGGTGAATATGCTGTCATTCTTATAAATATTTTTTGTTATTTTTCTGTAGAACAAAATAATTTGTTATTTTAACACAGCTCTTTTCCTTACAGTGAAACTGATCATAGTGACTTTCTGTCAAGCTCCAAAAACCATAAAATTGGCAACTTTTCTGCTTGATATCAGTCTCTGAAAGCCAGTCTGTATTTTTTGTGTAGAATCAAAATTAAGTCTTAAGTTGTGCAAGGTTCAATGACATTGATGCTAAAAGCGGTGTGCCATTTTTGAATATGCAGGATGCAAAATTACACAAAATAGTTTTTTTTTTGCAATATATTTTTTGTATGAAAAACGATATATGAAAATGTATCAAAAATGAATGAACTATGCCAGCATGTATCTTAATATGGCTAATTGTTTATTTTGAAGGGTTGCACTTGCATTGGTGAGCCATTTGGATGCCAGTGTTGTTATTTATAACCAAAACTATTAAAATTGTTTTTGTTAATTGAAATAAAGCTGAAAATAAGATATAAATATATGATTAACCTGTATTGAAAATGTGAAATGTTACCTTGGCAAATAACTGAAATAAGTTGACGTACTAAAATAACTGAAATAAAAATAAATCAAGGCTATACAGAAATATATATATATTTTTTTTTTAAATGACAAACTGAAAATGTAAAAGCAAATTTAAAATATTACTAGGCATTATAAGTGTGTATATAAACAATACTAAAATAACACAGTTGAAAGCAACTGGAATAATAATGCAATAACTGACACTTTAATATATAAATTGTGGGGGTGCCAATAGGGATTTCGCCTAGGGTGTCAAATTGACTAGGAACTGCCCTGCGCCCACTTATATTTATTATAACTTGCTGCTTCATGTTAAGCCATTTTGATTTGGATAAATGTGTGAATCTGCGTGTACAAGGCTCTTTGAGAATAGTGGCATTTCATTACTATAGTTAAAGTGTTTCAGACAGCAGACCAATGCTTAAAATGTCGTCTTTGGCTCAGTCCCTTGGTAGAGCCGTCAGTCAGCCCTCAGCTGACAGGGGAAATGATGGGCTTGGTCATTTTCACAGATGGTTGAATGTGTTTCAGCCCCTTCATGCTAGCAGAAGCTGCGTGTTTGTGTGCTGGGCTGGAGATGTGTGATTTGTGCTGGTTTCTGGTGTAGATGCTCTATCTGACTGGCATGTGAATCTGTGTACCACCTGCAGTAACCAGGAGGATTACCAGCTGGTACGGAAGCTCGGGAGGGGCAAATACAGCGAGGTCTTTGAGGCCATCAACATCAACAACAATGAGAAGGCGGTGGTCAAAATCCTCAAGGTGAGACATTGTATTCAGTGTGTAATCAATGGCCTTTGTCATCTGCCTATTTAGGGCTACGGGGCTGAAATATTGTGGTTTCTCTGAAATAAATATAATGTAGATGTCCCTCTTAATATTCTCACTAGCAATAGCAAATTCTGTTATTGAAACGAAAGGCTGTGTTTAACAGAGATGAGCCTTTTGAAATGCCTACTTCAACTTACCACAGTGTTTATTAAGCCAAGCCATGAGGTTTTTACTGTTGTTAGTTAGGGATATTTCACCCAAAAATGAAAATTGTCATCAGATTTCACCCTATTGTCGTTACAAACCTGTATGAGTTTCTTATGTTGAACATAAAAGAAGATATTTTGAAGAACGCTGGTAATCGTACAGTTGATGGGCCTCATTGACTTCCATAGTATTTATTTCCCTACTATCGAAGTCAATGGGGAGCAACAAATTCTAAAGAATATCTTCTTTTGAACACAAAATTATGACAATTTGATTTTTGGGTGAGCTATTCCTTTAATGTTGACTATTTTTTTTACATTGTTACATCATTGATTTCTAAAATAGCCTGTCAAGAAAAAGAAGATCAAGAGAGAGATCAAGATCCTGGAGAACCTGCGAGGAGGAACTAACATCATTCAGCTAATGGACACCGTAAAAGACCCTGTGGTACGTTCTCCACCTCTATCCTCCTCCATTGGTGATACTTGTCCAATCAGGGTGCATAGTTTGTCCCAGGAGGACTTCGATTTTCTGTCTCTGAACATTGTGGGTGGACAGTATTTGAGACAAATAGCTTTTTTTTCTAGCTTGCAGGTGCAAATTTGGGTTTAGGCTGGAATTAGTTGTAAGAAGTTTTTATGTCTCAAATTTGTCATTGAAATTACATTGAGAAATATCAGATTGAAATGTCACAGATTTACTGTACAAACATAAGCAACCGGTAATAGAGTGATTCCAAAGGATTATCTGGACACAAATGAGATCATATAAAAATGACTGCGGAGCATAGTGATGATTATTTGAACAGCAAATTAGATTTTACATCTGAATAATGAGTTGCAGCCAGTCGTGATGCTTTTGTAGTCCATGTCCTCCTGTTTTATTCCTGATTGTGATCACAATGACTGCTTGGTGTCTGTTAATGCTTACTATTGTTGATTGAAGGAACTTCTTTTTTTCTGATTGTTCATCTCGTTTTCTGTCTGTTTTGCGGTTTCTCCCCAATCATTCTGCAGTCTCGAACACCTGCGCTTGTCTTTGAATGCATCAATAACACAGATTTTAAGGTATTTTCTAAATAAGGTTATCTATCTATATGTCTGTCTGTCTGTTTGTTGTCTGTCTATCTAGATATCTTTTTTGTCTGTCTATCTGACTCTTTCATTTGTCTGTTTATCAATCTCTCTGTCTATATATCTTATCTGTTTTTTTGTCTATCGGTCTCTTTCATTTCTGTCTATCAGTGTCTGTCTATCTATATATCTATCTGTCTGTATCAGTTTGTCTGTCTATCTATATATCTGTCTGTCTATACAGGTGCATCTCAATAAATTAGAATGTTGTGGAAAAGTTCATTTATTTCAGTAATTCAACTCAAATTGTGAAACTCGTGTATTAAATAAATTCAATGCACACAGACTGAAGTAGTTTAAGTCTTTGGTTCTTTTAATTGTGATAATTTTGGCTCACATTTAACAAAAACCCACCAATTCACTATCTCAACAAATTAGAATATGGTGACATGCCAATCAGCTAATCAACTCAAAACACCTGCAAAGGTTTCCTGAGCCTTCAAAATGGTCTCTCAGTTTGGTTCACTAGGCTACACAATCATGGGGAAGACATTAAATGACCATGGTGTTGGTGTACTTGACTGGCCAGCAAACTCACCAGACCTGAACACATTAGAGAATCTATGGGGTATTGTCAAGAGGAAAATGAGAAACGAGACCAAAAAATGCAGATGAGCTGAAGGCCACTGTCAAAGAAACCTGGGCTTCCATACCACCTCAGCAGTGCCACAAACTGATCACCTCCATGCCACGCCGAATTGAGGCAGTAATTAAAGCAAAATGAGCCCCTACCAAGTACTGAGTACATATACAGTAAATTAACATACTTTCCAGAAGGCCAAAAATTCACTAAAAATGTTTTTTTTTATTGGTCTTATGAAGTATTCTAATTTGTTGAGATAGTGAATTGGTGGGTTTTTGTTAAATGTGAGCCAAAATCATCACAATTAAAAGAACCAAAGACTTAAACTTCTTCAGTCTGTGTGCATTGAATTTATTTAATACCCGTGTTTTACAATTTGAGATGAATTACTGAAAGAAATTAACTTTTCCATGACATTCTAATTTATTGAGATGCACTTGTCTGTCTGTCTGTCTGCATGTCTGTCTATCTTTCACTTGTCTGTTTGTCAATCTGTGTGTCTGTCTATTTATCTATCTGTCTGTTGTTTATCTATCTCTGTCTATTTAAGGTAATGAATAATATTAACTGATGGTCATTTAAATATTTAATAGGAGAATTTTTAAGGTGATCAGTTATTTTGCAAAAACAATTAACGGTCTCCTGGCTATTCAGAATCCAAGCAATGGTGTAATAATTAAAATTATCTGAAATGTGTAAATTGAATTTAAATTTAAGTCCTTCAAATCGAATATCTTTTGTTTCCTTCCTGTTTAGGAGCTGTATCAAAAGCTAACAGATTACGATATACGTTTTTACATGTATGAACTACTAAAGGTAAACTCACAAGTGTGTGCTTTACTGGCTTGTTTTGGAGACTTGCATGCATTCCTAAGGGTTTTAATGTATTGCATTTATTATATATATATATATATATATCTTTTTTTTTTTTATAAACACGGCAGGCTCTGGACTACTGCCACAGTATGGGGATCATGCACCGCGACGTCAAACCCCACAATGTTATGATCGACCACCAGTTAAAGAAGGTAATGATGGGCTTAGCTTTTTTGTAGTTCTTAATCTTTAACTGCTTTCAATACATTGAGAATGCAAATGTTCCCTCTGTCATTTACTGACTGGCTTTACACACCAGCAGGGGGCATCAGGGTGCCAGTTTCTTTTGGCAAACAAAGTGGTTTTCAGATGTTGATTTGTGTGTTTGATGCAGCTGAGATTGATAGACTGGGGTCTCGCTGAGTTCTATCACCCCGCACAAGAGTACAATGTCAGAGTGGCTTCACGTTATTTCAAGGGTCCAGAACTGTTGGTGGACTACCAGGTAAAATGCTCTTTTTAAATCACACAGAATAATTTTAAAGGGGTCATATGATGCTTTTTTTAAAGATCATTATTTGGTGTAACAGAATATGTTGACATGATTTAATGCTCAAAAAACACACGATTTTTTAAATACTGTACATTATTGTAGGTCCTCTATGCCCCGCCTCTCTCAAACGCTTAGTTTTCTACAAAGCCCCTCCTTCCGACAAGCACAGTCTGCTCTGATTGGCCAACTGACCCAGTGCATTGTGATTGGCCGAACACCACAAGACGCATCAGAAATGTAACGGCCCTTTGCATAATCACGAGCTTTAGCTTTCAAAATTAAAGACAGTTAATAATTTCCTTAGTTTTACCATCAGTTCGAGAAGGGAACAGAGTTGCGTGACAGACACTGTGATGAAGCTCGTATGTGCTTGCACACAAGCGCGGTTGTATGACCGTGTCTTCCTCTCTCACACACACACACCCACGACGCTGCTGCACTGTGACCCTCTCTCTATCACGCACACACAATGCTGCGCTGTGACCCTCTCTCTCTCTCTCTCTCTCTCTCTCTCTCTCACACACACACAATGCTGCGCTGTGACCCTCTCTCTCTCACACACACACACACACACACGACGCTGCTGCGCTGTGACCCTCTCTCTCTCACACTCAACGCTGCGCTGTGACCCTCGCTCGCTCTCTCTCTCTCTCTCTCTCACACACAAACACACACGATGCTGCGCTGTGACCCTCTCTCTCTCTCACACACACACGACGCTGCGCTGTTGCCTCTCTCTCTCACACACACACGACGCTGCGCTGTGACCTCTCTCTCACACACACACACACACACACACACACACGATGCTGCGCTGTGACCCCCCTCTCTCTCTCTCTCTCTCTCTCACACACACACACGACGCTGCGCTGTGACCCTCTCTCTCTCACACACGATGCTGCGCTGTGACCTCTCTCTCTCTCACACATTCACTCACTTACACACACACGACGCTGCACTATGGTCCTCTCTCTCACGCGCACACATGGCGCTGTGCTGTGACCCTCTCTCTCTCTGACCCTCTCTCCCTCTCTCTCTCTCACACGACGCTACCCTGTGTTCCCCTCTCTCTCTCTCTCTCTCTCTCTCGCAATGCTGCTCTGTGACCCCCCCCTCTCTCTCTCTCTCACACACACACACACAACGTGCAAAACTCAGCATTTGAACAGTCAATAGCAAATATTCAGAAGCTCCATATTGTCGTAGCAAAGTCAGAATTACCTTCTCTCCTAGGTTCACGAAACAGTCGTCTATAAAATGTGTTGTGATAATATCTGGGTTGTGCTGTTCTGTTGTAAGTAATCTTAATGATTCCTAAATGCATCTACTTTCAGAAGGCTAAATAAAGTGCTTTTGCTTTAACCTAGAAACACACAGCGTCTCCCTGACACGGCTGCATTAACACTACTGCGGTTACTGAAACCACGCCTTCTTTCTTTGTGAACATTTGGGCGGCATTATGCAAATTTACACATCGTGACATAGACATGTGGGGGCGTGTTTGAATGAGCCATTTTAGGGGGGCGTGGCAGAATCTTAACTTTGATAAAGAATATCTCTTTAGATTTGAGACGTTAGTCTTTGCAACTTCAGGGATCTTATCTATGCTCAATCAGCTTGTAACACTCCAAAGAGAAAGCAAAACTTAAAATTGCATCATATGACCTCTTTAAAATTATTCCTTGATTTTATGAACACAAACACTTGATGTAACTTACCATTCCTCAGACCTTTGTCAGGAACTTGTTCATCCAGTTACAGATCAGTTTAATTACCCCAAAATATGTATCTGCATCACCATCTCGGATCTATTGAGCAGTTGCTCAACGATATTGTTTATATTGAAAGTCTTTGACCTTATTGTCTTATCTTCAGATCAGAAATCTTTCTGACACTGTTGTCACATGAAAGACAACAATAAAAAGCTGTCAGTAACAGTCAGATTAGCATGAAATAAACAACAATGGTATTTAGAGCATCACTCACGCATACGTAGCATGTCTGATGTTAGACGGATGCTTAATCATTGCTTGTAGATTGTAATTTTTATAATCTGATTAATATTCAGTACAAGTTTTTGAATGTCACATATTGCTGTTTTCTTTTAAGGTTGTTTATGGTTAAATGTGTGTTGTATTGTGTGAACAGATGTATGATTACAGTCTGGACATGTGGAGTCTCGGCTGCATGCTGGCCAGTATGATCTTTCAGAAAGAGCCTTTCTTTCATGGCCAAGACAACTACGATCAGGTGAGTAACATTAGTATCTTATACATCAGGAATAGATTATGCAGTTTTATGACTATATTAAAATTAATATGATGTATTTAATTCTACTAGCTAAACGCTTTGTCTTAAGCACGTGACCATGATTTAATTTGATTTCCTTGTTCTCCAGTTGGTGCGGATTGCAAAAGTTCTCGGGACGGATGAGTTATTTGGCTACCTGCGGAAATACCACATTGAGCTGGATCCACGATTTAAAGACCTGCTTGGCCAGTGAGTACCAGCAGAGGGTGTCATAGAGGCATTTCATAAATTTCAGTGGATTTTTAACTATTTTTTAATACACAGTAATAACAACAACAAGATAGTATAGAAAGCTAATTTATATAATTTATTATATTATTTGTAAATAAAATACCAATAATATATTTAAAAAATTATATTTATTTATTATTGAGAGGTAATTCCAAGGCTTTCCACTGAGTTTCCACCTGTATCATTAATGATATCTGGCCGAATTTGTGGTCAGTACATGGATATTAAAATTCAAAGCAACTTTCTTATAGTTAACTTAATATTTAAAAACTTTATTTATTGTTTCAGCTAGCTGCCAAGGCAATATTTCTCATATTCATTTAGTTACATGAGTTTTCACTTGATGTTACTAAATAACTAAAATATACTAAATCTGAAATAAAAACTATATAGACATGTTTAAATAAAATGACAAGAAAAAAAACAATATAAAAACAATTCAAATTATGTATTAAAATTGTAATAGTATATCAATGATACTGAAATGACACTGGTACAAAGTACCAAATACCAACTGATTTAATACTAATACTGACAATCTACTACTATGCAAGTTTGTCCAGTTCTTAAAACTCTCCCGCTGTATCCCACAGGCAGACACGGAAGCGCTGGGAACAGTTTGTGCAGACGGAGAACCAGCATTTGGTGAGTCCAGAGGCTCTGGACCTTCTCGACAAGCTGCTACGCTACGACCATCAGCAGAGACTGACCGCCACCGAGGCCATGGAGCACCCTTATTTCTGTGAGTTATCTCACCTCACTGCTGACAATGTATATAGACAAAACAAGCAGTCAAAAAATCCCAAAACATACATCATTTGTGTGTCTTTAGATCCAGTGGTGAAGGAGCAGTCTCACACTAATACAGATGGCACCATAGTGTCAAGTGGATCCAACACACCCCGATGAGAGCAGGTATCATTATTTACTAGAGCAGGTGTTATTTTTATTATTATTTATATACTATTTTAGTATTCATATTTTAAAGAATCTGTTATTTTTATAGTAGAATCAGTTTTCATTTTGGTTGAATTTTTCTGTCATTTTTATTCATTTTGTATATTTTGATTTAGCTTTAATTTATTGATATTTCATTTTTAATATTCAACTGATTATTCTGATAATATTTTATTTAGTTATTTTTTTTCAACTTAATAGACGTGACAGGACTGTTACATATTGTCAAAACATGATGAAGATGACATTTTCGGGATACATTGATATATTCATCATACACAGATAAGTCAGAGGACATCTAGGGGCTGTAAGAAGTGTGTGCTACCATGTAGTTTTTGTCTGGCAGTGGCAGCAGGTATGCGATCAAATTTCTAATTTGAGGCTGTATTACGTCGATTCTGGCACCCAACATCACAAGATGATATTTTAAGCTCCTTATGTTGCCGAATCTGCGCTGGTTTGAATGTGCCGCCTCCTTTGTTTTGCAGCTAGCGCTGTGACGTAGGCCCTACATGACCCTAGTTACCTGTGGTTGGCCTAGCCGTGCGTCACTCAGAAAACAACAGGCCAATCAGAAGAGAGGCTCATGAATGTTAATTAGACCGGACAAATCGATCTATTTTCAGCAGAGCTCCTGAGAAAAGAGCTGTAAAAATATATTGAGATGGTTTTTGGTACTTATACCGCAGATATATATTTTTAAAGAAATCAACACCTAAAATAAAACTCCAGAAATGTGTACAATATGGGACCTTTATTAAAAATGATTCTTAGTAGTTTTGGTTAACATTAACAACACTGGTGTAGCATTGCAAATATTCATTGTAGCATTTTCTGTATTATATTTTACATAGAAATATTGACATTAACCAGATTTCTTTCATCTTTGCTTGTATAAAAATGATTAATTATGAATTACACAGAATCCACAGTTCTGTTTTTTTGTGTAGCATTTTATATTGTCTGTAATTAAAATTATATTACAATTCAAAATATTTTTGTTGTTTTTCAGGACCCAGACAAGGAAGGCGTTTGTTACCTCAATTTTTTATCCCTCGTGTCTGAAACCTCTTCAAGTGTACAGTGAAAGTTGGCTCTAAGCAGCACCTGTTACACCTCGTCTCTCAGACACACACACACATGCACACTCGCATACACTCACACCGACACAGACATTTCAGCTTTCCTGTGTCTGTCAAGGTTGGTCTGCCCTTCTATAACAGGTCTGCTCCTCTAGCTTGAAGATTTCAAAGCTTTCCCTCCCAAGTTTTAGATGAAAGGAATATATCCTTGACTCCACCCCCAAGTACACTGGCCCCTCCCACCTTAAACTAGGCATGGAGAATGAGACCAGAATGAACCCCGCCCCCTCTCTCCTTATTGGTCTGTGTGTCCGTCTGTTAGTATTCAGACCTTGGCGCAGCCTCCACATACTGTAGTAATAAAGTGGCATGGTGGACCTTTATTTCTTTGCTCTAGGTAGATTGATTACTATATTAATGAAAATAAATGATTTTTATTTAGATTTATGTGCCTTGTTGTTGTCTGTTAATTTGCGTTTTGAAATGTGTGGCTATTTGTGGTGTTTGCAATTACTATTTCTCATACTTAAAGTGATAGTCTTCCCTAAAAATGAAAATTGTAATCATTTACTCACGTTCCAAACACGTATAACATCTTTTTTTCTTCTTTGCAATTTGATTACATTTTGGAGAATGTTGGAGTCCAAACAACATTGGAGCCCATTGACCGTTGAACCACTGATGTCACATGGACTATTTTAATGATATCTTAAATACCTTTTTGGGCCTTGAACGTGTCAGTTGCTTTGCTGTCTATGCAGGGTCAGAAAGCTCTCAGATTTCATCAAAAATATCTTAATTTGTGTTCCGAAGGTTAACAAAGGTCTTGGGTTTGGAACGACATTAGGGTGAGAAATCAATGAAAGAATTTTCCAATTTTCCCTTGAAGGTTAAGTTATTGAACAAACCGCTAAAAATGTAAACATACTGTTGGCGAAAACAACAAGAAATGACAAAAAGTTAGCAAGAATGTTTCGATTGACCCAAAAAAAACACATTCTTGTTTGAGATTAATCAGATATATGCATAACTTGAACATATTACAACTTATAACTTAAAAAAATGACACAAACATGAATTTGATGTTATGTGCTAGTCAGAATTCATGAGCCATGCAAATAAACTCTTTCCAAAGCAATGCACTAAAACAACGATAAATGATGCATTAAAAAATTACATTGTATTACAGTAGTGTCCTAATTAGCTATATTATTATTATTATAAGATATCACATTGTTCTTAAATGTCTTTAATCTATAAAATGTTTAAACATTTGGTTTAATTTAACTTGTTTTTGTTTAATTTAATATTTTGTCAAGAGTAAATCTGTCTAAAATTACCATTGTGTTCCTTATAGGGAAACAAAAATATGAGTAAAAATCATTTAGATATCTGCTTTTAAAACATTAATTATACAGTATTTTTAGTTGGTTTTGTTAAGTTTGTCAAACAAAATCCTTAATTGTCTTCAGTTCATTGTTGACCATGGTGTGAGACCAGGTGTGTGGTTCATGTTGTGTGCAATATGATCTCTTCATCTCTGATGTTAAGCAACATTTTGGCTATGCGATATCTTGCCTTTTGCTAGCCAGGTTAATTAATTGGCTCTGGCTCCCACGCTCCTCTGCATCGTCATGTTGTTGCCCTTACAATACGGGCTACCTCATAATAAAGCTTTTTCTCTTCAGAGGGATTACACATATTTATAGACACAAAACGCACAAAAGCGAGTCCCTAAAGACTTTGCCTTTGTAAAACACTAAAGAAAGGATTGTTCCGTTTTTACCAAGACAAGTTTTACATGGCAGTCTTTGGTGTGAGCGACTCGCCACGTGAGCGCTTTGGGAGGCGTCTCAATAGCGGCCCTTTGTGACACCAAGGGCTCAAGTGTCCATTGCTGGCACATGGGAT
Source organism: Ptychobarbus kaznakovi (assembly GCA_027422405.1). Taxonomy (NCBI): domain Eukaryota; kingdom Metazoa; phylum Chordata; class Actinopteri; order Cypriniformes; family Cyprinidae; genus Ptychobarbus; species Ptychobarbus kaznakovi. The sequence goes on from CM049796.1 coordinate 36,388,534, forward strand.
GATGCGATTTCTCCAAGACCTCCTTGATCTGTGCAGTCCACATTGGTCCGGCCTACCTCCACAGGTCACTGTTCACCTGTGTTTAGTTCTTTCTTTAACCCTCTTCTCAATTTCAGTGTTAAACAGAGATACTCATCATTATTCATGTCCAGGCCTTGTGTGGTTACTTCTGCCCTCAGTGGCCCTGACCTTGACCAACAGCTCCTTTTGCGTGACTCCAACATGAATATTTCCGAGTGAATCTTATATCAGATTGAGCCCTGAGAGAATGTATGTCAAGCACAAACCTCACAGGACTTCAAATACATATGCTTTTATTTAAAAATTATGAATATTTCAAGCCCAAAAACCTGCAGAGCCATTTTGGGCACCTACTAGTCTGTCTTGACAGAATACTTGGCGTTTTGGTTGACCAAAGTGAAATGAAAATGAGGTTTAGAGACATTACCTGTCACATCATGACCTTTAACATTTTGATGAAGTGACTTCAGTAATGACCTTACATAACTTCTGCTGCACCCAGTGGTCATACTTGGAGGTGAAAGGAACCCTGGGTCAATTTGGCTAACTTAAACCACATCCAGCAATTACACTGATGAATGTGAGTATGGTTGGGTAAACAAACTCTAAAAGGTCGCTTAAAGGGATAGCTCACCCAAAGATGAAAATTCTGTCATTAATTACTCACCCTCATGTCGTTCCAAACCCATAAGACCTTTGTTCATCTTTGGAACACAAATGAAGTTATTTTTGATTAAATCTGAGAGCTTTCTGACCCTGCATAGACAGCAACATAACTACTATGTTCAAGGCCCAAGAAGGTAGTAAGGACATCGTTACAAAAGTCCATGTGGCATCAGTGGTTCAACCATAATTTTATGAATATCTTTATTTGTGTTTCGAAGATGAACAAAGCAGTCTCATGGGTTTGAATCGACATGAGGGTGTGTAATTAATGTCAGAATTTAATTTCTGTCATTTTTGTTTAACTATCCCTTTGTAATGACACGAAGGCGAACTTTGGGGGTTAACTATCCCTTTAAAGGTAATAAGAGAAGCCATTTTGTGAAAATAAGGGACTGTTGGTGGCAACAAACATGGAGGAGATTCCCATTTCATTGTGGCGTCAGGATGGAAATGGAAAGAACTGAAAAATGCCAGAAACATTGTCTGACAGTAGCTGTCCAAACATCCTTTTAGTCTTGTGACAACATTCTTACAAGATGATTCATTGATAGTATATCTAGCTTGAGCAAACAGAGGGATTGATTACCCAGAATGATTGAGAAACACAGTCATCTGACCAATGATTCATCTCCAAACCGCTTTCATAGAGTATATAGCTGCACTATCAAATACTAAGGTTATTAAGCTGACAATTGCATTAAAATATTATTTTCTGGAATTTTGTTGACTGGTCTATAATTAGTCTCATGAAACCAGACTTGTGATTATTGACATATTTTGTGGATTGCTTGAAAGATTATTCTGGCTAGGTACCATCTGCTTAGATAAGAAGACATCATCTAACTGACATTCAAGTCGTGGGAACCAACCACAGTTTGTTTTTTGAAGCAGGAAAATCTGAAATCACTGGTGTCATAATAACAGACAGGCATGCTGTTGAGAAATCAGAATGTTAGCTCAATTAGCATTAGCAAAGCAAGTCTCTCTAAAATAAGACAAGGTTATTTGAAATTGTATGAACTGATACAAATTAGCCACCAATTCGCCAACAATGTAAAAGTGTTGCGTATTAAAACAAATCTGAATATCTCTGTATTTTTCTTAAAGTTTTTCTTTTGTGCATCAGACGTCAAAGACAGTGCACATGCTGTTTTTGACTGAAACTTCTGTGCCATTGACATTTTCCTGTTTGTCATATTTAATTTACTTGAATGTTTTTAAACTGTGTTTATTATAGCATCAGTTCAGTTGCCTCAGACCACAGGCCAACAGCTAATGTAAGAGTGATACCGAGTGTGAATGCAAGATAAACTTCCTGCTCAAGAGGACACCTGATCCCTTGCTTCCTGTCCTACAACCTGACTCCTCAGCAGCTCACGTTCAGAAAACATCTTCGCCATTAAATTTTCAGCTCTGCTTCCTCGTACCACGGTCTGTAACGTCCGGTCAGCGGTGATGATGACAAGCCCACCTGCCCTTTGTCAATGGAAAGCCATAAGCAGCAGAAACATGAGGTGAGCTTAACCACTTAAAGGAACAGTTCACCTAAAAATAACATTTCTGTCACTATTTATTCACTTTCATGTCATTCTAAACCCGGATGACTTCATTTCTTCTGTGGAATAAAACAGGAAATGTTTTGAAGAATCTTCATGTAACAGTCTTTCATACTGTATAATGAAAGTGGATGGTGACCAAGGGATTTCAAGCTACTAAAGTACCATAGATTCTTCATCAAAGTGGTTCATGTAACTCAAGCACGTCCGAAGCCATATGATAGCTTTGTGTGGGCAACAGGCTGAAATATAAGTTGTTTACTCTGACCACTGTGGTCACCATTCACTTTCAGTGTATAACAAAAAAAGCAATGTATGAAAACGGCAATTCTGGGATATCCCCTTTGTTCAGCTATTTTTGTTTGTTTTACAGAAAGTTACTATATGCACATGACTTGATAAATATCCCATAAAACATTTAAAAATAAATTTTAAGCTAGAAACTTCTGAGCGTATAGCTAATATACTGAAGCTGAATTAATGATTATTTGTGCTGAATCACGTGAACTCCACTCAATTTTTTAAATCATAGGTGTTTTATTATTGAACGTTTATTCAAATGCAGATAAATAGGAAATCAGTAAATTCATAATGTTGTCACACAGTTTTAGTTTCAACACGGTAATGGACATTGGTAGCAAAGTTTCCATCACACCTCTGAGAGAGAGGGAACCTTGGGCCCCCCGTCCCACACAGAAACAAACAAACAAACTGCGGTGTCGTATTTCCCAACTGATGAGGATTTCCACTGGTTTAATTTCAGATTTGTTGCATGTTAAATCCTCCCAACAATCCAACAAGATCGTTGAACGATATCTTGGTCCCTCACTTGAAGTCTTCTGTGTGGAGTGAGGTCTGGCTCCGTTTGTAAACTCCCCCACGGCTGAAGTTGTTGGGAGGTTTTGGAGACACTGGACGCTTAACTCACTCTTTTAATATTGTTACTACGTCTACGCCGAAAACATGCAGGGAAGCAACGCTTTTCCGATTTAATCATTGGTGAGCTGGGAGGAGAGGCCTGTTTTCTGTAAATCAGAAACACAGAAAGCAAAAATAACATAATTATTTTATTTAAATCTGTACAACAGTTCCTGATGAGTACTAAAAGCAGTGGGATGTTCAGTATTTTCATCACTCCACTGTGTTATGTGTACACGTTCCATACAGACGGTCAGTCTGCAGGTTATGCCAGTAGGTGTTTTTGAGTCTTTGAATAATTCATTTGTTCAAAACACCAAATCATTCAGGAACGAAACACGTGCTTACGAATGAGTCATTGTATTGTTTACTCAACCGATTAGTTGCTCCTAAACACAGATTCCTTCAGAAGCGAAACTTTTAAAGCAAGTCACTGAATCACTCAATTCACAGATTTGCTCTAAAACAAAGAGTACTTCGTTCTCCCGATTAAATTAATGTTTATGATTAACTGCAGCAGCTTTGTTTGCGACAACTTTACTGACGAATCAAAAAATAGAATCAAAGTAACTGACAAATTATGTGTCAATAGCAAATTAAGTTAAAATGACTTATTAAACAAATTATTAAATAATATATGCTTAATAATTAATAGCTCACTTTAACTTTAAATGTAAATTAATTTAAGTAGGCCTATAGTACAGAGACTCGCACATGACATGGAGGGAAAAAAAGTAAATCGCGGGTACAAAATAATTAATTCTACGTCCTGTCTGCCATAAACCAATGTAGATGCCTCTCACTTAAAATGATTCCACGCAACGCTGCAAGGCTTTTGAGATTTCCTTCCAACTCAAAATAAAACCCAATTAAAAGTGTAACATAACATAACATACAACATTACATAACAATAGTAACAGGTTTATGAGAATGTGAACAGAAAGTAGAATTAATTATTTTGTGCACACTATTTAATGAAAAAGAGGGAATGTATTATATCAAGGGCACAATTTACTTAAAACGAAGAAACAAATTAGTAAATTGTTTGCATGATTTAGTAAACCGAGGGAACGAATTAGTTATTCGTGCGCATTAAGGGTCTCCATTTATATGTTTCGCTCTTGAATTAAAGACATCTTTACACTGAATCAGTGTTATGAACAAATAAAAGAAATTCAAAGAATCATAAAATAAAATAATCAAATATTGAGTGTTATATAGTATATAATTATATACTATACTTAATATTTTATTTCACCCACAAATCACAAAATTAAAATTATATCATAAATGTTCTCTCTTTCAAAAAAAGGATTTTAATAATATTTAGAAAGAATGTTGGAATTGCTTTTTGTGAGTACAATGAAAACGAATCTGGATTAGCCATAGTCACAATTGACTTTAATTGAATAAAAAAGTAGGCTGGAAATTCTGATAAACAATTTTTTTTGTCTTCCACACATAAAAAAGTCACATGGGTTGAGAACTACAGGAAGATAATAGATGAAGATAGAATTGAGTCTTTTATTATGAGTCTTTGGGAATGTAAGCCTCACCTGGCGGCTGCAGCTGCTGCTGCTGCTTCTTTACTGCGCAGCTGCCGCATTATACGCAACATGCGACAAATCTGACGCAGTGTCATCTTTGGAGCGTGGCAGGCCAGAGGTGGGCGAGGGGCCCCTCTGGGCACTCTGTAACTGAAAAGGGACATGTAATCGCCACCATCCCCCCTCCCAAAGAGCTGAGCACTGCTGCTGCCATAGCAGGACGCACACTGAAAGAAAAACAAGAAGAATAGTTTTCCTTGAAATCACGATTTGAATATATTTGATACCAATTAACAAACCAGTTGATAACAAATTAATCAATTAATCAACCAGATGATAACAAATCATTCACCAATCTACTGGTTTCAAACCAAGAACACGATTAATTAACTACATCCTAAGAAACCAAAGCCTTCACACACACACATACACACAAACTCTATACAACAAGCTTGAAGACACATAGATTATTTTACTTGACACCTGATCGGCGCAGAGCACAGACATGATACATCCACACCAATAGCGCTGACAGAACATGACCCAGTCTAGAACAAAGGAAGCTCAAACTAACTGAACTGAGAATAAGATTCATCATGTTAACTGATCCAAGGCATGTCTTTTATTTCACTAGTATCACCACCAGAGACACTATTGTAATCGATAGTGATCCATTTTTAAACTCTCAACCTCTTCACGAAAAGAGACAAAAATGCATCTAAAATCAAAATCCGTCTTCCAAATATCACCAAAAATAATGTCAGGTGTGCAGCACAAGAGGGTGTTTCTTCTGTTTGGACCATCTGTTATTGAACTCACCCAACCTTGTGTGAAGTCATCCTAAGTTCATAAAAGTGAATAATCATCAACTCGTCTACAATAAAAAAAGCACTCTTAATCTTCAAATACTCACTGGTACAACTGTTGCCATGGTAACCAAGTCCGTTTCAGGGATGCTGCAGAGTTACGCGTACAATTTTGCCCGCCTTGACCGAGCATTCATCTCTTATACCTGTTGTCTTCCCAGGTGCCACATGATGTGACCAATCACAGGGGACCCGGCGGTCCAGTTCCGCCCTCTGAACCTGACATCACCAGGTGAAGTCACTCCGCCGCTGCTTTAAACTGGACACAACAATGGGCAGAGGGTGTCTTGCGTTTCAGGGCCTCGACAGCAGTGACATGCAGTTAATTATCACGCTACCTTTAGTCTCTAGAGGGTAAATTTAGAGTCTAGTAGGAGGGAACAAAGGAGCATTCTAAGAACAACGTGTGCCATGAATTGGTCGACGTGCTCATGGGAGAGAAGCTTTGTGTCGCCTATAAACATAAATTAAAGCAGCTCATGCTCTACTGACAATGACGCTGATATACCATGACAATGGGTCATGGGTTACGTGTGTTTATTAGTGTTTGGCTCATGGATATATATATATATATTTTTTTTTTAAATAAGGGGAATTTCATAAAAACATGAAAATGATGATCAAGGTTAATGAATGAATGGCATTCATCATTGGGGCACAGTATAGTAACATCTTTCATGAATGCAGATAAAGCGCTTAATATGTATGAAAACTTTAATTAAAAAAACTTTAATTTTAGATATTGGAAAAGCAAATATAAATTGAATACAGTGGCATAAGGCAGGCCTATATTATCCAGAAACTAAAAGATCTTCAGAAGCTTTTTAAAAATGTTAATATTTAAAGGCTATTTATTTATTTATAAATATATATATATATATTATATATATAGACTTTTTAAATAGCAGGTTCACCAGCTATGATACTTTGTATAGTGATAAATAAATACATTTTAAACTAGGATTTGGATCAAATTTTGACAGACGAATAAAGAAAGCAAATAAATTGGAAAGCAAATATAAAATAAAATAAAAAAATAAAATAAAATAATAATGGATCATATAATAAGGAATACAGTGGCATATATTAGTCAAAAACTAAAAGAAGGATCTTCAGGTGCTTTTCAAAAAAAGTGACTATTTTGAGCTTGTCTAATTTTAATGAAATATATATATTTCAGATTTTGGAACATAATGGCTTATGGTGTAATTCTTTACATTGTATGGTGCAAACAAACGAACAATGATTTGGGTCACATTTTGAAGGACAGTCAAAAATGCATTAGTATTAGTGCATTTAGTGCTTTAAAATCGATCCTATGCTTACCATTTTAAATGAACTAAAACAATATGTAAGGCAGACTATCTTGGATCCGCGAAACAATGTATTAGCATCTACCAACTTTTCTGTATACGAAACAGTATTAGTAAGACTTAAAACTCAGTTCATTATCTAAAATAACCCCATCACAAACCCACACCACATCTGTGATGGCACACGTTTGCAGGCACATTTTGACAGCCACAGCTTTTTTGCCTCGTTCAACATTCAGTTGTTTCGTGAAAACCAATCATCGCCTTCAAATACCTCAAGACAGGCCTTACTAGCTCTGCAAGACGAAGCAGGTCACACAAAACAGAAGCAAGTTTCAAGTAATCAAACAATAAGTGCTGCATCTGCCATCTTCAAAATATGTAAGTGAAAAGTATTGTTGAATTATATTGGAAAAATTATCAGGATAGTAGGCTTTTTTCAACCATATACCAAAAAAATTTACTTAAATAAAAAATAGCATAATTGGAATAGCATTATAGGTGTTATTTTATATTTTGAAGTTACTTTTGAACATTATTTGATCATGTGATATGGCACAGAGCTCTCTGAACTCTCCACTTCTCTTTATCTTCTCTCCTAGCTGTAAATGTGTATGGTTCAGTGTCATTAAATATGGAGCTGCAATAAATCTCTTAGTAACCACCAGTGGAAATTTCAGCAGCCACTATTAGCCCACTAAATGTCCTTCATGTATCTTTGCTCCTCCCTTTATTAAGTCACCCTTCATCATAGTCTACAGTACATAGACTATCACCACTGATAACGCCCTGCCTTACTCCAAATGCCAATACTTGTGTAATAAAAGAACGTCTGATTCCAAATATTAGCCTATTATAGCGACTTGTATTTATAATTTGGGCAACTTTAGTACTGTTTAAGCTTGCTTTACATACAATATTATAGATTTTCTAGCAATTTACAATTTCTGTTTTTGTAAAAACATGGAAAATGTTCAACTTTTTTGTGAAAGCCGTTTATTTACTTAGCAATACTGCCACCCTGAGACGAAACTGTGACGCCCTACAATAAACTGGCCTCAACACTGGAAAAGTGAAATGGACATTGAAAGTATAGTGGGAAATTATTATTATTATTATTAGGCTATTTTAATTTAAGGTTTTATATTGTGCTCTTATTGATGGTAAAACAAGGTTATACACGATTTTAGAGTATTCATTCTACTTAAAAAAGTCTAAGCAGAACAGTGTGACTGACTAAACTGACTTTCATTAATCAATCACTGTTTTATGTTTATGTTAGTAGGCTCATTTCTGTCTGTTCAACTAATGTGTGCGGATGTAACGTCACAACGCCTTTGAAAGAGACTCGTGGACGTTGCACGCGCGGGTGAAATGAACCTCAAAATACACAATCACATTTAAAAGAATTCAATCTCATTTACATTGCACATTACATGTAAACAAACTACAGTAAATTAGAAATCTAATTATAAAATGTCCTGCTATTTAAAAACATTCAGTATGGGAAACCAACAGCGCTTTTTAATTTTTTTTATTAGGCTATTTTTTTTTGTCAAATGCGGATTATCTGTGTCTCAGGTTAAATTAAAACCTAAAGAAAATCTCACTGACCGAGTCATGTCTCACAGTGCCATAAAGCGCTATTGACATCCTATTTGAGTCGCGCCCTGTGTGCAAATACAACGACAGGGTTGTGACACCAACAACGCCCACAAGGAGGAAGTACACCGAGCAAGTATAGATCGTTTACGTGAAGAGCTTTTGGTAGCTATTAGTTTTTTTTTTTTTTATAAAACACGAAATGAGTTTTAGTGTGACACAAACACAGCATGTCCATCGTTTTGACGCTCGTGCGCTCGGTACGCGCAACAGGTGCACGGATCGGCAGTGACTGCGTCATGAATTATTCATGAGATGCTTAATGAGCAGCTGGGTATGAACTCTGCTCAGACTCGAAGTCGAAAGTCAGTAGTTGTAGTCCACGAGCGCTGGAGAAAGTCAGTGGGGGTTCCTACCGTTCTCTATCGTCTTGTGGACACCCCTAAATGAAAAATAAAATGTCACCTTCGGTGTCCCCTCGGTTTTTTTCCGAAAAGGAGGTAGCCAAACATTGCACAAAGGAATCGTGCTGGGTGTTGTTAGGGACGCGCGTCTACGATGTGACGGGGTTCCTTCGTATGCACCCGGGCGGAGAGGCGCTCATCCTCCGCCGCTCTGGCAGGGACATCAGCAGCGAGATCGAAGGACCCCCACACCGGCACTCGGAGAACGCCCGGCGGTGGATGGAGCAGTACTACATCGGTGAACTCGACAGAGACAGCACAGATGAAGATACGGAGGTGAGTCCCGAAAAATCAACAGAAAGTCACTCAAATAGTGACACGCATTATTTTGAGGAAGTTTAACTATAAGAGAGGTCATGTCTTAAGATGTTAGTCTTTGGTTTCAGGAACTAGGCTACATTACTTAACACAAACAGAGCCAGAAAGTAACTTAATGTGGAAGTTTGGTGCTTAAAGATTCTTAATAGTCCGGACAGATTTGAATTGATTTAAGCTTTCGTCTGATTCTGAGTCGTATCTTTTTTAATAAATCTGTGGAGTTCGTTCATGATTCGAAGTGAATCGGTCCAAGCGGTTCTCGAGAAATAAAACATACTGTAGGCTAAATAGCCCATGTTTACGACTTAAATGCATGCTCAATTAATCGTTTACTATTAAAACATGAAAAAAAAACATTTTGCCGTGTCTGTGTGACAAAAAATAATTTTACTAGGATATTATGCAGTAAATGTAGGAATTATGTTAGGTTCTAAATGACTGAACAAAGATAACTGAACTGGGACTCATAAAATTACAATAAACATTATCAATACAACATATTCAAGAAAAAAACTAATAAAATAACTATATGCTATATTGTTTTTTGTATACATGTTTAAGAACAAATCACATGCCACGCGTTATGTCCCACGCGATGACGCAATTATCGTCAGGTCATAAATAAATCACCGAATCGATTATATATTTTTTTTTTAAATAGTCGGTTGTATTAACAACACTTTTTTTTAAACCAGATATTTTTTTTACTTTCGAAGTAATATTTGAAAAGTCTTTGATAAGACACTCCTAGATTATTATCGTGATGTCCGTGTGTCCTGTCAGCAGGTATATTCCACTGAGGGCTCTTATTATATAAACAAACCTCCTGTACTTGCTTCTCTGTCACTCCCCAAGGAACAAGCAGGGGAAGGACCAGGGATCTCAGCTTCCAGTTCCATTTTATTGTTAGTTTTATACACATCATATCAACAAAATTGACATGATTTTATTGCCATTATGCCTGTGTCCTGAGGCACAAACTACAAGTAAGTAGTGAGTGTGTGTGTGTGTGTGTGTGTGTGTGTGTGAGAGAGAGAGAGACAATCAAACCGGTCTGTCTTGTCTAAGCAGTGGCTAAACTCCATCATGACCCACAACAAAATAGCTAAGCAGGAAAGTTTCCCCGCCACGCCACTTCAGGTTTCACAGAGTACTGTTAGCATTCACATCAAAGGGTTCACATGAAATATCATTGCAATTAATGGTCCGGCCTCCACAATTTCATATTCGTTTCTGAATGAAATCAAGCTTCACTCATTTGCTGGTATCTTGGACCATTTCAGCTATACATGTGTATAAAATAAGGGAGCATTAAAAGTTGCATTGTACATTGTCTTGAGTTGTGATTAATAGTTAGAAATTAGCGTGCATGAAATTACCAAAGATTTCAAAGTAATTGCTTCAATTAATATTAAGTTATTCATAGCAAATTCACTGCATACATTATTCAGTTTTAACTTTTTATAGCAGATTATTAAGTGGCATGTTTATTTGACTAATTATAGAACAACTTCCCGGAAAACATATGAAGGAAATATATCAAAGGATTTTAAAGTAGTGTTTTCCAATTAATTAATTTAAATCAATCACATTAATGTAATTTACATTGTAATTAATTCATTTTAGTTTTGTTTTTTATAGGTATTTTCTTTAGTTTTATTTGTAATAAATTGTATTTATTTTAGTAACGTTACTCCAACATACTACATGGAAATGAAATAACATATGCATATATGGGTGTTTGGCTTGGTGTCATGTCAGAAACATTTTTATACTCATACCTTTTGTTGTTTTAATATTTTGAAATGTTTTTAGCTTTATTTTTTGTTTTCATTTAAATGTTTAGTTTTGAAATGTTGTTGTATGCATTTGTCATTTTATTTAATTTCTCCATTTTCTTAAATGTCATATATATATAGTATTTATAGACTTAACTTATAGTTTTAGTTACTTTTTCTTATTTGTAAGTCGCTTTGGATAAAAGCGTCTGCTAAATGACTAAAAAGTAGTCAAAAAGTAGTCAAAGGCTTTAAGAACAGATTACATCATTATTATTTCTGAGCCCTCATTGCTGTAATCATTTAGCATGTTTGTTGTAAAGCAGGAGTGTGTTTGTATGTGATATAGCGAATGAGTGTGTATTTTTGGGATTGTGTGGATTTCAGTGCTTCGGACACATTGCAAATCGTGGCCTATATTTGATATTAAAGTCATTTCAGAGTCAAAATCAATGAAGTTAGAGCTAATTATTGAGTTACTAGTGGTTAAGTATTTTTTTTAAGTTTTCTTTAATTCAGTGTAAGATATCAACTACGTTTCTCTCAAAGATTGAAAGTGTATTTGTCTCATGAGATTATCTATCTAGCTGATTTGCAATTTTTTTTAGACCTTTGATATCTGATATGGGACTATGGCATACAAATTTAAATGTAAAATTCCTATTAGTTATTGAGTAACCAATGGCAAGTGTTTTTCTTTCAGTGCTTTTATTTTAGGACTGCTAAATATCAAAAACAGAAGCAAATTTTAGAAGCAAGGAATTTTTAGTCTTTAGATCTTTGTTAAACTTTGATCTTTATATGAAAAAACATTAATAAGGATCAGGAATGTTTCTTGAGCAGGACATCAGCATATTATAATGATTTCTGAAGATCATGTGACACTGAAGACTGGAGTAATAGTGCTGAAAATTCAGCTTAGCTTCACAGGAATAAAATATATCCAAATAAAAAACTGATTTTAAATTGTAATAATATTTCACGATATTACTGTTTACTGTGTTTTTGTTTAAATAAATGCAGCCTTGATAAGACTTTACGAAAAAAACGAAAGCCCTACGAATTTCTGCCTCACCTTTGATCGATTTCCATGATAGCGCATTATAAATTTGAAAGATTTATCAAAGAGAAGACATCCCTAAACCAGCTCGATCTTCAAAAGTTCAGTACAATTTTATCATGCTTATCATTTTTTTTATGACGCATTCATTTTCAAAACAAGCTCCTCCTTGAGATATTGAGCCCATTTATTGCTGTTTGTTCCCACTTTGAAACAACAGTGACTCATGATATTAGTCGCTTATTCCTATTTAATTCAAAAAATCTGGCTAGACCTGCTATAAACTTTGAAACCTTGAAAGTATTCATAGTATTAATGCACATGACATTGCAAGCATGACATTGATTGCTCGTGAAACCAGCTGGACCTGTTGACTAGGTACTGGGGCTGGTAGTCCATTTGCTCATATTTAGTAAGGGTATGACAAGGTGATGACCTGTTATGGGAGTGCTGCCAGTGATGTAATGACAAAATGGTATCATGCGGTTCCACTTCTTGAACAAGCATGCATTTGAATGAGGAGAACGAGATAAATAGAGGAGTGAAGTGATGCGTGAATGTCCAGGTAAATAGCTGTTAGGGTTCTAGATGTATTGATTGTCCTTTATGAAACAACTGGCCTTGTGTGTGTTAGTTACCGTGTAACTAGAATGGTAAGATTGTAATGATCACTATTGTAAAGCAAGGCATCACTTCATAACTCTGTGCAGAGGTGAAGGGACAAAGGCTTCTTTAGCACCTTTATTAATCTCGCTCGGACGGTTTTCGTGACACGTAGTGGTGTCAGCTCAAGTAGCGCCCACGTTCACACTCTCAAATGCTCTGACACATGCACAATTGAATTTATGACTTAAAGTTGGATTATTGGCTTTATCTTAAGCTTTATTTTCTATTCAATTTACAGAGATATTATGCTGTATAGGCCTAAAAAGATATAAGGAATTTGATTAACTTATCATTAGAAAAAAAAACTTTTTACTGGTCCAGATTCTTTATTCTGAACCAAAATGATCCATCTTGTATTCCATCATACTTGTGCTATTATTTGTTATTTTATAGTATTTTTTTTTAATCAGAATAATTTGTTTTTAGGGATTTGGCGATACAGATTAAGCCATAATTATTCTCATGTTATGGCCGATAACTGATAAATTACAGATATTTTGATATTATACTGTTTTGTCTAAATAAATTACAATTGAAATATATTTAGGTACAACATTATTCTGTACAGTGTGGAAAAGTGCATATTCATTTTGAGATTAGTGAAAGATCACATTTAATAACGTTTATTATTTTCTTAACTAAATAAATGTTAGAAAATGAAAACGGATGTAAAATGTAAATGTCCATGCTTTATACATTTTATTTTTACAGTTATTCAAAATAATAAATATGATACTACAGTACAAAATGTATCTAGTATTGGCTGATAACTATTATGTACCAATTCAGCTGATGCCACTAAGGATTCTTATGATTGACTGCAAACTCTGGTCTGAAATGTTTCCATTTAATATGTTCTCAATAAAAAAGAAAAATTGGCTTGATTTAATAGAAATCAAATTTTAGGCTGTAGTTGTTCTAGTCCATTTGAAACCTTTAGTGAACATCTCACCAAGTTAGAGTGAACTGGTTTAGTTGCCTGTTATTTTTTGAGAAGAACGAAGGCATGAATCTCTGGAATGCTTCCTTTCTGAGGATATGAATCTAATTTCTCCTTCAATAGCCTTTTTGTTTTCCATGGCTTCAGCCACAAAGCAGCATGCTAACCTTCACCAAGGGCCATCTTGGTTGTGAATGCTCAATACAGTGAAATTCACTGAAATTCCTTTCATAATATTGTCTTGTGGTTGGATCAGTGTTGTTCATGTTATAATCCAAGTATGCCTATAACCACAAGACTAGGATGAACAAGTATCCTCTGGTGTGAGAAGTGTTTACTGCTGGCTGCTATGCCGACAGGGATGGCCGCAGTACTTAGTTGCTCTAGTGTCATCAAACCTATTTGCCTTATAACCCTCCATTCTCTTTCCCCAAGGAGACTGTGTCAGACTGGCCAATTACACCTTGGGAACTCAAGGCATTTGGGAGTCAAAGGTCCAAATGCAGGAGGTGCTTAGAAGTTCTCACTGATAGATTATAACGTAGGTCACTGATAGATTATATGCAGATGGTTCGGTCACAATCGGTCCCTAAGGTTTGCTTGCTCATTAACTGCATCAAGCTACGAGACGGTCACCAGGAGACACTAGTTTCCATGGCTCTGGGTGGAACCCTGGGACCCGGAAAAGCTCTTAACGTAGCAAAATGCACAATATGGCTAAGGTTGGTTTTAAATGCCTTCCGAAGACCAACAAACTCTTCTTTGTCAGTAAGTTGATGTACAGTAAAAGAGGGGAATCAGTGCTAAAATGTACTCCGAGAAGAACTCTTACAGAGTTACAAGTTCACACTGACACACTCCCATGAGTCGCACACATGGTTTCGTCTCGACTAATTTAACCGCTTATAATACAATGCATAGAGATGCATTGTGCCAACTGAATAAGTGCGATTCATATAAATCCTGTCTGAATTGCGACTTTGCAAAGAAAAAGGGTGTATTGTTCCAAAGCTGACATCGTAGAAGTTCAGCAGAGCATCCTTCACATTTTACATAGATTTTCTGGAAAAATGTTGTTGTATGTACAGTAACATTGTAATATATGAATAACCTATATCTCTAGTCATATAATTTGAACTCCGTTACTTCTGCTAGACATCAAAGCTTGAAATAAAAAAAAATAGTTAAAAAGGTTCTTAAAGATACTAGCCAAGACAAGATTAACCAGAGAAAGTTACATTTAGGCCAATCAGGCGGTGTTATTCTTAGAACTCAAAGGATCTTTTGTAGGATCTCATTGTGACTTCTGTACTTTTGTAACTTTGGTATTTGAATGGTGTTTGCCTTCAATGTGCTGATGAAGTTTCTAACAGGTTCAGCCAGTAGAGAAGAACCAGGATTGTTTGTTACCCCCGTTCCCTATCTTTTCAAATGCATTTGCTACTGCTTTTATGATATAACTATTGATTTTATAGATTACTTCTTATCTCATAAGGTATCTGGATTATACAATTGTTTGTTGTAGAGAACGTGAAGCCGAGATGTTCCTCTTTAATGGAGAAGCTGACCCTTGTTTGCCTGCTTGGGAATATTTGGTTAGGTTGAGTGAACTTTAAACTACAGGCATGTCATTTTACCACGTTTACAGTAGTCATCTGTATTACAATTTCTAAATCGTTGATCCTGATATCATGGCAAAAGCGAATGAACACATTTGTGTATTATCAATATTAATGTAATATTAACAGATTGAATTAGAACAATGACCTTTTAGTAAGCATTTCTCAATGAAGTGAAATGATTTTAAAGATTTTCAAAGTCGTTGTTATTTTATTATATATTTTAAACTAATATTGATAACACATTGCAGGCAATAGATACAAATTAGTTAAACGTTCATGTTTTTTCCTGGTTTCTAAGTACTATCAATACTGTAGAAAAGTGGTATTGTTACACTTTTTTTAATCAATTGACTTTGTACCAAAGTCACAGTATGTTGACCTTCATGCAGGCATGACTGTACTCATTACCACACAAATGATCTCAAATTGGGAAAAAAAGTGCCCAGGTTGCAGACGTAGGAGAATCTGTGAACTTCAGACGTGCTAATCTTGTTGCATAGATTTCTAATCTTCTTGATGATGCTCTTCCTGGATTGAAGGTCTTTACATGTGAGAAGGCTCTTGATCGATGAACTCTGTAAGATAGGACATGTTCATGTGTGCAGACCTCCAAATGAAAACCCTTTGTACCCTTGTTTGAAGGGAGGAACCTGAAAAGTGTTATTGCACGAATATTTATGGTCTTCTTTTACAAGCGAACAGCCTTCACGTTTGCCCTTTGTCATATTTTTTTCAAATACAAGTACTTTTACTGGTTTAATGAATGTTTTTAAAAATCTTGATTAATAAATCAGGTTTATTCTGTCATAATGAGATGAGAATTGACTTGTTTCAAGATGGATCATTTGAATAGTCACAACAACCTTTGCCCGACTATATCCCAGACATCTAATCTTTCTCATATCTGCCAACCCCAGGATAATGAAGCTGGTCATTGATGTTAAATTTGGCTTGGCGTTTGAGGAAAGGAATGAAGCAAAATAAAAAAAATAGCAAGAAAATGCTCTCAGTAAAGGACTCTCAGTATCTGGCCCAGCAGGTTCCACCAGTTCTCTGGGCGATGCAGCTTACCAACCAACAAAATCCCTGTTTATGGTGAGAGTGGACGGCTCTTAACCCCGCCTACCAGTTTTAATTCTAGATCGACAGGTCTGGGATCAGTTTAGGCTTTCGACTGGTGTCTTTTATGAGCAAAGAAAAGCGGTTAAAAAGCTGATCTTGAACCAGCTGTGGAACGGAACGAGGCGTGAGAGGAAAGCACAAAGAAAGAGGCATTGATTTGAATGCAAAGCCTACAGATAACTCTGCATTCAAAACCTTAAAGGATTATTCTGGGTTCAGTACATGTTAAGCTCAGTTAACAGCATTTGTGCCAAAATATTGTTGATTATCACAGAAATTAATTTCTACTTGTCCTTTGTTTTCTTTAAAACAGAAATTTGAGGCCAGATTACAATGGGGCCAATTTTTAAACGTTAAAATATTTTTTCTAAAAAATAATATAATGGTATAGCCACACGATGGCTGTAGTTCAAATAATGCACAAGTTTTAACAGAATAAATAATGTAAGTGATTTTTAACTAAATTTCTGCTTTGCATTTCTTAAAAGAACAGGCCCTATTCACTTCCATTGTAAGTACCTCACTCATTGTAACCTTTTTTTTTAAAGAACATGAGGGACAAGTCAAAATGATATTTTTCAACATTATGTCAGATAATGTCCAACTGTGACACACTACAACCAAGCTTGTTCTTTTACATCTATGGTGCATATTTGTGGTTCATAATCTTAGAACAGTGATGCATTCAGCAACCCTTTCCTCAGTACATTTGCGTTAACATACTTTTGTTTAGTCATTTACATATGTTGAACAAGAAGCCAGCCTTTTCTACTTGTATCACAAGACTTTCCCATGTCTGCCCACCTCGCCAATTGCTTCCAACAACCGTGCTTGACTTAAAACCTAAACATCCTTCATGGAGAATAAGAAATCTTTCAAAAAAATTAGAAAGAAAACCGGTGTGTTTGGAAAGATATGTGGATCTGGAAATTGGATAGGTTGACAAGGGACTTCTGCGAATTAACATAAGTGTTGCTCTGAATAACACTGGCCAAATGTTTTTCATCTGCCCCAAATCAGTGCCACTTCACATGGCCGATGTTTTCGACAGCTTGGAGTAGTCCATCAGTTGCTGCCTCTTATCAGGATCAGTCCGTCCAACTGTGTATCCTGGCACCGACTGGATAATGGTTAATTATTGACTTGGAAGAACCCTCATGGTTCATGTCCTGATCACTGTTGAAACGGGTGAGGTAATGCGGCATAGCTTTTTTTAAGCTAGCATCATTTTTGATTTCAAAGAACCATTGATTTTATCAATCATTTTGGACCATCTTCTAGAATAATGCCTGATAAGGTTGCATCAAGATTCTTCAGGGATCCAGTTTGACCTAAGATTAATGAATGATTTATTTTCCTTTGCAGGTCAACAACCTAAATCCGAGTTATCTGATCCTGTTCCCGAAAGGCCAATGTCCTGCAAGGTTTAGCTCTAATCTGCCTCAACACACTTGCCTGGAACTTCCTAATAATTCTGACACCTGAGGTTTGTCTAATTTAGGCTGGAGCTAAACTCTGCAGGTCAGTGGCCCTTTAGGAGCAGGATTGGACTCCCCTTGTCTAAATAGACCCAAATGATGTCTGTCAATGAGAACTTTGATCATAGCACTTTTACTCTACTGGAAACCCCTTCTCGACAAGAACACAGGCTTGGCCAGCCAATGATACTTAAACAAATATTTTGGTGTACAAGCATTAGAGAAGCTATCGCTCAGGTGGAAGTATCCAAACTAGTATCTGTGCTTTTTCAAAGATTGCCAAACATCCTCTCTTCCAGTACATTTGTTAATGCTAAACTGATTCCAAATGTCTGCAGTTAGAGAACAATAGGGGTGTGTTTTTCCATTAGTTGGTATGTGGCTACATTTGTTCCTACATCTTTATCTGGGGAATGTGGTGGGTTTGAGCAAATTGTGAAGAGCGCTGCCTACCGTCACCATCGACTGGGAGAGTTAAGCTTATTAGGGTTTGTCTAGGCGTTGCTGATGGCCTTAGTGCCCTTTCGAGTGTATGTATCAGAGGCTCTCAACCCCCAACCGTGCTCTTACCGCCACCCCAGCACCATTCGACACACTGCCAGCCCTGTTTGGATTGTACCAGCCTGAGCTCTCTTCCTCTGTCCTCCACGCTTTTGTTCTCGCAGCTCTTTCTGTATGTATGTGCGTCTCTGTCATTCGGTGTCCCGGACCCTTACTGCTCCATAAAGAAGCCTTATTGTTCACCCAGAGGAATTCTTTCAGCCCCCATGCCAGTCTACATCACCGGCCTCCTCTTTGCCCTCATCTTACTGAACATTAATTTTCTGCATTTTGCCACTGAAAATCTCGTTGATGACTTTTGCCAACAAAACAAACGTAGCAGGATCTTGCTGCTTCCCTGGAATCCACATGATCTGATGTATCTGTATTATTCGTCTTTAAAAGAACTGCTGCTCCAAGGTCGGCCAAGCCCAAATGTAGGGTTTCCTGACTGCTGCAATGGGATAACCCTGAAAACTCTTCACACCTGGTTCATGCAATATTATTTACGTCACTATGTAAACTACGCTGTTGCTTGATTTTGAGTCTGCCAGTGCAGCTGTTGTAACTTTAGTCCAATAGATATTTGCATACCACACCGGAAAATGATACCGTCTAGGTGTAATGACTTATGACTATATTTTCATACATTCCACTCTGTTGGTCTTCATGCAGAGCGTCAGTCCTAATCACAGTGCTTTTGCTGAATGCTAAAAGTGACAACTTCCTGTTGCTTTCTTTCCTTCCTTATTTCCTTTTTTCGTTCATACCAATACGGTCCATGCTATACAATTGTGGTTTCTTTCTAGACATCAGCATTTGCCATAAAAACCCTCTGTAACGACTAGAAAAATTACTAACCTCATCCAGATTTAATTTATTCTCTCAATGTCCAATGAGAACAATTGAAAAGCCTCTCTTTTGTAAATAAGCATCCCTTTTACAAGGTAATAGGATATAATGTAATATGGTACACACAAGATTGGTGGTGGGTTGTGTTGCGTGTGCTTTTATCGAGAGACATAGGATCATGTACGCTTCATTTGATTGCAGATTTGTTTGGGTTTAATTAACTGCGGAGAAATATAACAAAGGCATAGACCATAAATATGGAAATGAAATGGAAATAGAAAGTGGTCTAGTTTTGTGGTGATTTTTTTTTTTTTTTCTGCTCAAAATATCCATGGCGAGGGTAGTCTTGTTGTGGTTTTGTGGTACAGATAAAGTGGTCTGACTAAATGTCTCGCTGTCTCTTAGGACAACAATACATCTCTTTGGCAATGTGACCTAGTTTAGGTTTAACCAATCTTCTGACCGTGGATCACTTTTCCAGGTGCACTTCATGCTTGTTCAGTGGAAAATTTAGCTTTTATGTCCCTCAGGGATAGACCCTCGTTTTTGGGAAAAGTCTCCCAAGTTTTATATTTACACATGACAAAAACCAGCATTTTGCCAATAATTATTATTACATTTTGCCAATAATTTTGCCTTTTAATTAAAAATGTTAATTACTTCAACACTGCATACAATGAATGTTTAAAAAATATTTTTAAATGTTTATGAAAATTATATGCTTTTCTTTTAAAGGGTTAGTTCACCCAGAAATCATAAATTCCTCAGCCTCGTTCCAAACTCGTAAGACCTTTGTTCATTAATAAAGTTGTTATTTTTGTTTCCTTTGTGCACAAAACTAATTCTCGTAGCTTCATAAAATTAGAGTTGAACCACTGATGTCACATGGACTATTTTAACAATGTCCTCACTACCTTTCTGGGCCTTGAAAGTGTCAGTTGCATTTCTGTCAATGCCGGGTTAGAAAGCGCTCAGATTTCATAAAAAAAATATCTTAATTTGTGTTCCGAGGATGTATGAAGGTCTCTACGGGTTTGGAACAACATGAAGGTGAGTAATTAATGACAGAATTGTCATTTTTGGGTGAACTATCCCTTTAAATTCATATACATTTCAACCTAAGATCTTGATGCGGAGTGAAAGGCGGAGTATATGTGTATGTTATGTCAACTACTTTGTTTATTTGGTGTCCAATAGCAACCTTATCCTTGGAAGCAGAGTTTCACAGAATGAGGTTTACCATCTAGACACAATCCCTTTGATGGCTCTTTCCCCCACAGTCCTATTGAGCTCAAACTATCTTCTGCACCACAGATCAGAGAACTCTGATAGACCCCCAACCAGCCACCTGAATCATGGGACGATTAAACCTTAACCAGCCCTACAGCTACTGTCTCCTTTGAACAACTGCGACTTGTTTTAACCATAATCCAAGTTTCATATGTTTGTAACTAGGCCCTAATTGGCCATACCCTATCCAAGTTTTTCATGTTTCCTTCTAATTTCCTTCCTTATAACCCTGAGATAACTATATTATTTTTACTTTGCACTTTACCAAATTACATCTCACCCTGCTTTTCCTAAAGACTTCTTCACCTGCTTTTCCTAAGCTTTTGGCTGCAGGCATCTTGCACAAGAAGCTGTCGAAGTTGGCTAAATCACCTGCCAAGCGACCACACATGACTGAACCGTCACGCTCATATCTGCACCTCCAATATCCCGGTTCTCGCTTCAGCACCCTTGTTCACCTCGGCAAAAGGGAAGCACACATCTCGTATCACATCACATGTGCTGGTCGTAATGCAATGCACACACACACCCACTAATACAACACTATTTCTGAGCTATAAAGGCAAATGATTTGCTGGCATTAACTGTCAATTTGCAGTGGCTCTTTGACCATGAACTTAAAAACAACACAAAAACTGCCTCACCACAAAGTCATGGAGTCATCAAGACCAGAATGTATCTTCTGTTTGACCGTTTCTAAGTTTGGTACTTGGATGCTATGTATACTATACAAAGTGTTCACTTGAAGGCATGTAATCAAGATGTCAACATGCAAGTACATACCAGATTGAATCGTATCGTTTGACCTCTGTTTTGTATTGAGCAAAAGGCCTGTATTTCAGAAACTGCAGTGCTCTGATAGTGACTGTATCTATAACGACAATTGTTTGTTTCTGGAAGCAATCCCTTGTGTTTTGTCCTAGGCACTAGTTTAAAGTGTGTGTGCATTTGTGTGAATTGTTTCTTCAGGGTGTCAAAAATTCAAATAAAAATAGATTTTCTATATTTGCATTCTTCAGACCAGTTGATTTTGTGTCACTAAAACCAGTGGATATTAATTATTGAAGTGTTAATCCCCCGTTCCTCTTCTTCCTTTAGGTTTGTGTGTATTTCTAAGCTAATGATTAGCGTGTCTCATTGTAAACAGTGAAACACCCCAGCAGTCACGTATGCATATTGCGTGCTGGGTGTGTCCAGGTGCAATAAATCGAAATGACCACTTGATATGGTGCTGTATTTTTATAAATTGTTGTATGTGTTCTTCAAGCTCAAAGTTAAGCATTAAAGTGGTAGTTATTTTGAGTGTGACAGTACGGACTGACTCCGAGTAAGCTTCAGCTGGTGTCCGTGTCAACAGAAATTAACTCGGAGATGGGTTTACATGTGTGTATGATGTTTGCACACAGTGGTCTGGAATATCTGGTTAGGCTCGTCTGCTTTTAAAAGTTTGTTTGAGCAGTTTTCACCGTTTCTTGCTGAATTGTTTTTGCTGTGGGGGAAGCCCCCTTCCACTTCACTATGAAAAATATGTATACATGTATGTAGAAAGATGTATCACAATATAAGCAAAATTACATGCAAAATATATATATGCTGAAAATCCAGCTTTGCATTACAGGAATAAATTACATTTCAAAATATAATAAAATAGAAAACTGTTGTATTAATATAGTTAGTGAGCTTGTATATTAATCATACATTGTATATTAAATGTTTCATGTATACTAGTCAAAGTGAAGGTCTGTTTTATTATACAATAAATAATATTTTATTATCTCTAACCGATTCAGTGGTCAGGTCACAAATACTGACTTGGTCTTCAGCAAACCCAAACTGACCAGGCCCTCAAAGCCTACTTTTTACACACTCTCTTAATGCAGATTCTTTCTTCTTGATAAAATCCCATTACTGTTATTGTTCTAATACAGATATCATTACTTGTATCAGCAGGAGATTTCACCTGCACAATGGAAATACCCACATGACATTGTAGTTACAACATTTCTAGATAAGACTATATCAATAAAATAAGTAATGCACTGGGGAAAATCATTTCTCAAGTGCATAAAACGCTGCAAAAGCAGAGCTGCTAAAATCAAGGACTCAAATCACCCCGGTAACCATCTTTTCATTTTACTGCCATCTGGCAAGCGCTTCCGGAGCATGACGGCAAAAACTGAGAGACTGAGGAGGAGCTTCTTTCCTCAGGCCATCAGGCTCCTAAACTCAAACCCGGTCTCATAACATCAACATGACTCCATTTAATAAACTGTTAAACATTCACTATTCTCCATCATCCGTATTGCTGCTATGTATATACCCGGTACAACCTGTTTGCACATTCTTCTTGCACATCCCTGCTTATAGTTTTATTTATTAAGTCTACAGCATACTGTCCTGCACGTTATTTTATTGCATATTTGATCTTATGTTATTATTTTTAACTCTTATCTTTTACTTCATTTTTTTTAATCATACCTATATTTATGTATATTCTCTTGTGTTTGTGTTACATATAATTGCACTGTCCATGGAGCAGACCTGACTTACATTTCTCTGCTGGTTATATTCCGTATAATTATGCATGTGACGAATAAAATCTTGAATCTCTTGAATCAAAGCACCTGACCCTGTAAAGTGACGCCATTGATGGAGATTCTCCAGTCCACAGTTTTTAGTGACTAGTTGTTGCTACTCTACATTTTCTGCTTGGTTTCCTTAATAAAACACAAGCAGTTTTCCCATTCATTGATGATTTTCATAAGAAGTATTAAGCAGCAATTTCTTGTTCTCGCTAAAAGTGACTTTCTTACAGGTCGCTAGGTAGCGTTTCACAAAAAACACAAGAAATGGAGATATTTAGACCTTTATGAATAATGTATGTTTGAATTCTGGTGAAAATATGTTGTATTGAAATTGAATGCAGGTCTGGATACAATTGCGTAAATCTCATTCAATACCATGTAACCTCTGAAGTTTGCACTGTTTTAATCGTAATAACCCAGGGGGCTTCAGTCACACACAAACAGCAACAGTACAGCCGTCAACCTCTATAACTATAATTCTATGGAGTGTATGGTGTGGCTTAGGTGTTAGGTTGCCATGGACGTGTGTGTGTGTGTGTGTGTGTGTAAAGGGAGGCAGGGTTAATTACCTCTTTAACGTTAAAATGGTATGATGCGACGCAAGACCTGATTAATATTTCACCCGTCCCACCAAACTAGCCGTCTGTGAAGGGTGTGTTTGTGTGTGTGTGTGTGTGTGACCCTATGGAGAAATGAGAAGCTCTTCCATCTTGTGGGATGAGGTCCGTGACATTATGTGTGCTGTAGTGTGTATCATGTGAATAAGGCGTTGTGTACTTTGGTGGTATGATGATGACGATGAGGGTAGGTATATGTTTTATCTATGAAGTTAAACGCTTATTTGTCATTTATAATCTGTTATCTGTGCCATATTGTTGAAATTTTTACTGTTAGATTTGAATCACTAGTACGCTGTCACTGATATTGTTTTATTAGTATTAGTTTTCTGAATAACAGCAGATCTGATTCACAGGGGACTTCAGTGTCTTAACCAATGCCTTATTCTAGTCCACTATCTCTGATTGGTTATTTTATTTGTTTTATTAGTATTTTATTGATTTTGGATTTCTGAACAACAGCAGGTCTGATTTAGAAGGGATATATTACTATATAACTTTTCAACTTTTACCAGAAATATTTCAGAATGTCAATTTTGTTGCCGCAACTAAACTGAGCTCACAATTTAATAATTTATATTTATTGACAAATTAAATAAAAAATGCATGCTTTGACTAAGTATTTCTCAGTTGTGTAAACATTGCTTTTCAAATAGTTATTCAAGTAAAATAATACTGTCTACACAGTCATTTTTTTCCTAATTAAAATACTTGTTATTAATAGTTAAGGTGCTGGTTAATTATAATACTTTTTCATAATAAAAGTAATGAAGTCTTTTTACCTTTTTAAGATATGAAAAGTGCTTGCAGAAAAAATTACTGAATAAAATAAATGTTTCATGTACACACACATAACATGAAGGCTTCAGTCATATTAGCAGCCTACTAAAAGTTATTTAAGTTTCAATTTTACTCAAAGCAGGTCACCTCATTGGTGGCTGACATGTTGAGATCACATGACCAGTCAGATGCTACTTGTCAGACAGGTTCAGATCTCATATCAGGCCACGAACCATATACAGTAATACAAAAAAAATTCATAACAAATGCCAACACTAATGAGATGAATGCCAACACTCGGAGATGAATCTCACCTCGTCAAACATGATCATGAGGCTCAAGCTTTTCTGAACTGTTCCTCTTCTTCTGTTCTAGACTCTGAGACAGAGGAAGAAGATCTCAGAAAGCACCACAGAAGAAGAAACCTCGGCCATCAATAAGTGCAGCAAAGTCGATGAAGAAACGGTATGTGAAAGGGAAAGACAAACTGGTGTTACAAGCATATTCCTGACTGAAATGCCAGCTCCAATCACAAAAAGAGACTTTTCTGTCAAAACAAACATAAAACAATGTGTTTAGTTATTCACAACCATACATAGACTTCCACTGTAAGTGCATGTTTTTTTGGCACTAATAAGGATGAAACAGGATGATTAGTGAGATCAATAAGAATTTTTTTATATTTAGTTTTAGCCTAGTTAATATTTAGCACTGTAGTGCTACGTGTCCTGTGTGAACAGCTCGTGGGAAACGCATCTGATCGATGTGCGATGGGCATGACGACGCTATACCAATCTAATATATATTACTTCCTTAAGACATTACGAAAACATAGTTTTACATATTCATACGCTCAAAATGAATTTCTGTGGTAATCAACAACATATCACAGATGCTGGTGATTGAGCAGAACTTGCGTCTGCCCAGAACAGTCATAATCATATCACACATTTGTTTGCTTGACATCTGGAAGTGAAGCTTTAGTTCATATGACAGGAAACCACAGCCATTCCTCTTTTTGCTCGAACCGACAGTGAAACGCTAACAGAGCAGGTGACTTTCTGTTGCTCTCTTTCTGGTTCAGCGATCATCTTTTAAGAAGTATCTCTTTAAGACTTCCTTTTTCTTGTGGTTGAACGATGCCACAAGCTGGATAAATTGAGAATGCTTTTGTGCTTCACTGATAATGAAAACTGCTAGTGTATATACTTCTCTAGCTGCTTTAGCTTGTTTGTGTGAATGTCCTGTGTTCTCTATCAGAGGCATGCAGGTCTTTCACAAGCATCGATCGTTGGGTTCAAACCCCTTGAATTTGACAGACAAGGTCAATGATTTAGAGAACACTGACCCCCTTTGCAGAACCGCGCTGTGCCATTCGTTACTACTACTAGTAATAAATATGTGCATGCGTGTGTGAAGTGAAGTACTTTCCATATTTACTAATAATTTAGTAGTAAATTAAAGTTAACTACTTAAAGTAGTTCTGGGGGAAAAGTTTGACTAATTAAGGAAAAATAAAAAATACAAAATAAAATATGTATTTACATATGGAGTGTTAGTATGAAGTTAATATTGATATAACAAAATTATTGTTAAATTCTTAATGTTAAATTCTTAATAATACATTGTTACTTTGTGTGTGCATTTAGAAATTATAATTACATTTTTATATAATTATTTAGTTTGTACTGTCATATATATATATATATATATACACACACACACAAAATAATGATTATGATAAATTAATAAAAAATGATATATAATGATATAAATTATAATACAAAATATTTATACA
This sequence comes from Ptychobarbus kaznakovi, assembly GCA_027422405.1. NCBI lineage: Eukaryota > Metazoa > Chordata > Actinopteri > Cypriniformes > Cyprinidae > Ptychobarbus > Ptychobarbus kaznakovi. The sequence goes on from CM049796.1 coordinate 36,414,933, forward strand.
AAAATACTATATATATTTACAATTACATATGAGGGTGTTAGTATTATGTTAATTGTTCTATGACCAAGTTATTGTTACATTTTTCATATTAAATAATAAATTATACATTAAGTTATTATTTTATATAATTAAAATATATTATAGAACATTTTTATATAATATATTTATATATATATATATAATTTATATAATATATATATATATATATATATAATAATTATATTATTACAAAATATTTTTTTATAAAAAAATAATAATAATTACCATTATTCAGCCTCAGGTGTTACATTACAGGCCGACACACAACCTGTGCATCAGGCTTAGGCATAACAACAGCACCATAATTAATGTCGTAATGAAACTTTAAGCCGGACAGGCTAGGCAACCAGTCCAGACCAGGTTTCTGGGTTCATTATAGCAGGAATGTGGTCTCGGCATCGGTTTTATTGCCGCACTCTCAATCATTCCAGTGTTGCTGTAAAGCAAAAGCCATTAATTCGCCCTAACATGTCCTCCTATTGATGATGTGACAGACATTTCCTAGAATTAAACCTGAACACATTGTTCTGGCCTCATCCTCCTCGTTCCACAAAACAAGTCAAGTGGGTGGTTCTGGTTAAGTTGTTCTTGGTATTCTGTCATGGTGGAATGTTAAATGTAAATAACACTGACTAAATCAGAAGCTATGATCAAGCTTTTTTGTGAATTGGGCCCTAGATAATGTCATTGAATTGCAATGACCTTTTGTACTTTGACAAGTCATTCGCCCATCATGGTCCTACATCGTGACTCTGGAGAGGTGTTAATATGCGCATGATTACCGAAATGCCACTGTTTCATGAATTACACGCACAGAACCATGCATATATAGACTTCAGGTTCAGTCCACTTTGAGTTCAAGGCCTGTCCTCCCTGTCTTTGAATCTCATTGAGTTGCAGCTCCCTATAGGTCCTGGGCCTAAACTCCCAGCTCCTCTGCTTTATAATGTTATAGTGACCACTAGTGGGGAGTATAGGAAAAGCATCTGGTCAAAGTTTGCACCATAAACAATGAACAGTAAAATGATTCAGCACCTAACAGCACAGATAGCCAACATTCTTGGTGCGCAGCACTTCCTGAACTCTGTTAACTTTTATATAATGGCAGGAAAATGAACTAGATATTTAATCGGATAGGGTGGAGTTAGTCAACTTACATTACGTTGTTAGTATGAAGTTAGTCATTAATGTTAGCAATTAGATGAAAAACTTAAATTAAATAAAATTTTGCCTTGCAACTGAAATGCTGAAGTACTAAAACCAGAACTGAAATAAAAATAAAGCTAAATAGAAATATAAAAATGATTCAAAATGCTTTAATAGTGTATACATGATATTAGAATAACACTGTTATCAATGTTATTGTCCATGCAGGATCTGGTAGACTGGCGGAAGCCACTGGCCTGGCAGGTCGGATATCTTGGAGAGAAATATGACACATGGGTCCATCAGCCTGTGGACAGACCGATCAGGCTGTTCAAGAATGACTTTTTTGAGGCCAACACAAAGACTTCATGGTAAGAGAAATCATACAGGATTGAGCATCTCAGGCCGCTTGTGTTTGTTTAATTAAACAATGTACACTAGTAATATTATGCTACATGATTTGCTGTTATATGTGAGTGGTGGTTAATTAACAGATACTTGAACTTTTCTGTGTGTTTGCAGGTACATGGTGCCAATTGTATGGATGCCTTTGGTGATCTATCTGAGCTGGTACTGCTACACGTTATTGGCACAAGAGAGGACAAGACTGTTTATTACATCAGGTGTGTGTAAAGTGTGTTTTAAGATATTCTTATATGACTTAAAATACACTAAAGTATTATTTATAAACTATTGTTTTAACTTCTATGATGATTTAAGTTAATATATTTTATACTACGGGGGCATTGAATGCTTGAATCTGATTGGCGGACGAACGTTCTAAGTTGTGCAATTGTTTTCAGGGAAACGAACAGCGAACGTAGTTCCAGGCAGCTCTCTTGACCGCATTACATGACCATATCATTTCACCAAATGATTTCTGTTATTTCAAAGATCTTGCAACAGAAAAAATAACCAAAACCCACTACGACACTGGCCAAACAAATCATACAGTAAACAAAATGATAAAATCGACAGATCTAGTCCATGTTTTGCCACAAAATTAAGTTTTTATGATGTACGGAAAGCACTAGCCTACTCTCCCTCTCCCGCTCTCGGTCTCTCCCTCACAGACACATATAGTTTGCACACACCTTAACATAAGCTCTAATGTAGATTATATCAGTAACATAGTTAAAGAACTTAAAAACTACATGACTACTCATAAGCGAGGTAACAACATATTTCGTGAAGAAAATGAACTTAAAGTCTCACTATAGACATTGCTGCCGATCACTGACTCACAGAGGTAAAATTAATCTCTATCTCTCTCTGTCTCATAACTTAGTTATTAACTGCATTGGTCTGTTATCAACGGCTCAAGCCTCCGTTACGGTTTAAAATGACGTTTTGGTATTGGCAAGGGAGGCGTTAGATGAGATGCGGAAGAAATAATCCTACTCACAATAGCGACTGAAGTATAAAAACCGGACGAATGCCTTGAAATATATAATCTGATCGATGTCTTGAGGTGTGGCAACTGTAGTATAAGCGGAATAATTGACTCCGAGCCGTTGAATTATTAGAAAAGCAATGCACACACAAATCACCACCTCGGGTGTGCATTGTTTTTCTAATAATTAAATGGCTCGGAGTCAATTATTCCTGACATAATATATAAAGTTAAAGTTTTCCATTTAATATTTATATTTTTTGAGCTATATTTCAGTTACCAAAACAATTTTACCATAACAGCACTGGCA